>JAMJFZ010003145.1:4312500-4710000 GCA_026225945.1 Cricetomys ansorgei | reverse complement strand
AGGCTCCATCTCTAACTTGGCTTAACTTTATTTCTAAGCCTCCATTTCATTTTAGTCTTTAAAATGATGTAAAAACATAGAATTGGTTGTTAGAATTACCTGGTCCTTGTGTTATGGAATAAGAGACACTTCCTTAGAGGCTTCTAGGAGATTTCATTTTACCCAGCCAGGATCCTTGGCTAGCAGGGTTGACTTCTTTAGAGCAAGGTCAGATTTATTTAGCACATAAAAGTGATTATGAATAATTATAATGATCCATAAATGTTTACTGTTATGCAGGAGGTAAGAACCATCATTAGCATCTTCCAGGTCTACAAATCTCTCATTTGCAGCTAAGCTGGGGACTCATCAAATGAGATTTACAGCAAAAGGTGAAAGGCCAGGAGAGTGGGAGAGAGAAGGCAGCTCACTCCTCCATCCCCCACTGAAGTGCCTTATCTTCATTCTTAGCTGAGGTAGGGACCCATGGTGGGACACCCCTGGGCTTCATTTGTCTTGCTGATAAGAGAAAGAAATGGGCTTCACAGTCCCTGAGTTGGTCACAGACAAGGTGATCTCTTGGCCTTGGGTTTGGTGTGATTCTCTGAGATTTGTCTGTGTCTGTACACACACACACACACACACACACACACACACACATACACCTGCCAACCCTGTCAGAGCAACCATCTCTAAGACTTGCTAATGGGGATGAACTGGATGTGACCACCACAGTCTTAGAAATCTTGCTATTTCCCAACAATCTGACCAGCGACTTTTTTAAAATGCCATGAGCAGCTCCAGGTACCATAGAGTGTTTTTTAAAATCATCCCTGTCATTGACCGTGGCCTTGGGCATGGTATAGATCCTTGTCACAGACTCCTCATAGCACTATGACAACAGGCCTCACCCTAGCCATGTCTTAGATTCCCTGGGGACTTTTCAGAAGCCCAGGACTCACTCTGGACCAACTAAGCCAGAAGTAGATCCCAACCATTGCTGATTTTATAGCTCTTGAGGATAGGGAAGTTGCTGGCTATTCTGGGGTCTTGATTTGCATGCAGGGCCCAACTGGGGGCAGGAGTAAAGAAAAGCCCACATGGTACTGGGAGCTCTAGTGTAAAGTCAGAATATACCTAGAGGCACACTAGGGCCTACCCTGTAGACCATGTTGAATGGCTGTGTAGAGCAGGTGAGCTAGTTTCCTGTCACTGTGACAATTACCCATAAGACATGACTTAAAAGGAGGAAGGAGTTATTTTGGCTCATGGTTTCAGAGGCTTCGGTCCATGATCATCGAGCTCCATGGCTTCCTACCTGAGAAAGTAACATACAACTTGGAGGCAGGGTGTGGCAAGGCATGGCAGAGGAAAGCTACTCATATGGTAGTCAGAAAGTGGAACAGGAGGAGGGGACTGTTCAAAGTCTTGTTCTTAGTGATGCTTCCTTCAAATAGGCTTCAATTTCTACTTTCTACCATTGCCCAGCAACGGTAGAATACTACCAAATTATGGATCCATGTTGTGGGAGATTTTAGTTATGGATAATGTTCCAGTAAACTGTCCTTGTAGCACTAAGAAGGACTCACTTCCTACCAGTAAAAGGAGTGGCTCTCCGGCTCTCCACATGAATAGGACCTTCCTTAGCCTTAAGGCAGATGAAGGTTAGGCTCCATTCATTTGTATATTGGAGGGTTGGGTGGAGACAGAGAGGATTTGGAATAAAAAAGCACCTAGGACAAGGGCAGGTGGAACAAGAAGCTAGCGAGCAGGAGGAGAACCAAAAGGAGAGCATGGGGGCGAGGAAGCCTTGGAGTAAGCTCTCGGCCTAGCTGCCCAGGTATAGAATTCCCTGAGATTTGACATAGTTTGTGATTAATAAAGAGCATTGGAAAATTCAATGCTGGACTCTCATTAAGCGATCGAAAGATAAATTAACAGATCCATCAGAGGCCATGTGGTCCAATCGCCTTACAATTGCATCATCAGTTGGAAAGCAAGCCTTTCAACACATAAACCTTTCGGGGGCCACTTCATTGCCAAACCACAACAAACACCAGTCCTGGCTTACTCTGACCTGGAGGTCCTGTATTCTTTTGGGTAGAAAGATAGGGAACACAGTCTCAGAGTTCTGGGCCATTCTTTCCTTCTCAACCATCTTCCAGGCCTTCTCTACACTGAGATGAAACGGCGTTCAACAGCAGTCAGGAGCAGGCTTGTGATAAGTCAAAGGCAATGAGAACATCAAGGTGGTCTCTGATTGGTATCCAGGAGGTAGGAAGGAGAGGGCTTCTTGCAGCGCAGTGCAGTGATGGATAGGGTAGGTACAGGGGTGTGGGGGGTGGGGGGAGGTCAGTGAGGCTGTGAGCCAAAATGTCTCTTGTATATGCTTAATATATTTAACACCAAACACAGTGAAATCCAATTCCAGTAGGACAGAGCCCAAAGAGGAGGTGGAGGAGAGCCAGAGAAGAGAAGGTAGAGGAAAGCCAGAGAACTTTCTATCAAGACTGAGGCAATACCATCTACAAATGAAAGTAAGAAAGCAGACCCACAGGATGGCTCCATAGGTAAAGGAGTTAAGCCCAGCAACCCCCTACCCCTGAGCCCACACCAAATAAATGCAGAAGTAGAGACAGACTCTACAAAGATACACATACAATCATCATCACCACCACCATCATCATCATCATCATCGAGAAAGGCTTTAGGCAGAGTGTCTGCTGAAGTAGAAAGCAGCCCTAGGACCAAGGTTTCAGCATCCAGAATGTTCTCATGGATGAAGCTGCTTGTGTGCCATTCATTTCATACACAATGGGCCACTCAGAAAGAGAATCTAGAAACTCAAAGAGAGTGAACCATGATGACAGGAAGAGTCACAGGAAACCCAGGTCCTTCCCTGGTGCCGAAGACCAGGATGGCAGGTCAGCGCTAGTGCTGGTGGAGAGTTGGGCTCCCTTGCCACAGAAGGGCATAGGCAGGGCTGCCTCCACCACCATAGTTCCAGGAAACTGAGGCACACACAGCCTCAAGCTCTACCCCAGAAGGCAGTCCTGAAGTACCCCTTTTCCAGTATGGCTAGAGTCACCACTGCCTACCCAGTCAATAGGAACACCAGAACCTAGAGGAACAGTCACAGAACCCTGAACATCAGACACCATGTTGATGAGCATACTTGGTATGAGCTGGGAGATGGAAAAGCCAGTGGCCCTTCCCAGTGTAACCCTTATCTTCAGATGCTGTCTGTCCTGTGTCATGACAAGTCCTTTGAAAACCTGGCTAGGCTGTAGCATCTCACTGTGTAATCAAATGCTAACCTCTGTGCTACTGGGAAGGTATTCTGCCCCATAATGTTAGCGGCTACATGACATTAAACAAAGGACATGACCTTGCATCAGGTAGTTGACCCTCAGCCATTCAGTTGAGGGCAGAAGAGTGAACATTGCCATTTCCTGGAGAAGCAGCTTGACTCCAGACAGCAACGTCAACTCCTCTGTGAGTTTCCAACTGCCAGCCTGCCCTACAGACTTCAGACTTGCCAGCCCCCACATGGCATGAGCCAACTCCTTAAAATAAACCTCGCTCTCTTCTTGATTCTCTCTCTGGAGCTCTTCTTTCCCTGCCAATGCCGTGGGCACCGTGACAGCTTTGACTCTGTGAAGTTCTGTGAGGACCAGGTTAATGCTTGTTTGTAAAGCAGGGAGTGTGGGTCTTCCCTGAAAAGTTCAATGCCATCGTTATTGACAACAGGGAGGGCGTCTATTCCAATAAGGAAACTAAGGCATAGAACAGGTGCTAACAGCTAATGTGTATGCTGTTGATACTGTCACAAATATCACACACGTGTTAACTCAGTCTGTGTGACGATCCATGAGCTATAGAATGTACCTGTCCCCACTTTACAGAGAGGAAAACTAAAGAACAAAAAGGTGTGTCAGTAACTCATGTCACAGATCAAGTGATGGCCACTCAGTGTCCTCCATGTGCTCACCTGGCCATGTGGGACCAGTTCCTGGGTCTTGGGCTCCCTCCTGCTTGGAGGCATGCTCTTTGTTCTGGTCTAGTTTAGTGGAGTGTGGCTGAGATGAGGGGTCGAGACTGTAACACCCAGTGACTGGTGGGAGAGAGGGCCAGGATCCAAAGCTATGCATCTTCAGGGAAAAGTTTGGTTTTTGTAAAGAACTACCTCTTTTTTGTTGGTTGGCTCAGTTCTGGGGACAAGTTTAGCACACTGTTTAGCACAGGCTGGCTTCAAATTCAAGATCCTCCTGCCTTCGGATCTAGAGTACTGGGGTTCCAGGTATGCACCCCCCCCCACTCCTGGCCCAGTTCACCTCTGCTAGCCACTGGAGTCAGGTGTGCATCTGGTTTAAACCCTTGCCTTCCATTGAGAAGGTGAGGAGCGAGTATCTCCCTTCCAGTCCTACCTGACTAGTCACAGTGTCTAGGAGAGGAAGTCACCCCAACAAGAGTCTGGATAGTTCCCTTCACCTTTTTGTTCAGAGCCAGGGGGAAACATGTCGGTGTCTCATCTCTGTAACAAGAATCTCTTGGCAGGAGGTCTGCGGTGTGCTCCCTACAGCTCCTGCCCCAGTTTGGTCCCAGCAGGAGGAGGCCAGTGGAGTTTAATTACATTCTTCCTATAGGGAATGTTCAAGAAATGAGCCTTTGAAAAACAACTTGTGCTACCAAAAGGAGGGGGGAGGAAATCAAATTAAGCCAGCGAGGAGCAGGCATTGCCTCCTGTGTCCTAGAGACCCAATCTAAATATTTAAATGTGAAAGACAGATTTCTAAATGCTCAACTTCGTAAACCTTCCACACTGCCTCTCACAGGAGTCAAGCATCCCCTCTGATCTAGAATATTCATAGGCCTGGGTGGGCATGCTCATCTCGTTGGTGTTTTCACACATGCCATGTTCAGTTAGGAAACATCTAAAACAGACAACACCACAGCACAAAACATACTGCTGCTCACAGACCTGGGGTGGAACAGACTTGCCAGAAAGTCTCTAACACGAATGTTTGGAAAGAACCCTCAGCCTGTGGTGATTCCCTCATTCCTCCCCTCTTGGCTCTAAGGTATTGGAGGACTGGCCAGAGCCCAGGGAGCCCCAGGCCAAAGCTATGAATTTGCTAGCTTCTGGGGGATACTTATATCATTGTAGAAAGTCCCTCATTATAGAGCCATCAAGCCTGACCACGTGACCTCCTGTCGTATACCTGTCCTCCTGGGTGTGTGACTGCCCCAGATAGCCCCCCACTTTGTTCTGAAGGTTCTGGCCATCACCTGGTAGATCTGTGTGATGCCCCACAGGAGCCTGGGGAACACAGCTGTCTGAATATGGGGACCACCCTGTGTATCCTCCTCAGCCCGTGTCTACTCCCTCTGTGGTACCCTTATCTGGCCTGAGTCTGCTCTTCCTCCCAGGAAGCAGTGACCCACTGGTTTTACCCAAGGTGCCTCTCCACCGGCCCCTTCCAGATCTGCACTGGGTGGAGGAGGGGGACACTGCATCCCTCCCTCAACACCTGTATCTCACGGACCAGGTGCGCACCGGGTGCTGTTCTGGGATCTGGATTGGACCAGTGGGCATGGCACGCACAGTCCCTATTCCCATGGGGCTGGCATCCTGCTTGGGTTTGATTCTGGCGCCCTACCAGAGAAGTGCAGGTTAATAGTGGATAAGAAGTTGAGACAAAATGGTGGCATTCTGAGTCTAGAGATAAGTTGATAGAAGGTCTTGTTTTTTTTTTTTTCCTTTTTAATTCACATTTTTCCTTTTTTTTTTCTTTCTTTTCTTTCTTTTCCCCTTTCTTTTCCTTTCTTCCTTCCTTTCTTTCTTTCTTTCTTTCTTTCTTTTTGATTTTTGAGACAGGGTTTCCCTGCTGTAACTCTGGCTGTCCTGAAACTCACTCTGTAGACCAGACTGGCCTCGAACTCACAGAGATCCTGAGTGCTGGGATGAAAGGCTTGCACTACCAGCACCCACCCAGCTGATAGATCTTTTAAGGACTACACATTTTCAAAGGTGTCCAGGGAAGTCAAAACACAAACTTTCCACTTATTCTTTTATTTCAAAAGCTAACTGTAGGAAGCAAAATCCATTCTTTTGGTGTGTACAATAATTAAAAGAACCACTTGGCTCAAGTCTAACTCAAGGACAAGTGGACCCACAGAGCACTGAGCTTCACCTGTGGTTTTAGCTTGCCCCCATTTGTTTTCAACTCCTGCTTTCCTAGGTTGCTGTAAACCAACATCTTACATGCTTAGCAAAGCCTGGATCCTCTAGAGCCCCAGATATTGCATACGAAACACTCCAAGCTGCCATAGGAAAGGCACACATACACACTGATTGGTGTAGCATGGTCCTAGGAGGGCTGTTTCTTCACAGGTCACTTCTCCCTGTGCTCGGTGGGGAGCAGGTGCACAGCAGGGTTGGGGTTGGGGCTGGACTTGGAGCTTTCATTGCTAAAAATGTAAAGAGCAGAAGTGCTGCCCTTGCCGAGGCTGGGCAGCTCAGGAAAGCTGCTCCTAAGTCCTTCCTGCCCTTGAGCTGCTGCCTGTCTTGCTTACATCACAGGTCCTGTCTCAGGATTTCTCAGTGGCTGGGGCCTCCAGCGGGCAGCAAGCCTGGAGGGGAGGCAAGGGAGATGCTGGGTCTCTCTGGATCTGGGGAGCTGTTGGTGGTAAAGGGATCCTAATGGCAGGAGAGAGAAGCGGACATTAGCACCCGCACTAGGGTGAGTACCTCAGCCCACAGCACACTGCATGGCCCTTTTAAATGGCAGATCCTGGCCTGCCAGGTACTCTCCAAGATTAGGACAGCTCGCCCGGGCAGTGCTCACACCCTCCATCTTTACGGAAATCTTCTTCACTAACATTGGTAAAACGGATAGGCTACAAGTTTAAACACACAACCCTACAGATGACCGGACCTTTCCTGGCCTTGTCCACTCCTCCTGCTACAGCAAGCTTTAGGCAGGCTGACTGAAGTGTCTAGTAAGCATGGATCACAATGTTTGGTCCTCTCCCTTATGCAACACCCTGCTTCCTCCATAAAAGCCCCTGCTCCACTCACAATAAAGTAGATTTGCACCATGAGGCTGATTTCTGGAGTGTCAGTTTCTCGGGCTAGTGACTCTGTTACCACTAATCACCTTGGGGACACCCCTGCTCCCACAAAAGACCACAGGGAACAGAGCTAGAACAAGAATGGGGTGGAGGGAGGGAAGGAGAGGAAACAGTCCTTAGATATTAGAGAAGGGAAAGGAGAAGGCAGGGGGGGCAGGGGAAGGGGCCAAGGAGGCACATAGCCAGGGTTGCAGCTGCCACTGTGAGACTCGAGGAAGGTCACAGTCGGGTGGGTCAGTTTCCCCAGGGTGGCCCTGGGAGTAGGCACAGGGCATCTGTAGCCAATATGAAGGATTTTGGAGCCCTGGATAGTGACAGAGACTGTGGTCATTCATAGTCCAAATGGGTCCTGAGAGGTGCCCGCTAAGGTGCCCTCCTGTTTCTGTAAAAGCCATGGGGATCGTTTCTCTGGCACCTGGTCTAGGTGTACTGGTCACTCTGCTCTGGGGACCCATGAGTTGCCCACACAGATGTGTCCACTGTTCTATCTCGTTGGCAGTCCCTACTGCCACAGATCACAGTTTCTAAGACAGAGCTCCAGGCCCGCTCCCAGAGAGGCCCCTCTTCACTCATGTGAAGACGCCCCACCCAGCATTCATTGTTGGGGTGCTACATCCTTGGGTCAGAAGCTCTAGAAAGGACAGAAAAATAGGCAAGTTGAGGTTCACTTCTGAGCAAGCCCCTTGCTGTGACTTCGTTTCCTCAAGTGACAACAGAGAAATGGTATGGGTGGAGGGTGTTTCCTTTGTCACCCACACTCTGAGCAGGGCCTCACCAGGCAACCAAGACTACAATGATCAATTCCTGGGAAAGCTCCCAGGCCAGACAGAGCTCCCTGGCTTAGGGGATCAGCACAGTGGGTGCATGTTGGGTATGGTGGGTCTCTAGTACACAAGCATACTGTATCCTGCTCACCATCTTTGTCTGTTTGAAAATCTCTTTAAACCAACTGGAAGCATGTCCTCACTTCCCATCAGAGAATTACTTAAGGAGGCAAGAAGATTGTAAGATAACTCTAGGCCCTACAGACTTCCAAGACATATTAGGATGGAAGGAGTCCATAAAGTGACTGGCATCATAATCTAGAAACCACTAACATTTATTCACAAAAGGCAAGCTGTTGGAGAACCCCTAGAACTTCATTATCTTAGGAATGAACACACACTGACTTCACACCCATCACCACAGGGGCAGGATTTGTGGTTGAAGGGCCTGGCTCTTACCGTGTGAGCAGCTCACAAACATCAGAATCAAGAGTCTTCCTGGAAACTGCAAGGAATGCAGGTACTTGGGCCCCACCCCAGAGCAGCCCAACTGCAGTTTAGCTCCATAGTCCTATGTATGTTAAACTGGTGTGTGTTTGTTGATGTGTTTCTGTGTGTGTGTGTTGGGGGGGGTAGAGGCCAGAGATTGACATTTGTGCCTTCCTCTTTTATTCTATTTTATATTCTTTCTTGGCTAGCCTGGAACTAACCATATAGACCAAGCTAGCTTCAAACTCTCTGAGATCTGCCTGCTTGCCTGCCTCCTGAGTGCTAGATTAAAGATGTGTACCACCATGACAGGTCTATATTATTTTTTGAGACAAGGTCTCTCTCACTGAACCTAGAGCTAACTGACTGGGCAAGATTAGCCAGCCAGCAGGTTCAGAGAGTCTCCTGTCTGGCTCCCCAGTGCTAGGATTATAGACATACACTACCCTGCCTGGCTTTTTACATGGGGTGCTGGAGATCCAAACACAGGCCCGCACGCTTGCTTGACAGGCATTTTCCTAATGGGGCCATCTCCCCAGCCCGGGACACTTGGAGGCACTTTAGCCTCTGGCCAGTGCCACAGCCTGGTCCCACTTTGCACTGTACTGCCCTGGTTCTCGCTTTTATGCTTGGACGTTAGGGTGTTCTTCTTTGCTTCTGATTAGTTGCTTTGTGTTCAGATGCACTGTTGTGAGATCAGAAGGAAAGAGGGGAATTCTCAGGAGTCATGGGACCGAGTGGGTTGGCATGGAGCTGACAGGGAGCACCCAAGTTCACTTGGAATTCCAGAAGACTTGGGCGAGCTGACTGGGAGCCCCATTCCTAGTTTCAGCCCCATCCTTCTCCCTGCATGACCCTGGACGTGATCCTAGCTGGGAGACCTTCTTCCCCCAAGGTGAGGACAAATTTATGTTGGGCTATTCAAATAGTTTTCAACACAATGCTCCCCCTGTGACAAAAGGGCGCATGTATTTATGAAAAAGCTTGTGGCTAGCAGCTATTTTATTTTTTTAACCATGGGGTATGTTTGGCTGCTTCAAGGAGCAAATCCCTAACCTTGCTCACATTAAGCAGCATGAGCTAATCAGCCAAAAAAGCAAAAACAACAACAAAAAAAATCAGCACGGAATGTTCTTTGATCTTTGAGAGAAATAGGAAGAGGAAGATGTGTTTTAATTAGATCTTTATAATGTGACAAAGTAGCTGTTGGAGAGTTTTAGGGATTTGCTCATCCTTCTAAGTCACATGACTGTGTTCAAACTACCCTGAGCCGAGGCTATATATCAGTGTTGTCCAGTTTGTGATAAATTTATAACTGGGTTCTGCAGAGCAGATTTATATCAACAATTAAGCAGAAGGAAAATGGCTCGTAAATTTTGGCTGGCACAGTCCGGCACCAAAAGGGAGGAATGGGAATGGTTTAGCCAGATCAAAAGTCAATAATTTCAACACGAAGTGCTAAAGCTACAGTAAAACAATTGAGAATAAAACAATTGCATTTTCTCTCTCTCCTCCTTTAAAAATTATATATTGGAGTGATGCAGCCTCATGACGAAGGCCTGATGAGAAAGCTGAAGTGCTTTGTGCAGATGGAATAAGCCTTCCTGTGGTACTCCAGTACTCTCTTAAGGAATGTACCCCTCTTCAGTCTGACCA
This sequence comes from Cricetomys ansorgei, assembly GCA_026225945.1. Lineage (NCBI taxonomy): Eukaryota > Metazoa > Chordata > Mammalia > Rodentia > Nesomyidae > Cricetomys > Cricetomys ansorgei. The sequence continues at coordinate 4,699,978 of JAMJFZ010003145.1, read as the reverse complement.
AGACAAGATGAGGAAAGATGAGTTCTCCAGAAGGCCCAGTGACCTGAGAAGGACGGCACTGTGGTCCAAATGTTCAGCTACCAGAACTTATGTCTTGGGATTTATGCCCCCCCCATCCCCCCATTTCCTATGTCAATGCTATTGGAAGATCGCGCTTTTGAGAAATTAGGCTTAAGATGAGGTCATAAGGGCAGAGCCCCTAAAATGGTGTGAGTTTCTCTTTTATGACAAGAGAAACAGAGGGGTTAGGAAATGTGAAGATCTCCATCAGCGTGAAGATCTGAGCGTGGACACATGGCGCTCAGGTTAAAAGCTGGGGTCAGTGGCCTGTGCATGCCACTCCAGAGTGGGAAGGTGGGGGCAGGTGGGTCCCTGAGGCTCACTGGCCACGTTTAGCCAAACTGACCTCTAAAGACGCTGTATCAAAAAATAGAGCAGAGAGCAATGGAAGAAGACACCTGATACTGACTTTTGGCCTCGTGTCAGTGTGTGAGTGTGTGTGTGTGTGTGTGTGTGTGTGTGTGTGTACACGCACATACACAAAACAAAAGGAGCAGAGACCAAGCATCTTGCTGTCTTAGCATGTGACACTCTCTGCCGTGTCATGAAGCAGCAAGAAAGCCCTTGCCACCTGCCCAAAGACTCTGGTGCCTAGAAGGATAATGACCAATAATGAACTTTTTATTTTCTATAAATTGTCTATTCTCAAGTCTTTTATAGCAACAGACTAAGAGAAAGGGCTCTAGGGAAAGAAGGAGAGGATGGACAAGATTTCCAAGACATGATTTGGAAGAAAACGTGTGGTCTAGAAAGAAGCCTGGAGACACGGACTGCCAGGTAGATTATAACCGTTATATTTACACTGAAACAGAAACCCATCCCCTGAAAGGAGAGAGGCAGCCAAAGTCACATGGGGCAGAGGAAGCAGCAAGATAGGGAACATTGGTAGGCCGAAGGCAAGGGCTGAAAAACATGGAGATTCCCCAACAGCGGAGGAGGCTGTGCATGGGTTAATTTGTTGTCTTTGCTAAAAGTGAAACTTTTGAACTCGACTTTCCTGGGTGATACAGCACTTCTCGATCAGTAATGGATGCTATGGTAACCTGCTGGCCTGGGCTTCCTTGTAAGCAGTAGAATGCATCAAGTATCCCTGCAGAAGTCACAGGAAGTGGCCGTATCATAAGAAATACACAGGAGCCAGGCATCCCAGGCTCTGTAGGATTTGCAGTTCTGATTTCATAAAGCTAGCCTGAAAAGTTTGAGGGAAGAAAAGCATGGTCTCCTAAAGGAAATTGGAAAATGGGAACTTCTAATTTGGGGGTCATGGACAAGCTGATTTTGGCTACCCCAGTTCTAATAACAGGGTCTTAGGGATCTACCCTTCTACCCACTGAAAGTCTACGGGAGAGGGTTGGGCCCATGTTCTTTAACTACAGAGATGGACAGGTGATCCCGGTCTAAGACAGTCTCTGCGATCAGAAGGTAGAGATGGCGGGGGCGGGCCTCAGAACACACTGGGTAGACAGACCAGCCATGCAGAAACTCTGGGTTCAGCTGAAAGACATTGCCCCAATGAATATAAGGTGAAGAGCAATGGAGGAAGACTCCCAGCACCAAACTTGGACCTTCACACGCATGTGAACACACATACCTTCATGCATGCACACACACCACAGGCATGGGGAAGGACAGAAGAGGTTTAGAGAAATGATGGGAGGAAGCAAAACCACTTCCTGTGCCTCACTTCCGCAGTGTTCAGTATCCAAGTGACACAGCTATCCTGAGCAACGGGAGAGACTGTGCCCGAGGTGACGAGTGTGCCCAGGGCTACTGAAGCCAAGAGACAGAGCACCTGGGCGCAGGGTTGGAACTCTTAATATCCACCATTCTCGATGGGAGCCAACCTCTGCAGTTTGCGGTGCCCTGGAGTCTACCTGGGTGAACTGTTGTTGTTTCTATGTATTTATGTTACGTGTGTGTGTGGGGGGGGGGGTGTCACTGCTAGAGGGTGAGGTCAGGTGATATTGTGAGCGCTGTTTTTCTCATCCTATAGTATGTGTTGGTGTAGGATGATGCCCAGTGCATCAAGCTTGGCAGGAGATGCCTTTACCCATCAACCTTCTTGCCTGCATATTGGGTGATGCTTTCCACCATTGCCCACAGCAGTCCCAGGTGACACCATTTTTTATCACAGAGGAGGGTAGTAGCTCTTACCGTGTCCCAAAGGGCATTACTGGAGGAGAGACGGTGTGGGGAGAAGGAGCGAGAGCCAGGATCCAGCCACTTGAGTGACAGGTCATCCAGCAGTAGGGGGGGAGGGGCTGCTCTCTAGAGCTAGGCCAGAGCACCCATGCACAGGGAGCATCTGCACCCACAGAAGCCGGCATTAACTGGCACTCAAGAGATATTTGTTGAATGGAAACCAGCAGGAAAGTTATAACAAATCATACTTTACATGCAAATTCTCGGGAATATTTTCAGGGAAATACTTAATGTGTGAACAGCTAATCTGCATTTCCATGTCCTGACAGATGGCCCATATTAACAGAATTCTGAGTATAGTAAAAATAAATAAATAAATAAAGGAAGAAAGAAAAGGAAAAGGGGAAACCTGCAAGCAAAGCTGTATAAAGTAGTGCGCCCTCCAGCTGTCTCACGTATTCTTTAAAAAAGACAACCCGGAGGCATTCCCGTTTGCCAAAGACTACCCCAGGGGGAGAAAGTGACCCTCAGGGCTTGCATGGGTGGAGTAGATAACTTTTTCTTGGGAGATGGTTCTGTGTCCCAATTGTCTAATGCTGTATTCTCAAAATGAACCAAGATCCAGCTGCATCAGAACCTCTGGGTTTGTTGGTCAAAAATGCAGTTTACTCTCCTCCAAGCCTACATTTACATCAGAACTCCTATGGGCAGGACCCTGGAATCTGCATTCCAGTTATCTTCTCAGAGAGTTGAAAACCTGTACCTGGTATAATCAGTTCCTGTGCCTGTGGGTCTCCCTGGTGCTTGGGGACCGTGAGCACAACCCCATGGGAGGTGGCCCTTTGGGGAAAGAAGGCCTGGTCCTAGGCTTGGAAGCTTAGGAAGCCACAGGGTTTGGTGAGTCGGAATCAGGGTCCTTGAGGTCAGGGCCAGTTCAGGCCATGGTAAAGGGCTTATCACCAGATTTTGTGCGGGAGCATGTCTGTGTCCCACAGCTCCATACCCAGACCTACTGTAGGTTGTAGCTGGTGAACCTGGCAGGCTCCCAGGGCTTTGCTGCTGTCTAGATGGCACACAGTCTAGAACTGACTTTGCACACCTTATGTGACCCTGCAGTGTTTCATCTGGAAGGGATATAGCTTAATAGACTATCGGCCATTAAACCCCTCAGAGTGAAGATGGCGACCCTCCTTCTTAAAGCATTTGTACCTTCCCCAAGCCTCTGTCGTATGTACCACATTACAAGGCATCCTTCAGATGCTTCTACGTCTGCTTCTTCATTTGGCTTGCCTTGTGGTTTGAGACTAAAGAACCGGCCTTCCTTCTGTCACCGACCTCAGGAAGTAATCATCCCTAGTTCTCATCCATGGGACTTAGGCACACTCTATCTTGGGCTGGAGTCAATTTGCATAGGCCCATCAGTGTCCCCGGGCCCTGACCACAATAATTGGCCCATGGGTGGACAGTGACTTAGCATTCCGATCAGAATGACCCTCGTGACCTTCACTGGAAATTTTCAGTCATAACCTCTACTTGGTGGTAGGACTGAGGAAGCATGTAGTCCCAGGCACTCTTGGCAGGCTTCCTATGGCTTCCCAAGGACAGTGTGGCTAAGCATGGGCCAAGAGGAAGAAACAGCCAAAAACCGAGGCCAGAGAAACTTAGACTTGAGGGGATCTTTGAGGCTTTGCAGAAGATTTTCCTGAAGTCTCATTCACTCCCAAACTGAGCAAGGTTTTGTGCCCATAAATACAATGCTTGCTTTGCTAAAAATCAGAGTTTTGTTACCTGGCACTAAATATGTCCCAAAAGACATGCTGTGGTACACCCCATCATCTTTGAGCCCTCTTCTCCCCTGCTCCTCAACCAGAGCCACATATTAAATAACAGACTGAGACAGGTTAGGTAGGGTTGTCTGGATTCTCAGCTTGTTGAGACTCCATGCTTGAAAAATATTGATTAATGGATCAATGTCAGTCCGGAGGAAGCCCCGTCCTGTTCAACATTTAATCAATGACTTGGATGAAATGGAGATGTGGTTAGCAAGTCTTGGATGACTCGGGCTACGGGGAAACGCTAATATGGCAGATGGCTGAATCAAGATTCAAAATTATTTTGACTGAGTGGAACAGTAATAAGGGGAAATACAGACTCGTGCTTCCAGGCTCAGAAGACCGATCTGTGTCAGCAGGGCCCGGGAGACGGCTTGGCAGTTGTCAAACATCAAAGAACTTGAAGTTGACCACACAGGCTTGCATGGAGTCAAGCACTGGGGCAATTAGTAACAGCTATTCAGGTTTTGGATATTTATAAAGTGACTTGGAAAAGAAAGACCAACTTCCTCTACTTCCCCAGTAGGACAAGAAGTAGAATTTTATATGTGTGTGTATGTGTGTGTGTGTGTGTGTGTGTGTGTGTGTGTGTGTGTGTGTGTATCTTCCTAGAAAAAATATGTATCCTAATATGTATCCTATATATCCTAATACATATATCTCCTAATGCTTCCAATATCAGAATAAGCCACATTACAAAATTGTGAATTTTGAATAATGGCATCAGAAGATTCCATTGTGGAGATTTCTTTTTTAAAGCACAGACTTTTAACGTGATTCAAGGCAATGCACACAGGAGCATCCTGAGAAAACCACGAAGAGAGATCAGCCCAGCTCAGCGCCCATGGAAGGCTGCTACAACCTACCACAGGTCTCATCTCCAAGGGATCCCCAGAACCCACCTGTGCTTGGGGTTCTTAGCCCCATCCTTCCTTCTTGTCCATGTGGCTGGGCCCCCTCCTCTGCCCTTTTCTTCCTCTGGCATACTGTGTCCACTCCTGCCCTCTGACTTGGTTCCCTTTGCTGACTCCCCTCTCTTGTCTTCCTCGGGGAGACTGCCCCACAGCCAGAGCGTAGGATAGCCAGGCTCCTTCCCTATGGCTTCCCTTTGACCCTCCACTCTCCTTCCTGGGCCTCTGCAGGTCCCCAAGTGACGGTCTTAAAGGCTCTTGATTTTCCTGTCACTCTGAACACCCCATTTTACTTGCTAGACCAGAGAGATGGAGAAGGTGAGTGTGACCTTATTTTATCTTCCAAACTTAGAATGTGACGTTAGCAAGTCACGAAGCAGAAGTTCTACCGTGTCCACTGCTCTGTGGATGCACATGAATGGCCAGACCCCTCTGTACTCACGTGATCCTCCATGAAGAGGTCCACCTCTTTCAGAAGTCTCTCCTGGCAGTCAGGGTGGGTGGCCAGCAGGTACGTGATGAAGGAGAGCGTGTTGGTGATGATCTCGTGGCCAGCAATGAGGAAGAGGAAGGCCTGACTCACAATTTCATCCACTGTTAAAGGCTTAGACATGGGTGTAGGATGGCTTCTTTGGGAAGGGGCCACTGTGCACTTGGAAAGGGCTTCTGTGACCATGTCAAAGTCTTCCACACCCACAGAGCTCACGGAGCGTTGGGCATCCAGCATTATCTGCAGGAAGTCTCTCCGCTTCTGAGGATGACAAGAGAGGAAGAGGCACATTAGAGACATAGAATGAGGCTGGCTGGAGGGTAAGGGAGGAGATTTCTGAACAGCTCAATAGGAACAGGGTCCTTGTCACTGGGTTATCTGAAATGGTGAGAACCTGGTAGCCACCTGCACGCCCCTCAGTACAGCAGTGAGAGGCAGGCTGATGCTCAGAGGAAAGGTGAGGCTGTCCTCTTCTTTGCCACTGGACAGACTTACGGAGCAACAGTGGGATAATTCGATGCCTGTGATGTGTGATAGTGAGATCAGTCTTTCCGCATCTAGTGTGCGTGCATTGTGCATGTCTGGAATCTTCAAACTCTCCTTTTGTAAAGTTTACAGAACAGTCATACCTAGCTGTGAATATAGTTATGCTGCTGAGCTAGAGAACACCAGAACTTAGTCTTCTCACCTATGAGGGCTTGGGTACCCAAGCACCCACTCTCCCTTCCCCTTTCTATCATCCTCCCCAGCCTCCAGTGACTATCGTTCTCTATTTCTGAGATCAGATATTCAGCTTCCACATACCAAACAAGCATGCTGTCTTTGTCTTTCTGTTCCTGGCTTATTGCACTTAACATGATATCCTCCAGTTTCTATCCATCCATGGAGCTGAAAATCAGCACATCCCATCCTTCCATAGTGCCCAGTAATATTCTATTATGGTTATTACCATACTCTCCTCATCTATTCTGGATGAGGCCATTCTATCCAGGCTGATCCCCATCCCCTCAAAAATGTGCATAAAATAAAGTAAGTTTTAAAGCAGTAGACACGGTGGGATCTCGTTCTTTAAAAACAGTAAGTATACAATCCAGAGAACTCTGTGCATCCAATTGTGTGTAGTACACATTGGTCACATCTGTATTCAGCAAATCCATAGAGCCAGAGGAGGTGGGAAAACCAAGGTCTTTCAGTTCTTATTAACCCATTTTATGAATTTGTACCATTGGCCAAATTTCAAATGAGAAAATACCTGATAAATTTAAACCAGCACATGTCTAGTGTTTACTGTGTGTCTTAGTTAGGGATTCTATTACTGTGATAAAACACCACGGCCAAAGGCGAGTTGGGGAGCAAAGGGTTTATTCGGCTCACACTTCCGCAGCACTGCTCACCACTGAAGGGAGTCAGGATGGGAACTCAAGCAGGACAGGATCCTGGAGGCAGGAGCTGATGCAGCGGCCATGGAGGGTACTGCTTACTGGCTTGCTCCTCATGGCTTACTCAGCCTGCTTTCTTAGAGAAATCAAGACCACCAGCCCAGGATGGCACCACCCACAATGGACTGGCCCTCCCCTTTTAATCACTAATTAAGAGAATGCCCTAGAGCCAAATCTTACAGAGGCATTTTCTCAATTAAGACTCCCTCCATTCAGATAACTTTAGTTAGTGGGTCAAATTGACATAAGACTAGTCAGCACACTATACAAGGGCATCGTGGGCAGCTGTAAGTTTTCTCATACCATAGACAGTCAACAAGATGGGATGGGAGCTGGCTCCAGTGAACCTTGTCTTCAAAGTCCCAGACTTGGCAGCCTGCTTCCTATGGACTCCCTTTTTTCTCTCCACTAATCCCCAATCTCCTTTGAGTGGTTAAAACCTTCTTATCATTTCCCCTACCTTCCTTATCAGTAGTTTGCATATCCTTTGCATTTTGACTACCACTGATTCTAACTAGAGGAGTGTTTACCCACAGCTTTGGCATTCGCAAAGCGTATTCCCAGCCCAGCCCTTCTTTGAAATGTCCTTTAATGTGAACGACAAACAGGATGTTGCTCTTTTCTGAAGTTTATGGGATTAAAACAGCAAGAGGAGAGTATCAGAACCTCCAACGGGAAAATATTATATTTTCAAAGTACTTTCCTGTTGTGGCGTTTTCTCAATTCATTGGCTTCTGAATTTCTGTTGCATGAATAATCTATGCCCCCCATGTCAGTATGTAATTCCATCTTTTAAGTTTGTTGACATTTCATGTGTGGCTCCACCTTTTCTGATCCAGGGGATGAAAAGCAACCTTAGGGCACAACCATCCCCTTCCTCCCTCACCCCCCACCCATGCCAAGTATTGTGCTGAGCACATATTAAACGCGCAATCGAATCTTCTACAAATCAGAATGTAAAGCAACCGATGCCCTTGGAGATGGGTGCATGGGGTTTGGTTTCAACTGTTCAACTGCTGTTTGGAGTGGGAAGCCTTTGCTGATGAACAGGTTGGTGACCATCAGAGGTGCCTGCTCGGGGTCTGGCAGTGCTCCCCACTAAGGGCTCACATATGTCAAGGGTGGCTGTTGTGGTCCCACTGCCGACATGTCACAGGGGCAGAACAAGATGGCACAGGGGAAGGTGAACATCAAGTCTCCCTGAATGTGATTGGAGAAGCAAAGTATACTCTTAGACCGCATGGCAAAGCTTAGTCCCTGAGGCTTGGCTGTGGCTTTCCGGGTGGGGGTGGAGTGGGGGCGATGACATGACAGCTCACAGCCATATCCACACCATGTTTTTTTCCAGAAGCAGCATGGTGACTGGCATTCTTTCCTGTTAGCCCAGCCCAGCCAGACTGCTAAAAGGGCTGGTGAAAGTCTTGTAGAAATCTGTCTTAACTGCCAGCTAATGAGGCCGGGTAAAAGGGCCTCTCTCTAGGGCTTAGGAGCTAGAGAGGAACATTAGTGCAGATGAGATTCTTTCGTTCACAGAGCATCATGGAGGCCATGTGAAAGCTGCCCATTTAGGATGGAAACAGGGCTGGTTTACGATTATATCCAAGAAAAACACGTGCCCTGATAGATGTAGGTGTCTAATCCGCCCATCGGCTAGAGCTTAGAAAAATATTTACCTTTTAACATCTGTGAGGCATTTTCACTGTGCAAACACACATCTGTTTGATGGAATGTATACAGAGTTCAGATGGGTTTTAAGTGAGTTTTCTTAGTAACTGTATAGCTCTGTCTTGACACGGGCAGCCCCGGATTTGTGGTTGGGAGCTTTTTCTCAGATCAACTCATTGTTTGAAACAAATAGCTGTAAAGTTTATGAAAGGAAAAGCTTGAGGCGATCCCAGTAATTGGCTCTTTAATAACCTCTCACCTCTTAGTCACTCAGTGCAATAGTTTTTGAATTTTCAGCCTAGTTCTACAGCCAGTGGGTTTCAGGCTAGGGCCTCTGTGTGCATGTGTGCATGTGTGTGTGTGTGAGAGAGAGAGAAAGAAGGGTTGGGGGAGAGACAAAGCTCTCACAGGGCAGCCCTTTGCAGCAATGGTGAGGTTTGAAAATAATTCTTTATCCCTTGTCCTTTAGGCTTCCTCCTCACAGCCCAGCAGCATATACTTGAATAAAATTGTCCTGTCTTTTCTAGCTTCAGAGTGGAGCCAGGTATACCAGTTGGCCCATTTTCCTCTACCTCTAAGGGCATTCAAGTGGAGCTGATGTGGTATAGACCAAGGGGTTGAGAGCTTTTATATACTTCCCTACACCTTCCTTATCCAGACACAGTTGCTACACAGTCTCCAGGGTATGCAGCTGAGTAGGACAGGCTGCTGCCCAAGGCTGCTAAGTGCATCAAGCTACTAATTGACTCGGATTTCATTCTAGGCCAATGCCTTGGCCATCAGGGCTGGCAAATCCCTCTGAGCCGCTGTCTTTGAGAAAACCCTTTTAAAGCTCCATCTTGCTCAAGGCAGTTAAGGGAAAGCCCTTTTAGTCCAGTTTTTCATTTCAGTAACTGTCTTCAATGCAATGAGACCCTTAATGGACAGCTTTAACATGGGTAGGAGTATCTCTGATGCTGGAATATTATTTCTCACACTGAAAACTCCATTCTACTCAGAGACAAGTTCAACCAGTATCTTCTTATTCCTACTATGCGCCAAGCAGAGTGTAAGTCTGTAAGGAAAAAAAAAAAAAAAAGAAAGAAAGAAAGAAAAAGAAACACAGGAGCATCCTCAAAAGAGCAGGGGCCTCGACCACAAATTTTCTTGCAAGAGCCTCCATGTTGAAAGGGAGTGTGGGATTGATTGGCAGTTGCCCAAGTTTCTTGCTAATGTTTATGCTATTCATGCTATGAACCCCAGCTTGCTGTTTTCACCAGAAAGACTATCCTCATGAAAATTGCATGAGGTGCTTACTTAGAAAATTGAGGTGGGGTAAGGGCTACTGCAGACGGTGCTTGGTGTAATATCTAGGTACAGTGAGACAGTTCGGGGGGCTGGCGTTCACTCTACAACTCACATTGGGGATAGGTATGTTGCTGGGGACTTCCTCCTACTGTCCTCCCATTGCTTTCTACTGGCCCTGGAAAGCTCAGAATGGGAGACTTGTAAAGGAAAGCCCTGCTTGATGTGAGGGGTTGGGAGGGTAGAGAAAAGAGAGAGAGAGTAATGCCAAATTAGGTTCCATTCTGTTTCCAGGCTGTGTCCTATTAAAATAGTTACCTCTTCTGCTGCTTGCTGGTCCCGTAAGGCAATCACATTCCTAATGAGTTTGTTAAAAAAGCCATTCAGTTCATCTTGGTTCTTATTGGGCAGAATCCGGGCCAATGGGACCATTATGGATGGAAACGATACTTGAAAGAGAAAAACAAAAGTGGCATTGAAGTGGGGGGTGATAATGAACCAGGGCTATTAGACTCCTGTCACTAGGAAGCAGGCACCAGCCTTGAATCGGAGTCACTTGGGAGGCCTGTCTTCCCTCTGGACTCAGCGTTTCTCAGTGCAGGGTTCAGTCTGACTCTAGCTCTGCTCTCTGTTCTATTCCCTGCACATAGTAAGCCCTCATTAAATGCCTGTGCATTGAAGTGAGTCCTCATGTGTACCTGGCCTTACAGATCCAATTTCACACTTGAAATTCCTATCTCCGATCTTAGATGGGTGGGGGTCTTTGCAGTTCATCAGGACATGACAGGTGACTGGCTGTGTGCCAAGCCTTCACAAGGGGGTAGAAGTCCATCTACTTTGTTAACTTTCTGGTCATTTGTATTTGTCTTTCTTTGGATAAATGTCCCCACAGCAGCCATCTGAACTGTCTCTAAGATGTGCTGCTGCAGCTGTTGACAAGGACACTGGCTCCATCCACTGTGGAGACTCCCCTGTCATGCAATATGCAGCCTGGGTCCTAAGGATGGGGTTCCCTGGGTCAGAGCACTTAGTATGTCCCTAAGAGAGGTGCTGGGCCTGGGGTGGGGGAGGGAAGGCCTTGCCACAGGGGCATGTGACTCTACTCAGATTCTCAGTCTGCCAAGGAGGCTGCACAACTGTGTTGTGTTGGGCTAGAGACAGCAGATCTCACAGGCCTCAGCCTGTTTCAAAGTATAGAGAGCAGGGGCCTTGTCAATGGAGTTCCCTGCCTCCTACGACAGCATGTCTGAAGGTAATAGGAGGGGCAGCCTTGGACCCAGCGGACCTCCTGGATACAAAGTAAGAGTCCAACTGACCCTACACAAATGCCTGTGGTTTCAGTGTGCTGGTGAGGGAGGTGACAGGGCTCCCACTGAAACTGGCTTGGAAATGAAAAGAAAGGCTGGTGAGTGACCCATAATCCCAACACTTGGAGGCAAGGCAAGGGGATTGTCAACTGGAGATAGGACAAGGCTGTATAAACAAGACCTTGTCTCCAAAAAGGAAGAGGAGGAAGAAGAGAGGGAAGAGGAAGAAAAAGGGAGAGGAGGAGGAAAAGAAGAGGAGGAGGAAGACGAAGAGGAGAGGATGAAGCTGGCCAAGGAGTGACTAGACCATGCCAGTATGGCAGAGAGGCAGGGAACTACAGAGCTCATCAATACAGTAACAGCAACACTGCAGTGTGTCCATAAAAGCAAGTAGACATTGGAACCTGCCAGAAGGCAAAGACTCCCTTGTAAAATCAATGGACTGGTTCTGTTAGCATTCAGCCCCCTTCCAGTGACCCATCTGGTGATGTCTAGTTTGGGAGTCGTTGGCTTCTGGTAGAGAAGTCCTCAGAAGAGGATTTTGAGTGAAGGGACCAAAATGAATGAATGAATGAATAAATAAATAAAAATAAAAGCCCTAGGAAATGAGAGACTTTGGGTTCTAGTGTTGATGCATAGGCAAAGGCCTTTCTATGCATCAGTTTTTCTGATCCTTGTATGACAGAGGTCAAGGTTATCTGTATTGGTGATAAGTCAGCCCAGACTGTGACAAGAGAATTCTGGTGGCTCCAGAAAGACAAAGTCTTTGCAGGACAATTCTCAGAGACTCCCGAGGGACTCAGCCCTGAAAGCTGTCCCATGGTGGGTGGTCTGGTCTCTCCCACTGGGTAAGGGCTGCACTTACAGATTAAAGCCAGGAGAGGCCTGGGGATACAGAAAGCAAAGAGACGCCGGCAGTGTTGCACGAACGGGTCTTCCGGAGCATTCTGGGAGTCCACCTGGGTGCCGAAGGCCACACTGGCCACCATGTCTGTGGTGTAACAGCAGTAGCACCTGCAGGAGAAGGCATGCTAGAATTTGAAAGAAGCTATGTTGACCGCCCCACAGTGCACCCCTCCTGGTCTACATGGCTGGGCTTAGCCCACAGAGGGGCTTCCTGCAGACCTGAGCAGGGAAGCTTCCTGGATGAGCAGCAACAGCAGAATATCAGCTGAAGCCCTAACAAGGAGCTTATGGAAGGGAAAGTGTAGGTAGTGAATCACTGACTCAAGTTTTAGAACAGAGCTGAACACCAAGGCATATACCTTTCAGGGAAGGGGCCTTCCTGTGGAGGAGGGAAATAGGAGCCCCAAAGCCTAGGGACTGTAGCCCCCATGCATGCACAACCCGTCTCAGGTCAAAATCTAATGATTAATTGATAGCTGTCAAGTTGGCATTGATGAACGAATCGAATTAGCTCATTTTATTATTTCCCCTCCCCTTTCCCTTCTAATGATTTGGTGGGTTCTTTCTTTCTTTCTTTCTTTCTTTCTTTCTTTATTTCTTTCTTCCTTTCTTCCTTCCTTCCTTCCTTTCTTCTCTCTCTCTCTTTCTCTCTTTCCTTTTTAGATGTATGTAGCCCTGGATAGCCTCCATCTTTCCAGTGCTGGAATTAGAGGCGTGCGCCACTACACCTGGTGATTTTGCAGTTTTCAAAAGTGCAACAAATAAAACAAACAAAAACAAGGGATTTTCACACTCAAATGGATAGCAGACAAACTTTGGTCAGGCTTCCAGGTTATACTCACCTCATTCCTGAAAACACACATTGCCTTTTCCAAACAAACTAAAGGCAAAGTGTCTTCTAACAGCCACAGAAAATTTAACCTCAGGATAGGAAGCCCGTCCCTCTCAGAGGTCATTTCGAACTAGTATTATTCTGTCATAAAATGTTAAGCGCTTACTGTTATTGTGTATATCTGCCCAGTGGGTGTGTGCGCATGCGTGAGTGTGCGCACGGTGGCGATATGGTGTACACGTGCCACGGTGTACGGCACTTGTGACGGGCAGAAGACAGCTCTGTGGAGTCAGTTCTCTCCTTCTGCCTTGATGTGTGTTCTGAGGATCAAACTTGCTCGAGCCAGCTTTCCAGGCTCCCTCGGCGTCTCCTCACCACTCCTTCAGTCCTTCTTTCTGCTTTCTCACAGACATTGCCATCTTCACGTCTTTTAATGAAGGCTCACAACTGGGTTATTAATAGTCTTCTGGAAACTATAAGGTCTATATTTGCCCTCAGTGAAGACGCTCTTAGCTCCTCTTCTGCACAAGCTCCACACCCACCAATTTATATAATTAGATAACAGATGGCATGGCTTGATGACTCTACAATTTTGACTGCTTTTATTGAAAATATGTCTAAAATCAGTCACAGATTTCCCCATTGAAGCAAAAACTATGCCTGATTACTGAATGCAATTCCACCAGACTTTAATGTAATGGTTCTCAACCTGTGGGCCACGACCCCTTTCACAGGGGTCACCCAAGACCATCTTCATGTCAGATATTTATGTATGATTCATAACAGTAGCAAAATTACAGCTATGAAGCAGTAACAAAGATAATTTTATGGTTGTGGGTCACCACACCATGAGGAACACATTAAAGAGCCACAGCATTAGAAAGGCTGGTTCACAATGCTCTACTGCTTAATGATTCCAGGGATTTAAGAGTTATTTGCTTTGCTTTAATAGCTGAGGAGGCCACCATATCTTCCTCCACCTTCTGCACAATCTGAGAGGTGTGGATGAGAAGGTCTGTCAAGAGTCGGGCACAGTGGAAATGCTGGCGTTGGCTATGCTGTGACTTTATTAGTAGCGGCAATTCTGAGTCAGCTGTGGCTGGTCTGCAGTCATTCTGCTCCCAGTCTGCTGCCAGCCATGATTTAGGATAAAGCATCTAAAGGTTGCTAGGAGAAAAGTCAGTCAGTCACTTAAAACGCCAGCTATCTATACTTAACATTACCCTCCCGCCCACCACTGAACTGGGGCTGCTATACATAAATGACCACTACCATTTATTAATTTATTTAGCTGAACTGAGAATTGACTCTAGGGCCTTTACATGCTAGACAAGCACTCTGTCCTATTGAGCTATAGTCTTAGCCTATCTCCCGTTCTATTTATTTATTTATTTATTTACTTACTTACTTACTTACTTACTTACTTACTTGTTTGTTTGTTTATGGGGTTTTAGAGATGTATTTACTTATTTAATGCGTATATGTGTTTGCTGAGTGTATGTGTGTATGCCGCCACATGCCTGCAGTGCCCCCGGAGGCCAGAAGAGGGCATTGCATGCCCTGGAACTGAAATTACAGACGGATGTGTGCCACCTGATACGGATGATGGGAATTGAACCCAGGTCTTCCGGAAGAGCAACAAGTGCTTTTACTCTCCAGCCCCTTGACTTTTTATTTTGAGACATGGTTTCCCAGACTGGTCTTAACTCACTCGAACCCAGGCAGGCCTCGAACTTGTGATCTTCCTGCTTTAGTTTCCTGAGTAGGTCAGATCACATGCCTTGCTTACGTTATAAATTTTTTTTCAAGACAGGGTCTCAGGTATCCCAGGCAAGCCTCAAACTCCCCATGTAGCCGGAATATGGAGCTGCAGGTGTATACTGCCATACCAGGTTTCATGTGGTGTTGGGGACCAATTCCAGGGCTTTGTACATGCCAAGCAAGCATTTTTACAAACCAAGCAACAGCCTCGGCCTCATGACTTGCTATTTGTTCTTTTAAGACAAGGTCTCACTGTGCAGTCCTGGAACTCACTCTATGGACCAGGCTATCTTCAAACTCATGGAGATCTGCCTCCCCCTGGCTCCCAAGCGCTGGAATAAAAGGCACATGACAATACACCTGGCCTCCCAATTTTTCTTGTGAAATTTAGGGCATGCCTTGCCCATCATGTCCGAGGAGGTCAGAGGGGAAGTCCATTCAGGGACCAACCGCTGAATATTTGGATTTTCCACAACAGGCTGGCATCCCTGGCTCAAGTTACTTTTTTTCATGGTTTAAGTGGGTTTCTTCTCATTAGTCAGTCCATCCATGCTGTTATGAACGTCTGGCTTTTCCAGTTTGCTACTCCCAAGGTAATTGTGCAGCAATTATGTACAGTCACCAGAACCAGCCACTCAGAACTGTGGTTTCTCACCTGTAATGGAGCAGCCTTACCTCTGGATGTCGAATGCGTCTCTGGATTCTGCGTAGTGTTTTAAGTGAGCCAAGAGAAGTTCACAGGCTTGGCTGATGAGAGGTGTCATCTGATAATAGAGAGCAGAGGTGTAATTAGGGCATCGTGCCTAAATTGGCTGCAGATGATGGACAAGGTTATCCGCAGTGCTTTCTGGAGAAACACAGACTATATCGCAAAGGTACTCTTCACAAGGCTAAGATTAAGGAAGTATTCACAACATCCGTAAAACGCAGTGTCTGTAAATACCTATTTTTAAAGCTTAAGTAAGATTTCTGTGGCAGAATCACAAACAAATAAAGGCTCAAAAGTAAATCTGGTGAAATAATTACGAAAGAGATCATTAAGTGTTTAGACAAAACTTCAAATCAGCACTCAGCTTCCTGACATGTGGTTAGCATTAGTGAGCAACTAGACCACACTCCACATGTCCTGGCCCTGGAACTAACCCAAGTCCAGGCATGCTTGATCCAATTAAGCTTTCAGAACTCCCACCAGAACATACAGTCTCATATCCAGAGGAACTGAGGGTCATCCATTCCAACTTCTTAATTAACTCAGAAGTTATCTTGATGGTATTTCTAAAAGATGGTTTTCATTTGCGTTTCAGCTGCTTAAGCCTTCCAAGACAGGGCAACTCTTGACCTGCACAAGGCAATTGTTGGCTTCTTAATATTAAAATATTTTATTGTGGAAAATCTCCAGCCTCAAGAGAAAGGTCTAGAGATCAGCGCTGTGCACACCTATATGGTATCAGCTGGCTCCAACACAACTAGATTGCAGGTTTGACCATGCATCACTTTGACTTCCAACAGGGTCTCTTGGATGGGTAGAATTCTTTGTGGTCTTTTATTCTCCCCTATATATTTGGAAGTCCAAAGGGGATCATTTGAATCAATACACATTCTAGAATAGTATTATAGCCGAGACAACATGCTGCTGTGGGTTTTTCTGAGCATTTCTGGGAATCATACTTTGAAACGGTGCCTGGTGTTTAGTTTTTGTTATTATTATTTTTTAAAAACTTTAAAAATCTATTTACATTTTTTAAAAATTAGATTTACTTTACTTTATTTATTTGCTTTGTTGAGACAGGGTCTCTGTTGTAACTCTGGCTGTTGTAACTCACTCTGTAGACCAGGCTGGCCTCGAACTCACAGAGATCCACCTGCCTGTGCCTCCCGAGTGCTAGGATTAAAGGCAAGCGCCACGACAACCCAGCAAATTAGATTTATTTTATGTGTATGAGTGGTGTTTTACCTGCACCACATACCTGCCTGGCCCTTCAGATGTCAGAAAAGGGCGACAGATCCCCTGGAACTAGAGTTACAGGTGCTTTGGGAGCCATCATGTGGGTGCTGGAACTGAACCCAGGTCCTCTGCAAGAGTGATGAGTGTTCGTAACTGCTGACTTCCCTCCCATTTTACTTTTAAGATTGTATGTGTGTCTGTGGCGGAAAGTGTTTCTCCAGAGGTTAGAAGAGGCCCGGGAGAGCCCGGGGGCTGGTGTGTCAGATGGTTGTAAGCCACGCCTACAGGCACTGGCAACTGAAGCTCTACAAGAGCAAAATGCTCTTTTGACCCCTGGGCTGTCTCTCCACACCTAGTTTTCGTTATTTTGATGCTAGGATATGAAGTGCCTGAGGGCAGGGGAGGTTTTTGTCTGTTCAATTATTTTTTAATCTCTAGAACCTGTAACAGAACCTGGCGCATGTAATTATTTGTTAGATAGATGGGTGGATAGATGAATTCTAGTGATTGTGCAATAACCACTTTCTGCTCTTCAAATCTTAAGGCATTGCAAAAAATGATAAAACTGTTAATCTACTTGTCAGAGATATGTTATTGGATCGGGGGAAATCCAGCTCCCTCTACTTCAGTTTGGGCCGGAGAGTGTGGGCAAGAGGCGGTGAGCCTGTAAGGCTGGGAGGTCTCCGGACGACTGGGGCCGTTCTCTCAATGGACTCTGGGCCCCGGTGTTTCCTCATTCTCCCTCTCACTCCTGGCCTTGAGGTGAGTGGCTTTGCTCTGTTGTGTGCTTCCACCACATGGCCACCGCAGACTCAAAACAACGGGTCCAGCCAACCACACACTGAAGCCTCTAGCCCCGAGAGCCACACCGTAACAACCTTTTCTCTTCCTAAGTTGATGGCTACAGGTGTTTGTTATAGTGGTGGGAAGCTGACTACTATGTACTACAACAACCCTCTGGCTTGATGGTTTGCATACCTTTTTCCATTCTTATTGCAAAAAAAAAAAAAAAGAAAAAAAGTTACTCTCAAATAGTAACCCATAGGCAGAACACAATCCTATTTAGGGCACTACCTAGCAAGTGGTAAATTTATCACATTCTGCGATCTGCACCCTGTGAGCCAGGCTCAAGGTCAGGTTTATGTTGACTTTTGCTAAAGACACAATACAAACAAAAAGGTTCAGGTCAATGAAAGCCACAAGTCTTTTCTCATGAATTACAGCTGCATACAACTGGTCCTTTAGCTCCCAGAAGGTTCATTCACTAGAAAGGCTTTGTGTTTCTTCAAAAAAAAATTTCTCCTGTAGTTAAAAAAAATTTTTTTTGTGTGGGAGTTTTGCATGAGTATGTCTATGCACCACAGGTATGCAGTGCCTGAGGAGGCCAGAAGAGGGCGTCAGATCCTCTGGGGCTGGAATTATACACGGTTGTGAGCAGATATGTGGTGCCGGAAGCCAAACCCAGGTCCTCTGAGAGAGCAGCCGGTGCTCTTAAGCACTGGTCCATCTCTCCAGCCCCAGGTTTTGCATGTCTATTGCTTTTATTTCCATAAAATTGCCTCAGGGTGTTTGGGGAAGAGCAATCCCTGAACTGTCCTAAAATGCTGGGCACAGTGGGGGATGGGGTTGGGGTCCCTCCCTCTCACAGGTGGGATCCCTCCCTCTCACAGCTCCCTGCCCCGCGTGCCCTGTGCAGCGGTGCCCTATACCACTTACCCCCCTAGGGCTTCATTAACTGCAGTGTGTGGAAGCCCCGTAGGAAGGAGCTGATCCTGAGAAACCCGAGGGTATTCCTATAATTCAAAGTGGAACCCTGGTCATTCCTTCTTTGCTCCATTTGAACTTTGGGAACGTGCCTGCTAAGTTTTCATTTACTCTGCCACAGACCCTGGACAGTTTCTTCAGGCGTCTGCAGAAATTTCCACAATCCTTTGGCCGGTCATGAAGAACTTAAGTCAACACTCAGCCTGGCACTCCCTTCCTGATAATTACAGGAGACCTTGTCAGTGATTGGCTGAAGCAGGCGTGTAATTGACCCCAGCTGTCTCTCCTGAAGTCCATTCGGGAGAGAAATGCACAGGGTTTGATTTGTTTTCTGTGACTCTGTAGCAGTTATTTGTGACTGAGGCATTCCTTTCTAAATTCTCACGAGCCGTCCGCTGAATAATCTGTCGATACAAATACGTGTGAAGATGGCTCTCTTAAAATGTCTCCTAGGCAATCATTCCTAGGAAACCTGACTTTCTTATTTGGACAACTCAGCTCTATCTAAACTGTGTCTCTCTAGCTAGCTTCTCTGCCTGTCATTCTCAAGTTATCTTATTGCGCGTATTCATTTACTTGCCCATGTGTACGAGTGTGCACGTGCCACAGTGCACAAGTGGAAGTCAGAAGACAACTTGCAGGAACTCATTTTCTCCTTCTACCTTGTGGTTCCCAGAGAGGAAAGTAAGGTTGTCAGCGTGGTAACTAGCGCCTTCCCTGCTGAGCCATTTGCAGTGTCTCGGAGTGTACCAATATGCTTAGTTTTTCAAGTAAATATTATTTTAATAAAACTTTGGAAATGGAAGCATTGGGTTTTTTTTTCAATATATTTCAGAGGAGCATTAAAAAAACGAACCCATCACCAACAAAAACCTGTTGGAATGAAAGCCTCCTTAGACCAGAGGTTCTCAACTTTCCTCACGCTACGATCCTTTAATTCAGTTCCTCGTGTTGTGGTGACCTCCCACCATAAAATCATTTTTGTTGCTATTTTATAACTGTAATTTTGTTACTGTTATGAATTGTAATGTAAGTATCTGATATGCAGATGTTCTCGGGCGACCCCTGTGAAAGGGTCGCTTGACCCCCAAAGGGGTGTGGCCCACAGGTTGAGAACCGCTGCCTTATCCATCAAGCTTGAATATCTCCAGGCTAGTAAGAGGGGTGCAGTATAGACTCTGATGCATACGAACTTCTCAGAAGCTGGGAGCACATCCTGTGCATCAGGGGAGCTCCCTTAGGCTGAACCCAAGTGCAGGCCTGGGTGATTCCACGGAGCCGGGACCAGCCGCTGCTCTTGTTTCTCCCTCGTGCATTTGGCTAAAACGCTTTGCCGCTGGCTGATGTGGTTGCAGTTTTCTACCATGCTGTGCCTGCTATCTGTCACACTGAATGGATAATGACGTTTTTATCTGGGTTAATGCGATACGAGATGGGCCATGTAATCTGAAAATGTTTTAAGAAGTGATGCAGAGAAAATATCACAAGACGGTGGAGCATGAGCTGTATGTTGGCCAGTAGCCATCAATTTGGGTTTTCTTCTCTGCGATTTGTATCACCCTTATACAATGCCTGCTTTTAAATGAGTTGCATACAAGCCAAGGCCCTGTGGAAAGACTCCACAAGCCCCATCTGCTCCTTTCCTGAGTTTTCAGACAAGCAGGCGAATGTGGCACAGGTGTGTCCGCAGGACCTGAAGAAACCGGATGCTCTTCCACCCGGATCGTAAGGCAGGCTTTTATTTTGTTGTGTTTCATTTTCATAGGACAATGAGTGATTTTTATTTTTGTTTTCCTCAGCATTTTCAAGATGCTCATATGTTGTACTTTTAATCACATAAAATATTGACACCATTTGGTTTTTAAAACTGGATCTCTTCTGAGGGTTGTTGTGGACTGAATGTCTGTGTCCTCCTGAAATCTATATGCTGTTGCTCTAATTCCCAATGTAGCTGGACTGGAGATGTGGCCTCTTGGGAAAACATTAACACTAAATGAAATCTTAAGGCTAGGATCTTGATCCAGGAATGATGGTGTTACCTGTAATTACACCGCCCAGAAAGCAGAGGTAGGAGATTTATGACTTTTACACTTGCCTTGGCCACATAGTGAGTTTAAGGCTAGCCTGAGCTACACAGTGAGACACTGTCTCAAAAGAAAGCTCTTGTAAGCACATAGCAAGATGAGTGGCTGCCTGCAAACCACAAAAGAGGAGCCACCAAAAGCCACTT
This sequence comes from Cricetomys ansorgei, assembly GCA_026225945.1. Taxonomy (NCBI): domain Eukaryota; kingdom Metazoa; phylum Chordata; class Mammalia; order Rodentia; family Nesomyidae; genus Cricetomys; species Cricetomys ansorgei. The sequence continues at coordinate 4,679,410 of JAMJFZ010003145.1, read as the reverse complement.
TTGCCAGGGTTCTGTTCTCCAGTTGCAGTCTCTAGAACGGAGAGAAATATCACTTACCTATTGTTGAAACCACCCAGTCTCTATAGTGTTCTGCTGTTACAGAATGATTGGCTAAGGCCAGAGTGATGGCCCAGCAGCCAAGCCTTGGTTGTCCTCGTGAGACAGCCTGAGCGAGGGACTGGGCGACTGTTTGCTAACTAGGCGTAGTTGCTGAAGGTAAAGCCCCATCCTCAGTTTGGGAAGAAAATTCCCCAAGGAGGGAAGTTCTTGCTTAGCCTAGACTATGAGCAAGCACTCAAGGTCATTGTCAGCGACTATGATTCTCCTCCCTGGAACTTTGTGGTTGGTTTCCAGTGGCCTGAGATCAGTGAGTCTATGTCCTGATGCAGAATGGAAATAATAGTACCTCCTTTGAAGTGTCATAACCACGATTAGAAAGGAAATATGCAAAGAGCCTAGCGCTAGTCAGGTGTGGGCCAAACATGGTGCCTGTCCTGTGGAGGATCCGTTCCCAGGCTGGTTTGGGCACCGAGAACCCGTCTCTCACTTTCCTTCTTCCTTGCAGACAGCTCCCTGCTGGGCCCACATGTTTGCTCCCATTGGTTGGCTCTGCCCCTTGACCTTTATCTCCCCATTCACTCTGGTTCAGATAGTGCTGTCATCCTGCCTGTTGAGGACAAAGGCCACAGGGTAAGCACCTTTGACATCAGTCCAGAACCTGACTTGTGGGTGCACCTTAAGCCATTCTTCCCAAGAGTCTGCTGCCATGTTACTTCCCAATCCACCTCAAAACTCTACCATGACACTGATCTGCTAAAATTACTGTTTTCTATATATTCATTTTGCTGAAATGCTCTGAGTACCTTCACTGACTGAAGAACATAACAGAAGCTTCTTAGCTAACTCCCAGAGCCCACTAGGAATGGAATTCTGTAGCTAACTCTGTCAGTTATCTTCAAAGCAGATATTCCCTAGTCAAGCCTTCAAATGAGCCCACAGACCAGACTAGAAATTTGACCATAACACCAAGAGGCTCTGAGCAGAGGATCCCAGCTAAGCCATGTGGGACTCTGGAGTTACACAAATAATGTCTTAACAAAGATTTGTTGTTTCAAGCTGTCAGGTTTGGATAAAAAGTTGTTACAAAGCAACAGGTAATGGGTTTCCAATATCCCCTCTTTATGGTAACTCTTATATGTGTCATCCCTAGTGAAGGCTTTTTCTTTATTTTTGGTACCTGTTGTGTCCTTAAGAAGTATCTCTGTGAGGACTAACTGTGCTGATGTCAAAGGTATCGAAGACCCATCGATACACTGAGACGCTCTTTCTGTCTTAGCATGGGCCCAGGGTAGCTTTTTGAAGTTTGACTCTGAGCAAAACACCAGAGACTCACACCAAGTCTACTTCTTCCTTTGGTCATGGTATCTAAATCTCTCTGACCCAGGTTCCTCATCCCAAGCCATGTTCTAATTATAATAAACTATAGTGTCCCTTTCCATAACATTCTCAGATCCCAAGGAAGCCATTTACTGTGGTTTGAGTGTAAAATATCTCCCTATGTGTGTTGTTTTGTTTCGTTGTTTGGGTTTGTTTTTTTTTTTGGGGGGGGTGGCATTGAGACAGTGTCTCACTCAGTAACCTTGGCTGTCCTAGGACTCTCTACGTAGACCAGGCTGGCTTCAAATTCACAGAGATCTGCCTGCCTCTGCCTCCCGAGTGCTGGGGTTAAAGGTGTGCGCCACCACACTCACAGGCTTATGTGTTTTAACACTTGGTCTACAGACAGTGGTGCTGTCCTGGAAAGCTGTGGACCCTTTGGGAAGTGGGATGCTGTTGTCGGAGGTAGGTCATTGGGAGGTCTGGGGGCTGGCCTCGCTTCCTATCTATCCCGTTTACTAACTGCAGATGCAATGTAACCAGCTGTCCCTCATTCCTGCTTCTGTCTTCCATGCCATGATGAACTGTTTCCCTTCTTAAACTGGGAGCCAGGAGACATCCTTCCCTTCTGAAGCTGCTGTTGCCTGGTGTGTGGTCACAGCAATGCAAGACATACTAATACACTACAAAAAATCAGGTGAAGAATTTGCTTGGGACCATGGGGGAGGGGGAAGTGGCCATCTTCTAAATTTGGGTAAGTGGAGGGTCATATCATTAACCCCATCTACTTGAAGTGACACATCCCATCTATTAAAAAACTGTATCGTCATCCCTTTGACACATAGACTTTAGAATTCCATGATAATAGAACCTGGTTATTTTTGCATTCAAATAATTACATGAATAAGAATGTCAGACCACCCGAATCCTGTTGCTCGCTCACCAAAACCAGCTCCCACATTCCCTTTGTCTCTCAATATATCCACTCCCAGGTTATAACTTCATTCTCTGCAGATCTGAAACTTAAGACTTAAGAGGAAGGAGAAGGAAAGAAGGAGGAGGAGGAAGAAGAGGAGGAGGAGAAGAGGAAGGAGAAAGCCTCTGGATATCTGGAAGTTTGGAGAGCGGTGTGTCAATGAGTGTTGAGAAAAAGCATTTCCCAATCAGGGAGCAGGAAGGGAAGGGTCTCTTGAGTCATATGACATTGCTAACGTGGTGTGAGCCCTACGTGCTGATGGTGTATAAATGGTGGTCATTTACCCACGCATGGAGAAAGACTAAGAGAAGAATCTGCGTAGAGACTTGTACCTGATCCCAAACCTGGACCCTGGGAACCTGCCCGCACCCCTGGGCTGGGTACTGTAGAGAACACTCCTCCACGTTGACGTTTTGCACGTCTCCTCATCTACTCCAGAAGGATTTACCTCGTGTGTCTGGGCACATCTGGCAACTTGAAGACTAAAAAGCAAAATGGACTGCTTTCTCCCACCAGAGAGTTCTGAGCAAGTCACTCTTCCACTCCAAGTGTTTAATAGCTGTTGGCTCCCCCTGGCACAGGGCAGTGGTGGCCTCTGCGTGCTTCAATCCACTTTGGCAGCTCTCCTTTTCCCTGGTCCCCTTCCTGCACGCTGTCTTCCAGCCTGAGTCAGCTCTGCTGTTCTCTGAGCAGGCCCCGGACTGCTCTGTCCAGATGCCTCGTGACCACCTCCCCCTGTGGACTTCAGGGCCCACTGCAGGACTACTCCCTGCACCCTTTCCCTGAAGCTGTTTGTAATCCTCAAAACAAGAATTGTGCCCTGTCATCACCCTCCACCACTTGGTCATTATGCAGTGATTTATGAATTTTGCTGCGCAACCAGACTATAAAGTTCTTAAAGACAGACTCAGCGAATATGAGACGTTACTACTTCTTTCTGTTTGGTGCCATAGTTTGGATCTGGAATATTCCCCAAAGGTCCCTGTGTTAAAGGTTTGGTCCAGGGTGCTATCGGGAAGTGGTGGAAGCTCTTCAGGTTACCAGGGGTGTTGTCTGGCCTCCAGTGGGAAGGCTGTGCTCTGATTGTACTCCCTCCAGGAGAGCACAATCAGCAGAGGCTGGAAAGCAGTATGTCCATCAGTCAAGGACTGGAATCTCCAGAACTCTGAGTTAAAATACATATATACGTACTGTGATTAGCTCCAGTGTTTGCTATAGTAGCTCACCATTGACTAAGACAGTAGGCCTGAGGGCAACCATGTTTAAGAATTGAAATTAGAGGGAAAATATCTGACTACGTAAGGGTGAGCTATGGAAGGGAGCTTTAAAAACGAATAGCTTGAAGTGCTCTAACTGTTGACTAACAAATGTAAAATTAGTGCCAGCTAATGAAACTTATCACTTCCTTCATCCATTACACTGTTGCTAAAAGCCACCCAGATATTAAAAACATCCGTGACTCGTTTTTATGCAAAAAATCCCCTGCTGATAAGCATCAGCTCTAGCCACCTAGATGAATAATCAAGTGTCATTTCCAATAAGTCAGAGACTCCTGTCAAGAGTTGTGGCCAATTAGAACTTACTCCAGTGAGGAGGTGGCTGCTGATGTTGCCAGGCAACAGCCAAGCTGTAAAGCACATTTAGATGCTCTTTTCCATTTAACCAGCGGCAAGTTGGGAGTGACATTATGATTCCAGCAAAAGAAAGACAAATTATAACCCAGGATGGGGTATCAGTGATGAGGAGTGTGTTTTCTTTTAAATGCAAATGGAAAAATGAACATTTTTAAGTAGAACTTAAACAGTCCATCATTATTCTGATTTTAATTAGAAGATTAGGTGTCAGTGGGATACAACCGTGTCTCAGGATAATGGCCTCGTGCTGCTAGATAAATACCAGACTCCCTGGAAAATGGGCAACTGGTCAGACAGGGACAATGTATTTTTGGACTCTGAAGTATTTATTACCACAGTTACCCTGGTTTATAATGACTTTTATTTTTATTGTTTGAAAGGATTAAGAAATAAAAGCAAATATTAAAAATAAGCCACTGCAGGCTGACGCTGCCGAGGGAAAGCCGCTTGCTCCTGCGTTATTGGGAAAACTCGCGGTTGCCTTGGAAGCCCCTGTACCGACTGCCTGAAGACTTTATGCTGGGAATTTAAGGGCCTGACAAAGCTCAACGCTGCAATGGTGACTATCATTGTGCAAAGGCTTTTGCACTTTAACAGTCTGAGCTGTGCGTTCACTCATGAGCTGCCTGTATCAACTTGAATTTTAAAAAATTGTAGCCATTCTTGAGTAATACATCTTCTTCCAGGCGGGGAAAGGCCTATGGGGAGTAATAAGCACATATGCCTCTGTCTATAAGGCTCATACATTATTGACTATGCCTTCCTGACAGGAAACATCTGGATGAAAGTAAAAAATTAGGCAGAGAGCTGCAGCCCCCAGAGCTGTGCGAGACGCCAGCCTTCCTTGGCTGTCTCACGCCGTGGAAACTGGCACCCGTGCATTGCCGTGTGAGTGTCTCATCCACTCTTGAGGGACACCCAGATCCTCGGGGTCTCATTTGTGAAGTTGCCGTCATTGATAGGAGATTCTGAGGGCAGAACGTGTAGCTGCCTGACAGAGGTTGACAGAGGTTGGATAACAAGTGTCACTTAGAGATTGTGTGTGGAGGTTTGGTCTTCAGGACGGTAGTGTTAGGAGGTGCTGTGGACCTTTAATAGCTAAGTTCCTGGGAGCATGCTTTTGAAGGGGACCGTGGGACCTGGCCTGTCTTTTGTCTCTGCTCCAGTTCTAGACATGAGAGCACTTCGTCACACGCACCACTGTTGGCCACTCTCACTGGAGGCCAAGCCAGTAGGGATGACTGATTTTAGACTTTGACTTTAATAAATTGCAAACTAACTAAACCTTTTACCTTGATAGGTTATCTGCCTCCAACATTTTGTTGTAGTGATGCAAACTTCACTGTGTTGTCACATTGGATTGATGTCCTTGAAGCACTAGGAAATGAGCCACGGTGGGAGCTGCAAAGGCCTACCATCCAACAGTACCATTTTGCTCAATAACAAACTATGGCATCAACTCTCTAGGCTTTTACCATTTGAAAACTATGAATCCAGAATAAGCAAACCTAAACATAGGCATAATCAAATGTCTTTTTAACACATTAAAGTGTGTGGCAAATCTAATAGGTTTCTAATAGGTTTGCTGGGTTTGTAATATTTCATGGAATTATTCAACCACAGAGGGCTTTCCATCTTTGGTGATTTCAAATCCATTTCTTTAGTAGTTGTATTAATCAGCTTTCTGTCACTAGGACAAAACACCAGAGACAAACGATTTATACAGAGAAGATGTTTCTCTTGGCTCACATTTTTGGAAGGTTCAGTCCATCATCAGCTTGACCTGTGGCAAGACAGCACGTTCTGGCTGGGGTTTGTGTCAGAGCAAAACCCCCAGCAGAGGCACACTAAGGACCCAGCCTTTAACACGTTGGCCCTTAGGAGGCATTCAGCATCCCGGTCATGGCAGAAGCGAACCTAACTCATCATCACACCAATGTGGCTGCTGGGTTTGGAAGGTCACCTGCCACTCTCTGGCTGACTCGTGCCTTCATACAGGAGTCTGTGCCAGTTATTCCTTCAAGCCGGGAGAGTTCAGAGGAAAACACAGATCACAGGTTCCACTGTGTCTCCCCTCTTCCTGATGAGTTATGACATGTAAAAATAAAGCCAGCACTAACCAGACCCGAGGCCATCCCGTTATTTATGTGTTTCCCTTGGAGAAGTTCGGATTTAGTTTCAATTTTGTTTCCTGAAATTAAGTCCATTTACTTCCTGATTCACAATAAAATCGCACATGATTCCAGGATTACTCACCGCCTTTGGTGAGGAATCTAGCGAAACACTGTCACGATCTGAATCAATCTCCCAGCTGCCCTTTTAAAAGCACGAACGTTTTCAGGAAATGGGTAGAAAATCTGGCAGGTTGACTAGGCAAGATACTCTCTAACAAGAGCCAGTTGTGTTTTAGCCATACTCAGCCATCCTTCCCAAAAATCCCAATCACTAGCCTATCACCTGAAGATGATCCAGTGGGTCCCTTCTTCCCGAAGCCGGCAGGCGTCCATCGCATGCGCTCTGGCTCTGTTCTGTACGGTACCCCGGGTAAGACGAAGCAAGTTATCTTAAAATGAAAATGTGACCTCCCTTGACTCCCAGTTTTTCCAAACAAACAAAAGCCATACAATGTCCCTGGGCGCGCCCGTGAGTGCGCACGCAAACGCACAATGCTGATCTTAAAGTACATCCGAGCACTGCTGATCGAGGCGGCCTCACGGAAGACAGGCGAAGCAGACCGGAAGTCTAAGGCGGCCTCCGGAAGCTAGGGGTATGTATGTTAGGGAAGGACGTGCGTGGCGCTCAGATGGAGATAGGGAAGACCGCAGCTGCCAAGGTTCCGAAGGAAACCCGTCTCAGCATCCCGAGGAAAAGCAGGCTTTTTTTTTTTTTTTTAATATTTTTATTTTTAGAATAAACCCGGGGGTGGGTGACAGACCCTGGAGTTCAGCGACAGCGCTTACTCAGCAAGGATAGAGATGCTGAGGTTCGCGGCTGTTCTTCATGGAGCGGTGTGCCGGGCTCACATTCCTGTGCCACCTCCTTCTCCTTTGTCTCTCTATGACCTGCCTTTTCTACTTTTTGAGTTTGCATGGAGAAAGCTAACCATTTGTTATGTCTTCTTACTTAACTTTTTTTTTTTTTCAGTTGTTTATGTGTCTGTGAGGAGCGTGTGCGTGCAAGTGTGGCTGCCCAAAGAGACCAGAAGCATCAGATTCCTTGGAGCTGCGGTTCAAGCAGTTGTGAGCCAAACTTGGTGCTCCGTGAGAGCAACGGGCACTCTTAACCGCTGAGCCATCTCTCCAGCCCCTTAATTCCTTTCTTGATAAGATGATTTCCCTTTTATTTTTTCTTGTCATGCTGCATGAATTAGAATAGACAGTTACTTAGTTCTTTGTTTCCCATCCGTCTATGGAGCCTTGTTACTGAGCACCTGTTACGCACCCGTGTGTGCCGTGAGAGTTTAAAAAAGATCGTAACTCTGCCCCCGAAGCATCCACGTGGTAGGACACACACAAACACAGTAAATACATAAACTGAATAGACCCTAGAGTCACAGAGAAAAGCAGGGCTGGGTCCTCTGGGCCTGGACAAGGAACAGACAGGAGGTACAGTGAGGGGCACCAAGCAGGACACTTACACCCGGGGCTGTGACTTTCAGGCTTTAGCAGAGTCATGGAGGGACTCGAAGCCCCCAGGTTCTCAGACACCTTAGATATTTTGGTTCCATGGGACTTGGGATAGCCAAGAAGTTGTTTGTTGTTGTTGTTTGTTGGTTGGTTGGTTTTGCTTTTTTGAGATAAGATCTCATTATGTAACTTAGGCTGACTTCAAACTTGCAATCCTCCTGCTTCTACCTCATGAATGCTGAGGTTATAGGCAACAATTGTGACCTGCCTCTGGTCCCTTAGTGAGCACCAATGAGCTAGAGGTGAAGGGTTCAAGGAAGCATCCAGAAACTATCAGGACCACATCTGCTGGGGAAGGAGGTAGTCAAGACACGCTTCTCGGGCAGCCTGCCCTGTCCGTTATCTCCCTGACCTTCCATGAGCACTTAGGAATGGATGTTAGAGAACCTGGCTGGGAGGCAATGCAAACACCAGCTTTTAGATGCACAGTTGATAGGGTAGGGGAGTGGGGGCACTGGGATGAGAAAGGAGAATGCCCAGAGTCTTCAGGAATCTGTGATATCTCATGGATACGCCCTCTAAATTAATCTTAAAGATGACCGTGACCTGGCTGCCCACCTAGAGTTCTGCTGGGAAAACATGTCTTCTTCTCCCCCATCACCCATGGCCTGCACTTCCATAATCTAAGACATGACTCAGCCCTGTAAAGTGCTTCACCGCTCAGAAAACAGCCTCACCCAACAGGTAAAGTTCACAATCTCAGCCCTACAGGACCTCCTGGGTGGGAATTTGCATTTGAACAGGCTCCCCAAGCAATCCATTATACAGGAAAGTATGAGAAACTCTGTTCTGTTTTTCTCCTGAGTGCCTCAAAGTGCCTCAAGCAGCATCTCGGGACAGAGCCAGGCAGGCAGTGTGAACCATTCATTGATTTATGGTACCTGGGCATATGTGACACCAGAGAAACGGAAGACTGCTTTCTGTGTCCTGGATGGGCTGGGGGCACCAGCAGGTGGGACACTGATGAACCACCTGGGTGAGCCTTGAACCTGGTCCAGCTCTTTGTCTTACTTTGGGGAAGTACAATACTTCAGAAACAGAATCTGTACTTCTGTCTCTTACCTCATTGAGTTTTTCAGGACTGAATGCAGGCATCAGGGCCCCTCTGACTTCTTCCCATCTTTTGTCCCGTAACAACAGGATGCTGTCTGCTACCGGCTTGGGTTCCAAACCTGAGGCCTGGTGGAAAGTGACAAGCAGGTTAGCATCCAGGGAACCAAAGCCACCTTAGTGACTGTCCTAGTTAGCTTTCACTGTCAATCAAGTCATCCGAGAAGGGAGTCTCCACTGAGGGATTGGACAGATCATATTGGCCTATGGGCGTGTCTGTGGGGGTTGTCTTGTTTGTTAATTGATGGGGGAGGGCCAGCCCACTGTGGGCAGCACTAGAGTGAGCCAGCAACCAGCATTCTCCCATGGTTTCTGCTTCAAGATCTTGCTTGAGTTCCTGCCCTGACTTTCTTCAGTGATGGACTGTGATCTGTCTGGAAGCTCAAACCAAATAAACCCTTCCTCCCGAAGCTGCTTTTGGTCAGAGTGTTTTATCACAGCGACAGAGTAAAACAGGACAGTGGCAATTGAAGGGCATAATAAACACTCTTGTTAAAGTCCACCAATGACCCATAGATGTGTTTTGCAAGGACACAGGAGAGCACTGTAATGTCCCCGCAGCTGGGGGAAACAGGGGACAGACGGACAGATCTGCTAGCCTTGTCACAGTGTAAACATTTTCAAAACAACCCAGCAGCCTTTCTGTGCTCTGAGGCCCCTTGTGAGGTCCTCTGAGGATGACGAGCATGGGTTTCCTCGGGTTGAAGGTCACACCTCGATTTTGTGACAGGAGATTTGGGGTGTCTGGATTGATCGGGCTTGGTTTAGAGATGTTAGCATCTTGATTCCATGTCCTTAGGATGTTGGAGTGAGAGGAAGGGCTGGTGAACACGTGTCCTTCAGAGACACTCAGGACAGTTGCTTCTAAGGGCTCACCTGCTGTGATGGTTCTGTGTTCCAGTATTCATTGGGTTCTCCTTTTCTTTTTTAATTTTAACTTTGAAAATTTCATGTGTGAGTACTGTATTTACATCACCCCCTCCTTCTCCTCCCATGTTCACCCCCCCAGTGACTCCTTGTCTGAGCTAGGCCTGTGAGTGTCTTTGTTTTTTTCTTAATCAACATAGATTTGTTAAATGTCCAATATGGGCATTGTGGCTTGAATTTATCTCCTGAAACATTACACATTGAAAACCCAATCCCTAGAACCCCATATTTGGCCACAGGGATTTAAAAAGGTAGTTAAGATAAATAAAGCCTTTATGGTGAGCCTGTGTCCAGAGTGTTTGGTATCTGTATATTCTTATAAGATCAGAACACAGACATGCAGACAGAGGACCACGGGAGAGGCAGGAGACAGTCGTTTAAGCCAAGGAGATAGGCTACAGGCAGTTTCAACCCTGACTTCACTCATACTTACAGTCTGTCCAGAACTGTGACAAAATACATTTCTGTGTGTGAGTCTCTCAGTTTAAGAGGCACTACTATGATCCTCCCGGAAAGCTCACATAATGTTCAAGCACTGGCTATAGAGAGGATTGAATAGGACAGACTTTGCTTTGGCCCTCGTATTAATTTGTTTTCTATTGATATGACCAAGACCATGACCAAGGCAATTTGGGGAAGAAAGGGTTTATTATCTGACAGGTCATAGTCCATCACTGGGGGAAGTCAGGGCAGGCACTTAGAGGCAGGAACTGAGGCAGAGACCACAGAGGAACATTGCTTACTGGGTTGGTCTTAATGGTTTACTAAGCTTCCTTTCTTTCTTTCTTTCTTTTCAACAAAATACTTTTATTAATTACTTGAGTTTCATACAATATATCTTGATCACACCCTCTCAAAGGTCCACACCCCCAGTCCCCATGCCCTCAAAAAAAGAAAAAAGAAAAAAATTAAGTCGAGCCTGTATGGTGAGAGCATAGATTATGGGCATGTCTTTTTTTTTTCTCTCAGAAGGCAGCTCAGATCATAAACAACTTCCTTGGTCTATAATAGACTGAGATTAAGCATGACAAAGTTCAACCCAAAGTTGGGCTTCACTGTTCAAATACACAGGGACCTGGACATCCTGCAGGCACCCTGACATCCTGCAGGCATCATGGCCTCCTACAGGCACCCAGACATACTGTAGGAACCTGGTCATCCTGCAGGCACCCAGACATCCTGCAGAGACCCTGAGTTCACATAGGCATCTGGACATCCCACAGTCACCCAGCCAACCCACAGACACCATGGCATCCCACAGGTATCCAGCCAACCGGCAGGTACCATGGTTTCCCCTAGGCACCTAGACATTTTGCAGGCACCATGGTATCCCACAGGCATCCAGACATCCTCCAGGTACCTGGTCATCCCACAGGCATCCAGACATCCTCCAGGTGCCTGGTCATCCCACAGGTACCTGGATAACACACAGGCACCCAGACATCATACAGTCGGGCACATGGAGTTCACACAGGCACCCAGACCTCATGCAGGTATTTAGACATCAGCTTGTTTTCTGTTCCAACCCAGGGTGACCTTCCTCTGAGTGGTACTGCCCACAGTGGGCCCTCCCACATCAATCATTAATAATACTTTTTAAATGCTCCACAGACATGCCTACAGACGAATCTGATGGGGGCATTTTCTCAGTTGAGATTCCCTCTTCCTAGATGATTCTAGCTTGTGTCAAGTTAACAAAAAAAAAAATAATTGGCACAGCCCTCATGGGGCAGACAGTTGAGTGGAGAGCAGAGAGTACTATCATTGCAGACACCTTATCACTTATGAGAAAGTGAGTTTTCTCATGGTGAAGATTGGGTGTGGGGGCATGTTACAGAGTGACGTGGTTGGGATGTCTCTGAGGATAAGCCACTTAGAAACTGAGCCAGGAAACATACAAAAACAACTGTCCCTAGTCACCTTCTCCTTCCCCTAGTCCACCCTCTTCCATCCTGAAGGCAGCTCTCCCAGCGGTGGTTACAAATGGTGCTCCAGTATTGGGCAGTGTGGCCCCAGCCCCGAGGAAGCAGGGGCATTACAGGACCAAGCACTGCAGAACCATGTGTGCTGTGAGGTTCTGCTGTTTTCTTTTGCTGTTTTAATTATAGCTGAAGCACGAAGCCAGCCATCATAATTCAAAAGCCTTGTAAAAACTCCTATTTAGAGGAAAATTATAATTTTCTGATAAAATATGAACACTCAAAATAAGCCATAAAACATAACTGCAAAGTATCCAGAGGATTTAATTATATATTAGAACCAAGTTGCTGGGATATTTTTCTGCAGAGGAATACCTCTCTATATTTAGAATGGGATTCTTTAGGAGTGCCGTGGCCACTAAATTATGGTTTTATGGAATTTTTGGAACATAATCTGTTTATTTAGGTTCCAGAGTCAAAGGAGGAAATCATACATTATGGATATTTATAAAGTGGCAAAGCCCCAGCCTGTACCACACTACTAAAACTTTTCACTTGGAAAAAAAAAAAAGCGAGACATAGGTTTATATGGTTCTGCTAAGAGAGACTCAATTATTGAATCAGAGTGAAGATTGACTGGGTTTAAATCCGTTCCTAAGACCTAAGAAGTGGGGGCCTGGGGAGCTAGCTTAGTTGGCAGAATGCTCGCTGTGCACGAAGACCTGAGTTCTACCTCCAAGACCCATGTTAAAAAAGTTTGTTGTGGTGTGTGCAGTTGTAGTCTTAGCACTGGGGATGTGGAGACAGGAGATCTCTGGGGCTGGCCATCCCTAGCCTGCTTGGCAAGCTCTAGAACATTGGTTCTCAATCTGTGGGTTGCAACCCCTTTTATAGGGGTTGCCTAAGACCATGTGCATATCAGGTTTTGCGTTGCAATTCATAACAGTAGCAAGATTACAGTTATGAAGTAGCAACACAAATAATTTTATGGTTGGGGGTCACCACAACATGAGGAACTGTATTAAAGGGTCGCAGCATTAGGAAAATTGAAAACCACTGCTCTAGGTCAATAAGAGACCCTGTGTCAAAAAAAAAAAGTGGATGAAGTTGAGAAATGACACCTGAGTTTGACCTTTGGCCTCCGTATGCCTGTATACAGACACAAAAGATCTGAGGATCAGGTCCCTGCTATCTGCTATCTTATATTTAAAGGAAAAATATCTCACTCTCCTTGCAATATGGTATCAGACTTTCAATCCACCCCCTTAGTCCTGTATCCTCAACCTAGAAGGTCTACTGGAGTTCTCCACGGTTTTGGTTTTGTTTTGTTCTGTTTTTATTTAATCAAAGTCAGGAGTAACATTCACAGCATTTCATGTCTAAACATGTATTAGAACAAAAAACAAAAACAAAAAACAGACAAACAAACAAAAAAACCCCAGTAAATTGGTCATTTCAAAAGATGGCAAGAAGGTATTAGTGCCAAGCATATGAGTTGCTTTTCTGGTGGCTGTGACCAAACACCTGACAAGACACAACTTAAGGGAGGCAGGTTCATTTGGACTTACAGATTGAGGGGACACAGTCCATCATGGCTGGGGAGGCCTGGCAGCCGGTAGCTGTGTGATAGTCGGGTGAGTGTGTGGCAGCTGCTTCTCCACATCTCAGTAGATCAGGAAGCAGACATGGGACAGGAAGTGGGCCGTGTCCCCCAGAGACCCACTTCTTCCAGTGAGGCCCTTTGTCCTAAAGACCCCCCGTCTCCCAAAATAGCACCATCAGCTAGAGACTAAGTGGTCAGACACATGAGCCTGTGGGAGACGATTTCACATACAAACCTGGCCTATGGGCTTATGGCCATCCCCTAATTCAATATGTACTCAGTCTAGCTTCAAAAGTCCTCCCAGCCTTACAGCTCTAACTGTTCAAAAGTCCAAAGCTTCTTCGAAGAGTCAAGTCAAACAAACAAACAAAAAACAAGCTGCACATTTCCAACACACAGAACAAGCATTCCCATCCCCCAAAAGGGAGGAACTGGAACGCAGCAAAGAAAGATTGGGTCCAAGCAAAGCCAGAACCTAACAGGACAAACACTAAACCCACACCTCTGTGCCTGTTGTCCGGGACCTTTGATGGCATCATCTGCGTTCCAGAGGGCTTGGGTAGCCCTGCCTTCGGCTCTGTTGTCTATGATACATGTGGTCTCTTCCTAAATCCAGTTCCTTCCAGTGCTTGAAGTTTTCTTCATACTTTTGGCATCTCCAACCAACATCCTGGGGTCTCCACTACAACATGGGGTCCACCTTCATAGCTCCACGCACAGCTTCCTCAAGAGCTTCATGTAGGGAATCTGACCCTGCCACACATTCTCTGGCCTTGGTGCAAGCTTCTATAACCCTATAACTCTTGGTTCCTACATGCCTGCAAAACCAGTGCCATGGTGACAAGGAATCCAGTTCTTCTCCGGATGGAGATGTGGCCTAGCCACTTGGGTAGCAGGCTCTGTGTGCATTTGTGACTGGACCTGGGAAAACCTTCCCGAGGTGGCCAAGCACAAACAGAATGCCCTGTAGACTCTCCTTGCTTGAGCACTCTCTTTTAAATAAGTTTGCACTGCTTCGCCCTGGAGCAGTCTGTGGGCCAGGTCTTGCTCTCACGTACCTTTCCTCTAGACCCAGTGAGAAGCACAAGGTTTCCCCTTGATTCTGCTGATCTCCTCAAGTCATACTGATTTCTCCGTATCCTCCTTTCCTACCCTGTCTGCACCTGTGACTGAATTTGTGTTTCTATCCTCACCAAACCACGTTTCACATCCATATGCTCTCTCACACTATAAACCTGCCTACAAGTAGTGATCAGTAACCACGCCACGGACTGGATGCTATGCTGTGATGGGAATTCCCCCACCAAACAGCTGAGTGTGTCACTTTTGAACTCAGCTTCATTTGTTTTATGACTTAGGTAGAATACAGCCTTATTCTTTGCTAGAACATAACATCTTGCTCGCCGCCCGCCCCCCCCAAACTCCATTTCTCTGTTGTAATTCTGGCTGCCCTGGAACTCACTCTGTAGACCAGGCTGGCCTCGAACTCACAGAGATCCGCCTGCCTCTGCCTCCTCAGTGCTGGGATTAAAGGCGTGTGCCGCCACCGCCGCCACCACTACCACCATCGCTGCCCAGCTCTGCTTACAACGTTCTATAGCTTCCCTAGTCCATAGCTACAAACTTCCAAATCCTTTCCACAAAGCTGTTATAAAGGCCTATGAACCGCAAGGTCATGTAGTCATAGCAACGGCCTCACTTCTCAGCACCAGTGTTAGTTGTGTGTTGTTGTTGTTTGTTTTGTTCTGTGTTCTTGTGGCTGTGATCATATAAACCCAACAAGAAGCCACTTACAGAAGGGAGAGTTTACTTAGGTTGAGAGACAGCAAGGCAGCAGGCGGCTCTGTGGCAGAGAGAGTGTGACAACTTTTTAGTGGTCCAGGAGGTAGAGAGGGGCAGGAAATGGACCAGGGATATAAAAATCTCAAGGCCCACAGTGACCACTTCCTCCAGCTAGACCCCCATCTCCTAAAGGCTCTAGGATCTCCCCAAACAGCGCTACCACTGGAGGACCAAACATCCAAATATACGTGCTGTGGCTGTGCTTGGGGTGGGGGCATTTTACATTTTTTAAAAAAACCCCACAAGTGTGAACCAGTCGTCATTCTCTAGAATGTTTTCCTGGAAAAGGAAAAAAAAAAAAAAAAAAACTTGGAAAAGCAGGTGGTGGGACTTGGCATGTGCTGGCGAATGTTTACTGGATTCATATTACACAAGAGAGGGGGCTTAGGCTGTTTTTGTGACCCTGAGGTGTGGAATTGGAAAGAGTTAGCGGGAAAATCATGCTCATCTCCAGGGGAACTGGCTCACTAATCAAAGTTCTGAATCATTCAAAGGCAAGCCAACCTGCAGCCCGAGGCAAACGCCCCGCCACCAGGGAGGACACACAGCTCGTCAGCACACCGCGCCAGAAGCTTGACCCTAGGGTTGGGGAAGGACCTGGGTGACCTTCTAGAACTCTTCCAACATGAGGCCACCTCCAGATCATCATGACAGACAGTTGGCATTTTGTTTTATTTTGTCTGGGGGGGGGGCGGTGTTAAAATAAAGTTATTGCACTTAAACGGGTGAGTCCAGACGTTGTAATTTCCAATGCTCTTTATTAATCACAAACCATGTCAAATCTCAGGGAATTCTAATGCCCCGGCAGCTAGGCAGAGAGCTCTACTCCAATCGCTTCCTCACCCCATGATGCTCTTCTCCTGGTTCTCCCCTGCTCCTAGCTTCTTCTTGCTTGTTCTCTCCTGTCTGTCTCCTCTCCCTTTTCCCTTGCCCTAGTTCTTTTTTATTCCAAATCCTCTCTCTGTCTCCACCCAGCCTTCCAATATACAAATCAATGGAGCCTAACCTTCGTCTGCCTTAATGCTAAGGAATGTCCCATTCTTGTGGAGAGCGGGATAGCCACTCCTTTGTTTACTGGTAGGCAGTGAATCCTTTACTTGCTTCAAGGACAGCTTACTGGAACATTATCCATAACTAAAATCTCCCACAACAGGGCGGGAAGGTCTTGCCATGTAGTCTAGGCTGGCCCCAAACTCTCCATCATCTTGCTTTGGCTGGCTGAGTACTGGAATTACAAGAATATCATACCAGGCTATTTCTTTTTAAAAATAATTTTTGAAAAATGAATATACATATACAAAATTAACCAGTTTTAAATGTTTAGTGCAGGGCTAAGTGCTTTTACACTATTAGGCAATACACAGCTCTTTTTTATATTTTAAATGTTTCACGTGTATCTGTTCGTTGAACATGATACTTGTTACATAGAGCATTTTCATATAAGCATGCATGATATATAGAGCATACTTACCTCCACACCCACCACCCACCCCCACCCTGCCTGACCCTCTCTGTCCCCAGGGCAGTTTTGAATCTACTCCCATGTCACAGGCAAGTGCATGGATTTATGTATCTGTTTAAAATCTAGGAACCACAAATGAGAGAAAACAATAATATCTGTCTTTTGAGACAAGCCTAATTTGCTAAATGTGATGATCTCTGATTGCATCCTGCAAATGCTAGAACTTGGTTCTTTTTTATGGCTGGAAAAAAAAATTCTGTTGTGGATAAATATCACTTTTTCTTTATCTGTCATTCTGTTGTTGGATACTGAAGTCAGTTCTGTAACAGCCACTGTGGGTAACGCAGCAAGATCACCGATGTGCAGTCTCTGTGATATGTTGACTTGGAACACAGCAGCCTTTCCATCCTGCAAATCTGAAACTCTACCTGCTGGACCATGGGCCTTGCTCCCCAGCTCTGCCTACGCATTTCCCCATTAGTAAAAGGTCCTGAAAGGTCTTGAGGGCCCTTGAAGGTGTAAAGGGTAACTGGCTAGGCAGGAAGGGGACTCTGGATCTTCAGAAAGGGGCTCCAAAGACACAGGACTTTCTAGACTCCTGCATATCGGCATGGCCATGTGTGCTGAGCGTTGGTGAAGGGGCCTCCAACTTCTTTCAGACCAAATGTGTGCAGCACACAGGCCAGACTCTGGAGACTATTAATGTAGTGAGTGGCAAGCAGCATAAGGATAAAGAGCTGGGTATGGTGTCTCATGCTATCATCCCAGAACCTGGGAGACTAAAGCAAGGGGCGTGAGTACCAGGCCAGGCCAGGCTACACAGCGAGGCCTTGGCAGAACAGTAACAAAGATCAGCACTGCAGGGCAGTGGTGGTGCACTCCTTTAATCCCAGCACCAGGGAGGCAGAGGCAGGTGGATCTCTGTGAGTTCAAGGCCAGCCTGGTCTACAGAGTGAGTTCCAGGACAGACCAGAGTTACAACAGAGAAACCCTGTCTCCAAAAACAAAAAACAAAACAGAACAAAAAATTGGAACAAATATGCAAAAACAAAGAAAATACCCCAAAAAATGAAAGAAAGGAAAAAAAGAAAGAGAAGGAGATAAAGAGAAACATGAAATAGAGTAGGTCTCGAGCATTTCATAAATCGTTGGGACTTCGTTGTCAAATCCACTTGTCATCGGCGTGTATCTGCCTTTGTGTGTCTCTGTGTGTGCGTCAACACCAAAAATGTGCTTCTTACTGTTGGTCATGAAAGTCTGAAACCCCAAACCCCTAGGTCACCTTCTCCTTCAACTAAAAGCACATCAATCACAACTCTGAAATCTCTTTGATCAGCCAGGGGCAGCTCATCCCACCCACATGGCTGCCACCCCGGTGGAGGTGGCCATTATCGCCGCCCTGCCTGCCTGTCCCGCCCCCAGCCCTACCACACCCATCCATCTTCCACGCTGCAGGATCTTTCCAAAACCTGAATGTTGATTCCTGTGACTGGAGGGCGGACGGATGGTTTTAACAGGAAGGGAGAGGATGGGGGAGGACTGACCGAGGGGTTCTGAGCTATGGTGAGGCAGGAGGAGGCTCTGGATTTCCGCTGCGTGCTAATCTTAGTTGACAGCAATGGAGTGTGTGTTTCACCAAGCTAGAAGGAAAGATTCTGTGTTCTTCTACCATGAAGATGATAAACGATAGGAAGACAGGTGTGATTAACCTGCTCTGAACATCGCACAGTGTGAGGATGTCTCATTATCATGCAGAATCATCACATTTCAGATATATTATTATTATGAGCACGATGTGTGTGAGTGCATGTGAAGCTAGGAGCTGTTTTATCGTCGGTTCTCTCTCTCCATCTTTATGTGGGGTCCAGGGATTGAACTCGGGTTGTCAGGCTTACACAGAGAGCATGCTTACTCACCAAACCATCTACCAGCCCTGAATATGCTTTTTCACGTTAGTTAAAAGAAGAAGACAACATAAGCGGGGAATCCAACCCCGTCCAGCCCCATCCTCCTTATGAGAATTCTTCTCACTTGTCTGTGAGCCAAGGGGTGCTTTCACCAGCCCCCACTCTTGCCAGACACAGCACAGGGCCAGAAGGATGTTTAACCTCCTTTTTCTTTTCAGCATGTATGTGGTCATATGTGTGCAAGTGCATGTGTGTACATGCGTGCGGAGACCAGAGGTCCACCTTGAGCATCATTCCTTGGGGACTGTCCACCTTGTTACTTGAGAATTGGTCTCAGAATTACTGAGCAAACCAGACTGGCTAGCCAGCAAGCCTCGGGGATCAGCCTGTCTCTGGCTCCACAGCCCTGGGATACAAGCCCACGCTACTGCAGGCAGCCTTTCCCCACAGGTTCTAGGATCCAGTTCCCACCTCATGCTTGTCCTGCACTTTCCTGACCGAGCGATCTCTCCAGGTCCCATTCTTTAAATTCTTACTCCTTTATTGAAATAGTATGAAGATATGGGGTGAGGCTTTCTGGAAGTCCAAGCTGGGCTTGGGCAGGATAGTGCAGTGGTCATAGACTGGCTCTGGGTAAGCTCCAGGAGTGATCTGTCTAAGCCTCAGTTTCCTTGTCTACGAACTGTCAATCACAGTATTGCCTGTACTCTAGCAGGGTTGTCTAGGAGGTTTGTCCCCTAACAAATGTTTATTGGGTACCTGGTGTAAGCAAGCCTCCGCCGATTTGGGTGCCCGAGATACATTTGTGGAAAGAACAAAACTTCCCATCTGCATCATTCTAGAGGAGGAAGGCAGACAGGATCACAAGCAGTGACCTTCCTAGCACAGTGGGTGGCAAGAGGTGTGTTGAATGTATCAGTTAGTGCTGGGCTCTTAGGGTAGGTGAGATTTGGGTAAAGATTTTGAGGAATGATGGAGGTGGGGGGTGAGGGACATTGTGGGGTAAGTCAACTTCCAGGCATGGAAATCATTTCAGCAAAGATTCTAAGATGTGTCCTTGGGACCTCAAAGAGGTAAGGCTGGACAATGGATGATGGGTGGGTCGGGGGAGAGGTCACAGTGCCTGTGGGTGAAGGGCCTTGGAGCCTTCAAGGACTTCTACCCTGAATGACATGGGAAACACGGCCAATTTTAGTTTTGAGATAGGAGCTCTTTTAAAAGCCCATGTTGGCCTGGAGTTTGTCACGCTCCTGCCTCTGCAGCTCCCTCCACACTGGGACTATCAGTGTGTGTCACTCACTATGCTGCTCACAATAGAGTTTCCAATAGAGGTAAATCTTGATCTTACCTGGTGTTTTAGAATCACTTCGCTTCGGTGCTGAGAGCAGACTGGAGAGAGCCAGGGCAGAGACAGGAAAAAAAGTTTAGAGAAACCCATGATGAGGAGAGGGGTAGTCTGGGTTAGCACCAGAGAAGGAGGGAAACAGATTTGGGGTGTCTTGGAAGGTAAAGCCAACAAGATTGATGGATTGGTATGGAGCGCGACAGTGTGATCTTCATTGTTGTCTGGATTTGTAACCACCTAGGAGATACACCTGGATGTGTCTTTGAGAGTGTTTCTAGAGGGAAGACCCACCCTTAATGAAGGCAGTACCATTCCATGGACCGGGATTCAAGACTATGTGTGTGTGAGCATGCGTGTATATAAATGCATGTCTGTGTGTGTGTGTGTGTGTGTGTGTGTGTGTGTGTAACTCTGTGTGTATGTGTCTCTCTCTTTTTCTCTGTGTATATGTGTGTGTGTGTGTGTGTGTGTGTGTTACTGAGAATCAGGGTGAATACCAGTATTATCTCTGTTTTCTGCCTCCATATTAAACAGGACCAACCACCTGATGCTTCCATCACCACATCTTCTGGCCATGGTAGATTCCTTCAACTTGTTGAGCCAAAATTATCACTTCCTCCCTTAAGTTACCTCTTGTTATGTATTTGCTCGCAGCAACTACTACAGAGACCAGAGTCAAGGATGTCACCAAAGTTTTGAACTGAGCAACTGGGAGGCTTGTATTAATACATTAAGACACTGAGAACGTCTCTGGCATTCTGTGTTTGGGACTGCTTCATGTCATTCAGTCATGACCACATCATCCTCTCTCCTCTCTCTCACTCTCTTATTTTTTTTTTTTTCAAGACAGGATTTCTCTCTTGTTACTCTGGCTGTCCTGGAACTCACTCTGTAGACCAGGCTGGCCTCCAACTCACAGAGATCCACCTGCCTCTGCCTCCTGAGTGCTGGGACTAAAGGTGTGCGCCACCACTTCCCAGTGACATCATCCTCTCTTAAGGGTCTGAGCCTTCTCACCAGCTCATCTCTTTACCTGGAACTTTTGGTCCCACTCCAGCCCTTTCCCCATTTGTCTGCTGGCTCCTATTTTCCATATAGAACACAGCTGAGAAAATACCTCCCGAAGGAAGCCCTCTCGCCTAGACTGCACTCCGATGCCCCTGTACAAATAACACATTTCATTCCCATTTTTGAAAGGCTTTTATATGAAGAAGCCAGGATTTTTTTTAAAGGGAATTTTTAAAGAAGGATTTTTAGGAGCCAACACACGCTCATCGACAGCAAGCGTTGCCAAAGTAACCTCGTTCTTTCTTCTTTCCTAGAGAGACAGGTCTGTAGACGTCAGGTCTACAGAGCATTTGTGACTTACTTCCAAGGACATTCTTATGGAAAAGGAAGAGAAATGATGGGTGAGTAGGTAATTCTTTTGGGTGTTTTCACGACTGATGGAACAAAGACAGATAACATCGACCAATCTGGAGTCAAACAGAAAACCATAGGCTTCTACCCCGAGCCTAATCCAACTGCATATGTTATTTGTTATTGCCATAATAAACTACTGATTTGCAGCAACCAAAGCTGAGATTAAAGCTCTAAGGAGCACAATTGAACAGTAAGCCAGACCATCTCCAGAGCCAACAGAAGCTGATTCCAAAATCTGCCAGAAACTTATAAGAAAGGAAAACTACAGGTTGATATTTCTCATGAACACAGATGCAAAAGGCATTTAAACAAAATACTAGCCAGTAGAATTCAGTGACATGTTAAAAGAATAATTTATCAAGACCAAACGGGCCTTATTCAAGGAGTATAGGTCCTGAAAAACAACCAAATATAACTTTTACTTTAACACAATAAAGGAGACGAATATATACAATCTCAACAGATGCAAAAAAATAATAAATTTCAGTAGCCATTCATGATGCCAACTCTTAGTGGACTATGAATAAAATGACATGAAATATGTAAAAATTTGAACAGAAGAAATAAAACTATATTATAGATGGCGGGGAGGAATAGCACTCAAGGAGTGTCTGCCAACACACTATTGGAATTAATACTTAGTGTAAGACCACTGAGACCTTTGAATGCAAGCTAAAGCTGTCAAATCTTTTTTTTTAAATGTACCAGGCTAGTCTCAAACTCTGCCTTTGTCTCTGCCTCTGCCTCTGCCCCTGCCCCTGCCCCTGCCCCTGCCCCTGCCTGCCTCTGCCCCTGCCCCTGCCTCTGCCTACCTCTGCCTCTGCCCTTGCCCCTGCCCCTGCCCCTGCCCTGCCCCTGCCTCTGCCTGCCTCTGCCTCTGCCTGCCCCTGCCCCAGCCTCTGCCTCTGCCTGCCTCTGCCTCTGCCTGCCCCTGCCCCTGCCCCAGCCTCTGCCTCTGCCTGCCTCTGCCCCTGCCCCTGCCCCTGCCCCTGCCCCTGCCCCTGCCCCTGCCTGCCTCTGCCTGCCCCTGCCTGCCCCTGCCTCTGCCTGCCCCTGCCCCAGCCTCTGCCTCTGCCTGCCCCTGCCCCAGCCTCTGCCTCTGCCTGCCTCTGCCTGCCCCTGCCCCTGCCCCTGCCCCTGCCCCTGCCCCTGCCTCTGCCTCTGCCTCTCAAGTGCTGGGATGAAAGGCATGTACTGCCAAGCCCAGCTTTAAAATTGTCAAATTCTTAAGGAACAACTTTAACAAATGATGTACAAAACCTCTAAATTGAAAATATAAAACATTTCTAAGACAAAGAGGACCTAAATGATAGAAAGAGGCCACATTCACAGATTTGGAAACTCTATATTGTTGACATGTCAATTCTCCAAATGCAGACAAGCTGGCTCAAAGCTGTATGCAAGGAATCAAAGGACCTGCAAGTCAGGAGAAGCTTTATTTCCATCTCTCAAGCTTATTGCAATGACGGAATACGTAAGAGACTGTGGGTAAACAAATCAGTGGCACAAAACAGGATCCAGAAATAAACACACAAGCAACATCGTCATGATTGCGACAAAGATATTATTCAGTAAAGCGGGGATTAGATGGTATTCTTCACAAGCGATCCCGGGGCACTTGGGTAGCAAAACGAGCCACACCTTACTTCATACCTGAAAGTCACTTGGAGATGGCCATTGCCCTACGAGTGAAAGGCAAAGCAAGCAAAACTCATAGAACTCATGGTTTCAAAAGCTTGGAGGCAGGCGAGACTGCTTAAACAGAATAGTGAAAATAATGCCCTTAGAGATTCTGATCATCTGACTTTTATTATCAAATGGTATCATTAAGGGAGTGATCAAGGAGCAAGGAAGATAGCTTAGCGACTAAAGCACTTGCTGCTCAAGTGTGAGGGCCCGGGTTCAACCCGTGGGGCTGGTGCGAGTAGTAGTTGCTGAGCATAGGATTGCGCACTTGTAATCTCAGCAGTGGAAGTGAACACACATGGATCCCCGGGGGCTTGCTAGCTAGGCAGCCTACCCTTATAGCGAGGAGAGACCCTGCTCAAAAACACAAGGTGGAGCCCTGTGGCGGTGGCGCACACCTTCAGTCCCAGCCCTCGAGAGGCAGGCGGGTCTCTGTGAGTTCGAGGTCGGCCTGGTCTACAGAGTGAGTTCCAGAGTTACAACAGAGAAACCCTGTCTCGAAAAACAAACAACAACAACAACCAAAACAAAACAAAACAAAAAAGCAAGGTAGGTGGTTCCTAAGGAGCAACACTGAGGCTGCTTTCTGGCTTAAACACAGAGAGAGAGGGGCAGGGAGAGAGAGAGAGAAAGAGAGAGGGGCAGGGGGAGAGAGAGAGAGAGAGAGGAACTAGTCAAGAAAACTACAGACAAGGGGAAGAGATCCCCAGTGTGCTTACCTGTCAAAAGATTCAGATCATATAAGGATGGCAATTAATAGAACAGAACAAAATGTCAAACACTTTTTAGAAAGTGGGCAAAGACCTAGCAAGCACAGAAGAGGACATCCAAATGGCAGGTGAGCATATGAAGCAGTGTTCAGTATCATGATTCATTAAATAATGCAGGTTAAAGCGACAGTGTTATGTCACTGCCTGGCCAGAAAGCAACAGACACAGCGGAGGGTGGAGGACAGCTAAGATGGAGATCTCTGCTCAGGTTGCCTAGGGTATTAGCAGGCTCCATCACCTTGAAAACTTGTCTACAGTATGGAGGGGAGCCGGGCACACACTGCTCTTGTGACTCAGCAATTTTGATCCCAGGAATATTTTCCTAAGCGCGTTCTCTCGATATGCTCCTAACAATTTCACTGAGAATAGTGAAAATCTAGCAACTACTTACATGTATAACAACAGAGGAACCAATAATCTTGTATACATCGGAGAACTATGGACAAGCAATGGACAAGATGGATCTCATTCATTTTAAAGTACCTGGTTATAGAGAAATCTGACAGACGCACTGAGAAAAAAAATTAACCAGGACAAAACGGCACATTCTGTAAGTTTTCGTTTACATAAAACTCAAGAATGGGAACTACAAGTCTGAGGTAACAGACACCAGAAGAGTGGTAACCCCCGAGTAGTAAGGATGAGAGACCTGAAAAAAAGCACTTAAGGGGGAGCCCCGTGCCAAGCATAACATCTGCTCTGTACCTTGAGTTGGTTGGTAGCCATGTGAGTGCACACACATTCGAAAAAACACGCTGAGTTTTGTAATCAAGATTTGTATATAAAAGTTATGCTAAGAAGAAAAACACTGTGCCACACACATCTTTAGTTCGTGTGGACTTGAGTGGTGGATGTGTCAACATGAATGAGAATCATCATACAGAAGTGGAAGGCTTCAGGTTGGGATTTAAAACAGCTGTTCAGAGCTGGGATAACCTACAGCAATTCTCACTGTAAAGACCTTCATCAACAATAAGCTTGCCGGGCTGGGGTGGGCCATCCCTGGCAGGAGGGAAGAAGCCTGGCCCACTTTCCAGTTAGGGGCCCGGCTCCGTCTCAGGAAGTGTCTGCTGTGACGTGTGATAGAATTAGACCTCGTCATCTCAGTAATGGTTTTCAGATAAGGACCACAATTTAAGAGCTAAGTTAAGAACTCCTCTTTTCCCAGAATTCCCTTGGCTAATTTAGTTGAGTTTTTTTCCTTTCTTTTTCTTTGTGCTATAGATTAGACCTAAGGTAAGAAGTGGACTACTTTTGACTCAGATCTCCCATCTTCTGCACATGACTGAGGTCATCACAGTTCAATGACCACACTGTTGTCAATTGTGTTGTGACAGGCAGCTCAGCTATCACTAGGTCCTGCGGGTCTCCTTGACCTTGGGTCACACGAGCTTCTTGTATCTCCTACATATTTTCTTGGAGGCCAGGAAACTGGCTTATCTGACATGGATGCCCAAGAGGCTCTCACAGGGTGGAACTCTGTGACTCTGTATCCTCATTCAAGGTGTGGCCACTATTTGGAGCCTGTCGGTTCTTGCGTCTTCTCAGCCTGAAGGAGGCAGGAAGTGGAGGAAGATTGAGTGCAAGCAGAGAGATGGGGGTTAGGGCTTGAAGGGGTTCCATGTTACACAGGAGGTCACTATTTGAGCACTGACAACTGGTTCAGTGTTAAGCATGTCAAGTTAGTTGCAGATTATCAACAATATAGTGTGTGCCACGACTGCCACTGTCACCAGCATTTCTGATTCCCACACAACTTTGCACCTGGAGGGAGCTCTTCATGGGCCTGTCTGTTCCTCTCCTGGTCGTGTGAAAAATCTGACTTGTTGGATGCTAGTCAATTAAGCATGAGAATTCTGTCACTTCAATTATTCCAATTTTTGTGTTTGAGGTTATTTTAAATATATGATCACTGTGGCCTGTGCCAAGATTTGAGCAAGTATGGCTTATACTTGGGTGTAGAAAATCGTGCACTTAGACCTTCTGTTAGCCCTACACCCAGCAGCAAGGGCCCTTCCTGCGTTGGGGAGCAAGATGGGACTTGTGAGATCCTCTTTCTTATGGAAACTTTTCAACAGCTCTCTGCAGAGCCCTTTACTTAAAAGGGAACCAGCGTAGGACAAGAGGGGCCCTGATACAGCACCTGTTGGGTTTGGCTGGGACTCCATTTTCCTAAGGGAGCTGTGAGAGAGCTTGTCCCTACATTTGAAACTTAGAATAGGTGCATGGGGTGAAGGTGGGGTTCCGGGAGACCTGTCTCTGTCACAGACTTCATTAATCAGCCAGCCTAAGGCTGTCCTTATAGGAGAAATTAGGGGCTCAGAGAGGTCAAAAGACTGACAGGTCACACGGTTGAAACCAAGTCTTCTGCCTCGCTGACAGGCGACTGTGAAGAAGAAGGGGGACACGGGAAGAAAGAGGATGGTGCAAAAGTAGAAAGCAGGGTGAGAAAAATGAGGGTCAGCCCTTTCCTGTACAATGACTTATGTGATGGTTAATACTGGCTGTCAACTTGACAGGAGATAAGACTCTGGGCGTGGCCTCGAGGGAATTTCTAGATTGGGTTAACTGAAGTAGACCCTGAGTCCAGCGGGCTCCATGCCGTGGACTGGGAAGAGCCTTAAACTAAACAAAGAGGAGAAAGCGAGCTGAGCACAGCACTCCCCTCTCTCCGCTATGAGATGCGCGGTAACTGGCTGTCTGGCTGCCGAGGACTTCTGCCACGGTGACTCCCCAGCCCAGAGGACCCTGCCCTGCCGCCATCTGCGGGAACGAGCTCCTGCTTCTGTATGTCACTTTCCTCTGGCATTTGTCACAGCAGAGGAAGATGACAGCTGCCTGCGTGGGACATTCAGGAATACAACCGTGCCGAGACTGGGATTGCTTCCGGGCTTATTTACAGTTTGTCCCACGATTTCTAGACATTCACCTCCTGGTTGACACATCGATAGCTACTTCCGCCACCATAAAGGCCAGGGAAAGGAAGTGTAATTATACAAATACGATTTCACTCATTTATTTATTTTTTTAAAGTTTTTTCCCTGCTGAACCAAGAGTCTAGAGGCATCAAAATCCAGGGCTGATGAGACGGCTCCCAGGGAAAGGCTCTGCCGCCCAGCCTGAGTCCTGAGTCAATTCCTGAAACCCACAAGGTGGAGGGAGAGAACTGATTCCTACAAGTTGTCCTCTGAACTCCATTATATACCAGTGGAACCCACCCCACCCTACCCCACCCCACCTGCTACACACACACACACACACACACACACATACACACACACACACACACACGTAAAAAGGTAAAACCTGTTCAAACCAAAACCATAAAATCACAGCGGAGTTCAGAGGACAACTTGCCAGCGCAGGCTGTGGACCTCTCTGAGCATTCCGAGGGTTTCACAGAAAGCAAAAAAGCCTGCCTCAAAAGAAAGGGAGCCAAGTAGACAAGGTTGCTCTTCCTCATTTTGGAGTGCTTGCAGGTCTCACTGGAGGTTTGAGTGGTCAAGAAGAGCAGCCTTGCTCAGAGCTGTGGGCCTATCATGTGGGTCGATCTTTCTTCCTTTCTCTCCCTCTCTTCCTTTCTTCCTTTCTTTCTTTCTTTCTTTCTCTCTTTTCTTTCTTACTCACTCTGTAGACCAGGCTGGCCTCAAACTCAGAGATCCAACTGCCTCTCTGCCTCCCAAGCGCTGGGATTAAAGGTGTGTGCCACCTCATCTTGACTGGGTTGACTTCTCTTAAGAAATGTATAAGGATGGTTAAGTGAAGGGAAAGAAAGAAAAGAAAAAGGTTCCAGGCTTAGCAAAAGTGACAAGAGCTTTCTTGGTGCATATGTGACCACCACCCCCAGCACAGGAATCTGAGAGCCTGGAACAGATGGGGACCAGGAGCCGTAGACGAATGGGTTTTCAAAAGCTGTCAGTGGAAAGGTGCCAGTTGTGGAAGAAGGGACAGGTTAAAAGGGGACAAGTTTACTATCTGTGGAGACTAGCATGGGGTCCCAGAACAGGTGTGTCTGACCTGCTGGTGGCTCTGAATGGAGCTTTCCTGACTGTTAGCGCTTTAAGGGGCCGCTATGCTCTGGGCTTCTCTGAACACTGTGCTGCCGGGATGCAGAGGTATCACACTTCCAATGACTAATTTGCTTCCTGACTTCAGTGTCTCTGCAGCCAGGTTGTGGTCTCATGGTGACTCATCCTTGGGGTTCTAACAGCCACTCGATGAGTGGACAATGTAGTCCTTTGAGAGGCTAAATCTAGGGCAGCGGTGCCCTGGGGTTTATGGTCCGAGATAAAAGCACTCATCAAATCAATCACATGGCTTTGGATGAGACTTCTGGGAGTCAATGGTGTGGTTCATCCCGTCCCTGAAGGTGGTCTCTGAGCTATTCATAAGGGCCTGAGAGCTGGCACTCTTCCTTCCACACACACATGCAACGGCTTTACTTCCCTCCTCTACTCCATACCCAAGAAGCCAAGACAGGAACCGGCATGCCTGCAGCCCCAGCCTCTTCATGCCACCATTTTAGATGAGCATTCATAGCATGTTATATATTATATACACATCTCCTTCATATCCCCGTCCAACTGGACCGACCAAACATACGGAAGTCCAGCCTACCTCTCATCACCCTTCCCAAGAACAAATCCATCCCCAAGTTTCTGCCAACTCATGTAGATTCCACTCCAGTTTCCATAGATACTAAAAACAAGCCACCCTCAAGTTCATTGAGTACTTGATAACCAAGAAGGAGGAATTTAAAATATTTAAGTAAAGACTCCGAAGTCCCAAGCTGGGACATTGGAGGGAGGTCCTACAGATACCAAGAAGACTGATTTGGGTTTAATGGTCATCTATGGGTTTAGGGTTTAGTGGAGCCATCTCAGGAAGCACCAGGGCTGCCAACAGAGGTGGAGGGAGGCATACAGACAAGATGGGACTAAGACATGACTTACAAAATCTCAGGGAAAGTGTGTCCTGAACACTTGTGGTCTATTCAGCCCAGTAGTTTGGAGTTTAGGGGAAAAAAAGTCCTTCACCCCTTCTTTATACGGCTCGTGCTGGCCTTGAACTCGTATACTTCATCAGTGATTCTTTGCTCAAAACTGATACGTGTTAGAGAGCCCTCCTCGGATCACCTCGGCTCTGTGGATAGCTCACATCAAATCCCAGGGCTCCACACAGCCACTGCCTACCAGTTTGTCCTTGAATCTACACGATTCAAAACGGGATGCCTGAGCAGAGACGGGCTCTCAACGGTGGGAAATGAAGCTATGTGTTATTTAAGTTTCTTTTCATTTAATGCATCAAACTAATATGCTGGAGTGTTTCTGTATCACAAGGGACCTCTTGGTAGATGCTCGCATGGAGTAAGTGTTTAATGTTTACCGAGTGAATGTATAATAAAGCTGAACACTTAAGTAAACACGGCTTATTAAAGGGAAGGCTGCATGGCGTCGGTGAGGGGAAACCACGCCTCCCTGATCTCCTTGAGTTCTTTGAGCAGAGAAATAAGCATATGGAAAAGAGGGGACACAGAACTCTGTTTAATTTGACTTTCAAAAACCTGTGAGACAATCCCACTCTAACGACAATTTAAAAAAGACAAAAAACTGAGTCACTAGGGTTGTTTTATCGTGAATATGGAATTGGCTTAAAGACCATAAACAAAGCTGAAGATAACCACAGCCATCTCAGATGGAAAGCCATCTCTAGGGTTTCCTAGTGATCTGGCCTAGGATGGGTCTTGCTGGGGAGTAGATGAGGAATCTCCGTATCAGGCATACCCCATATGGCAGAGGTCGATCAAGCTCATGGATATCTGAATATTCCATGTGGATTCAGAAGAGGCATTGCATTACCTTTCTCATTGCCACAGTCAAATACCTGGCAAGGGGTAACTTATGGAGGACGGATTTATTCTTCCTGATGGTGTGAGTGTTGGGTACATGGTGACGGGGAAGTCCTGGGAGCTGGAGCTCGCTGATGTTGCAGCAGGAGTGCCAGAGCTCTTGTTCATATTGTGGTAGACCAGAAGCGGAGACAGAGGGCCTTGTAATCGCTGAGACCTGGTCTCCTGGGACCCACTGGCTTTATCTAGGCCCGATTCTTCTGAAAATCCCACAGCCTTCCAAAATAGTTTCAAGTGTTTAAACACTTGAGCACATGTGGAGACATTTCACACTCAAATCATAATAGCCATTGTGGCTTTGGACAATAAAGTATAAAGAGAATGTAGAAAGCACAATCCCTAGGCTTGAAAAACAAATCACTGAGTGAGGTCAAAACCCAGAAGTCTCAATGGGACCAGTTACAAAGATAAATGACACAGGTGAATGAAAGCATATGAGCGCAGAGACGGGGAAATGTGAGTGGAGGAAGGGAAGGCTTCCTGGAGGAGGCAGACTCTGAAGAGAACCTTGACGAACAGCTAGGTTTTGCACAGGTGCAGAAGAAATGAAGGGTTGAAAGCAGCCAGTGGATATTGGCGATGGTCGGACCCGCCAAGCACTGTGCAGGACTGCGGTTGTGTGAGCAATCCCATCTGACTTGACAACAGCCCAGTAAGGCAGCTCACACAGCCCAGCTTCCAAAAGAGGAGCAAGAGGCTTTATAAGGTTACTCAGGCTCACATTGCTAATAAGACGAGCCCTGTTGATAGATTACCTCTTATTTTGGGAGTTGTTGACATTTGCAAAGATCTGGGGGCAGACTGGGAGACTAGGGAGACACTAGAGGGGCCAAGATGGCCGGAGGGAAGAGCATTGCCTTGCGGTGAGCAGTGAGCGATTAGGCTGGAGCATGCGGCTGACTCTGAGTTACGGAGGCTCCTCCACCTGTGGGAAGACCTCAAAACCTGACGCCTCCTCCCTTATTGAGCGGAAGAGGAAGGGAATACGAGCCACGGTCTGCAATTTGGAGCCTGGGACCTAGACACTTTAGTTTGGGAGGAGGAAATTAAAGAGAGCAGGAAAAATAGTGTGGGGAGAAGCCAACAGAGGCTAAGGGCAAGTTTATTTAGTGGCCTCTGCTGGAACACGTGCGCTGGGTCTGTCTGCACCTCTCACACCCAGCAGAGAGCAGCTTCCTTTGGCCAGCTCTCGGGGTCTCCTGCCCTGGGAACATCTCAGATGGGGTGGAAGTCCCCCACGTCACTCTTCAGGGGCTCTGGTGCAGTCGGAAAGCACGGCAGGAACCCAGAGCTCCCTTGCTGCCTGCTCAGATGTGCGCAGCAATCTGTGCTCTTCAGCACACGTCTTTTGAAGTGGGAGGTAGCCTTCATGCCTCTGCCCTTCCTCAAGTTAGTCTGTAACTGGGCCTCTGTGGGCCTCAGTTTCCTTGTCTGTGATATGGACAGACTCAATGTATCAATCTCACCTATTCTTTCTCACTTTATGTGTTTGAGTGTTTGCCTACATGTATGTCTGTACACCACAAGGATGCGATGCCTGCAGAGGTCAGAAGACAGCGTGAGATCCCATGGAATTGCAGGAAATTGTGAGCCGCCGTGTGGGTGCTGAAAAGCAAACCCAGGTCCTCTGCAAGAACAGCAAGTGCTTTTAACTGCTAAGCCATCTGTCCACCACTCAGGTATTAAGATGACTAAAACCCCACTCTAGATTGCTCAACCAGTAGAGAATGCAGAGGGTGCCTATCACTCGATCACTCCATCCCATGCATCAGGCAGTGTAAGCAAGTCTTCCCACCTGAACCCTGGATGACCCCGCACTTCCCACTGTGGGAACCTCCCGGTGTGAGCTGCAAATGTTTCCGCTGGTCTGCTACCTTCACAAGACCCGAGGACGAGATGCCGTCTTCTCCATCTCTACAGTCAGCATCCTCACAGTGCCTGGTCTATGGCGGGTGCTCACAGGGCTGCCGAATGGTCAGCATAGGGATGAATGCATTACCTCCCATCTCTGTACGAATGCTAAGTGAAGTTTGGGGCTGGGAGATGGCTCTGTGGCTAAAATGCTTGCCGTGTGAATGTGAAGACCTGCAAGACCTGTGTTCGGATCCACAGACTGTGTAACACACACACATTATATATCCGTGTGCCAGACACAGCACATGGCTTCAATCCCAGTGTTTCTACAGTAAGATGGAAGATGTAGGAGAATTCCTAAAAGCTCACCAGCCAGCGAGTTTGGTGTATACAGCAGCAAATGACAAGAGACTCTGCCTGAAGCAAGGTGGGAGGAAGAACAGACAGATGCCTGAGATGGTCCTCTGGCCCCTGCACGTACACTAAAGCCTGCATGCACCCATGCTCATACACTGGAGCATGTGCATACACACATGAGTACACACACACACTTTTTAATTTGACCTCATAAAAAATGGTTGATAACTGCATGTGGTTGTACAAATTCTCACGAGCATCTGTGTACTAATTCCCCTGAGACTGTAAGAATCAACATGAAAGTCACTAACCCTCTTTGTTAGAATTTCTGGCTCCTCACCTTGGGAAAATATGGGCAGGACTAACCACAGCCATTTCTTCTCTTTGGAATTTTTTCATTAAAGGTAAAAGCAGGAAGTGGGCTGGGGACTTGAACTGGCACAGGCCCCCTGGAGGCCCCTGCTGTTAAGACTTGGGGGCTAATTTCCCTACTGATTTGTTTATCTTCCCTCTTTAACTTTCCTAGTTTCTGAGAAAGATGTAAGCACAGACCCTCCAAACTCACTCTCCTGCTGGCATTTATTAACCTTGCTTGGTATTTCTTAGTCACGTGGCCTGTGCCCTGTGGACCCTCTAGCTTTGAACACAGCTTTAACCAACTCTCCTGGCTTTAGCATTTTGACTAGCTCCAATTTCTCCTTTGCTCTGGCTTTCTTGGAGTGTTTCTTGTAAATGCCATCATTGCAGCAATTCTGGGCATCTCTCAAAAACCCATGCCCACTGGGGAGCTAAGTTTTGAGGGGAGCAGACCTCAGCCCCATAGAGGCCTGATGCGTGTGCTTAATGTTTGTGGTGGTTTGAATGAGAATGTTTCCAAGAGGCTCAGACGTTTGAACACTTGTTCCCCAGTCACTGGTGCTGTTCAGAAAGGTTGTGGATCCGCTGGGAAGTCTTGCTAGAGGAAGTTCATCACTGTGGGGAGGGCTTTGAGTGTTTACAGTCTCATCTCACTCCCTGCTTTCTCTCTGCTTCATGCTTGCACTTGGAGACGTCAGCTCACAGCCTCGTTATGTGGCCATCATGCTTGACACTTGCTGCTATCTCTCCCCCACCATGGTGGACTCTAATACCTCTGGGACTATAAGCTAAAATAAACGCTTTCTTCTATAAGTTGTTTTTGAACATGGTATTTTATCACAGCCAAAACAAAAACAAAAAACAAGAAAACTAATACCCTGTTGCTGTGATAAACACTATGGCCAAAAGCAATTTGGAGAGGAAAGGGTTTCTTTCGGCTTACAGCTTCCATTACTACTGGAAGTCAGGGCAGAACCTCAAGGCAGGAACCTAGAGGCAGGAACTGAAGCAGAGACCCTGGAGGAATGCTGTTTACTGGCTTGCTTCCGGGCTCATGTTCAGCTGCCTTTCTCATATAGTCCGGGGCCACCTGTCTAGGGATAATACTTCCCACGGTAGGCTGGGGCATCCGACATCAATTAGCAATCAAGAAAAATACCCCACAGGTCAATTGGACGGAGGCGATTCCTCTGCTGAGGCTGAGGTCCCTCTTCCTAAGTGTGTCAAACTGTCAACCAAGGTTGACTGTCACAAGCCACAGATGTACTCCACCCCGATTCATCCACACACACACACAGAAAATTACATACCATTCTGTTGGGGAAGTTACTGAAGTTCTCAACCAACACCTGCTTGATCATATCTGGCTCAGAAATGACAATATACATCCGTCGACCAAGATAGTATCTAGAAAAGATGAAGCAAATTATTTTAGAATGTGGCACCTTTACCCGTTTCTCCTACTCCCCCACCTTACACACACACAGGAAGAACTCACAGTGGTTTGGAATGAAGGGTGAACAATAAGTGGGAATTAAACCATAGCGATGAGCGAGTCCAGGCTCCAGTGGCGTGGTAGATCTGAGATAAAGGGCCGCCAAAGCTCTTCCCACCAACTGCAGACTGCCACCTTGTCCCTGAACTGGAAATTTAGACAAGACACGGTCCCTGAATCTGGCAGCTTGAGGGCTGACAGGAAAGACAGGTCAATAAATGTCAACACACTAACAAGGGCTCCTGAGATCCACCAGTAAGTTGGAGGGGAAATGGCAGAGTTTTCCAAACATGAGAGGTTACCATTTCAGGCAAAAACATTTATACTAATTCTACAGTGAACGAATAAGCAGGTGCTTTAGAGAATGTAGGGATGATTAACCTTGTTTCAGAAAGGCTGAGCTCTGTACGAGGAAGTTCAGCAGGTACTCACAGCATCTGAGAAATGGAGGAGGGCCTCAGCCAGTCACCCGCTGCCGGTGAACTCCGGCCAGAGGGAGTGCTTACACACATGGTTTATCTTTATGAAAGTATTGAGGAGCCAAACCACTGAGACTCAGTCCCTGCCTCCAAGGGCTCTCCATCTGGTGGGAGTGACAGGATGGCGGTTAGCACACAGCGGGATGTTCTGGCTGGTGTGTGTGACATCAGAAGGACACCTAGCTTAGCGCCTGGAGGACAGAATGAAGAATTCCCAGAGATGGTTCCTAAACTGAGTTTTTGAAGATGAGCCAGAGTTGGTCCCAGTGGGTCAAAGAAAGGAGAAGAGGTGCAAGAGGGTTGGGCAAAGCGGTCGGCAGTATTGCCAGGCCGGGCGCCACCTGCTTGGGTACCACTGTGAGTGACTGGAGACCAGCTGAGCACAGCAAAGCTGAGGAATAATGGGCCACAGTGCCAGGCAGGCTTTCAGTGAGACGGCGTGTTCCCGGCTGTAACTGGCTGGCTGGTGTGGTCGGCAGCACGGGTCGGATTTTAAAAGGGAAATCACACATACACACACAAAGCAGCTGACTTTGTTCTAGCATTTGAACTCAGCTTTTCATAAGCCAAATGTTGTTCATTTTAAAATTCTTTTTTTTTTCATTCACCAAATAAAGGGAAAAATAAGAGGAAAGGGGCTGATGAGGTGGTCCAATCGGCAAAGGACCTATCCCGCATGCGCGAGGACCTGAGTTCAGACCCCCAGTGTTCATAGAACATAGAACACAGAGCATAGAAAGCTAAGTGTGTTTCTGGAACCCCAGGGCTGGGAGAACGTCCTGGAGACAGGTGGACTCCCAGAATCACCAGCCAGCCATCCTGTTAGCCCCAGGTTCAGTGAGAGACCTTGTCTTAAAAAGTAAAACAGAGAGTGATTACAGGTGATGCCTCTCATTGACCTTTGACCTCCACGTGCACGCACACACATGTTGAACCCACATGTACACGTGTGCAGTACTCGAGTGAGGTACACGTTGTGACACGTGCACATATATCTGTCTGGCATACATCAGGCACTAAGAAAATATTTAGCCAAGTGGTTGTATTTCCCAAAATTGTTAGGGAAGTCTTTGGACCATAGGAATTCAACAAATAGGGTACAAGGAAAGAAAGGCCACCAACTAGTTTCTCACTGTTTTTAATCAAGAACACTGAAAAACCCCAGTACAGGCATAAGCCAACACTTCTATAAATTTGTGGCAGGTGTCACGGAATATTCTGAGAACCAGAGCAAGCTCTAGACACCCTGCCAAGAAAAACGAACACTTATAGGACTTTCTTTGTACACATTGAAGAGGGTTTGGACCCTTCAACTCTACCAAGAGCAGAGCTTCTCAAACTGAAAATGTACTTTACATGGCCTTCATCTGAAGAAATGCTAACTAGCTGAAAAAAGCAAAACTGAAAACGAAAACGAAGCCCAGTCTGAAAAAAAAAAGACTAAGTTAAAAAATTCAAGAAACGCACACGGAGACATGTCACAGGCTTCTGGGAGAAAAGTGGCAGAAGAAAGAAGAAAAAGTCTCTAAAACAGCTTCTTATGAGGCCATTCATTCGAAGGACAGCAGATTTCTCATCAGAAACCATGGATGCTGAGACTCACGAGAGAGCTTGGTAGGTGCGCGCACGCATATGAGGACCTGAGATCATATCCCCAGGCCCCGTGTGAAAAGCAAGCCGGGTGTGGCCGAGTGTGTCTACAGCACCAGTATGTGGAGACAGGAGGGTGGCTTAGCGCCAGGCTCTGTGGGAGACGCTGTCTGAACAGGAAGAGATGGAGTGTGACAGACCAGGACACGTGAAGTCCTTCTTCGGTCGCTGCATACACAGATGCATGCACCTCCGAGAAGGAGGAGGGAGGGAGTACTAGAAGGAAGAGAAGGGGGAGGGGGGGAGGGGGAGGGAGAGGGGAGGGGGAGGGGGAGAGAGCATGGAAACTAGGGGACTAGAGACAAGCTTGCTGCTGAACTTGAGTTCAGATTCCCAGCATTCACGGGGAAAAAAAGCTGGGAATGACAGCCACCCCTGCAGTCCTGACACTGGAGGGCAGAGAGAAGAGAACCCTTGGGCCTCGCTGGTGTGTTGATCTTGCCAATCGGTGAGCTCCAATTTCAGTGAATGACCCTGTCTCAAAATACTAAGTTGAGAGAGAGAGAGGAATCCAGCATTGATCTCTGACTTCCACACACAGGTGCGCGTGCACAAACGTGTACACATACACAGGTCAAAATCCTGGAGGTCAGAAGGAACTGGCGTATTGTCAACTGGAACAAGCAAAGAGTTTTCCGTTGTCTGTCTGGTGAATGTATCTCTCGGGAAACAGGTTAAGAAATTGTGTTTTAAGATGAAGAACAACTGTGAGAATTTATCACTCGCAGATCTGCCCTCAAAGGAAGGCTAAAGGAGGTGTGTCGGTGAGGAGTGAAATGATAACAGAAGAAACTTCACAGAACAAAAACCACAGAATAGGTGGAATACAACGAGCTACCCTTACGCTCGTACACTTCTTAAAGGATACGCAGTGGCTAAAGCAAGAGCTAAGATATCATCGACGGTGAGCGATGTACTTGGAGGAAAAGCTGGAGACGGTTACATTCTGAAGTAGGAAGGGCAATGGACAGCATGGAAGCTTTCTACATGCCACTCAAAGCGGCAAGGCAGCCATACCAACAGACCAAGATAAATTTTGTATGCATAGCTATGCAACCACTAAGGATGTGACACAAAATTTTATAAGCAGTTAAACAAATCAAAAATAGAGAGTGATAGCTCAGCCATTAGGTGCACTTCTGCTCTCGCAAGGGGTTTGGTTTGGTTTGGTTTGGTGCTGGGTTTGGTTCCCAGCACCCACGTGGCAGCTCACAACCACCTGTTAGTGCTCTAGGGGATCCGGCGCCCTCCTCTGGCCTGTGCAGACTCCCTCAGACACATACACACAGTGGACAGAGGAAGAGGACCAGCAAGAAGGGGACTGAAGAACAGGAAAGGGAGTGGTAAAAGATCAACAAAGTGCGTGTAAAAATGCTGTCAGGGAGTGCACTGCTTTTCATGCTGATAAAGACATTAATAATAAAAGAAAAACAGAACAGTCTGGATAGTCCTATACACACAGAGATGGAATTCAGAATTTTAAATCTCTTGGATCTCCAGGCCCAGATGGTTCAGAGGAAACAAACATTTACAAACAAGTAACAATGAGTCTTCTAGAAAGTAAAAGCTGGAAACACAGCCGGCTTCACTTCTGAGGGTGGTATGACCTTGGTCCTCAGACGGAGCTAGTAAGAGAGAGCTGTAGACTAGTATCACGTGCGTCTTAGACACAAAAATCTTCAACTAATAAAATCCATCAATATGTAAAAATAATTATACACCACAACATCTGTCATCTTTGTGTTTAAACAACTTCTTTTTTTTAACCTAACAAATTCTTTCTTTACTTAATAAACTCCAACTTGTTTCATTAAAAAAAGAAAGAAAGAAAACTGGGCCAATGAGATGCCTCAGCTGGTGTAGTCACCTGAGTTCAATCCAAAGGATTCACATGGTGAAAGGAGGGAACTCTCTCTCATAAGTTTGCCTTTGACCTCCACCGGCTTACACACACGCGCGCGCGCGCGCGCACACACACACACACACACACACGCACACGCACACACATTAGTTACTTCTTTAGTGCTGTGAGGAAACACCATGACCAAGGCAATTCATAGAAGAAGGAGTTTATTTGAGCTTCCAGAAGGAGAAGAATCTATCATGGCTGCTGGGTGGTGGCAGCGCACACCTTTAATCCCAGTGCTTGGGAGACAGAGGCAAGCTGATCTTTGTGAGTTCCAGGACAGTCAGAGTTACAACAGAGAAACCCTGTCTTGAAAACAAACAACAAAAAAATCTATCATGGCATGGCAGCAAGCAGCAGACATGGCAACCAGAACAGGAAGCTGGTAGCTCACATCCTCAACTGAAAGCACAAAGCAGAGAGAGAGAACCAGAAGTGATGGAAGGATTTAAACTCTTAATGCTCCCCACCCCCCACCACCGGTGACATATTGCCTCCAGCAAGACCCCGCCTTCTAAGCCTCACCAAACAGCACCACCACCTAGGGACTAAATATTCAGTATTCAAACATCTAAGCCTATGGCGGACGTTCTCTTCCAAACTACCGCAGTAAGTATAATTTTTAAATTTGAAAAAAAAAAAAAAATCCACACAAAAACAACTGGGGATGGAGCCCAGCAGTAGAAAATTTGCTTAGGATTTAGTTTCCACCATTACAAAACAAACAAAAGAACACACACACACACACACACACACACACACACACACACACACTATGTTGACAAAAGAAATCTAAGAACTAAGTAAATGCAGAGACAGACTGTGATCACGGACTGGAAGACATTATTAAAGGTATGATCGTCCTTAAACTGGCCTACAGTTGTGAGGCCGGAGACCCTCGGCCCTGGCTTTCTCTACTCAATACAATAATTATTGAGTACTTTCCAGAACTCCCTGTTCCAAGAACTAGTCTACCCCAGAAACCATAAAACAATTATTGTCAGGCTTAATTCAAGAGCACTGTGACCCAGCCCAAATTCCTAAAATGAGCGGCAGCTACAGCCGCTGCCTAATAGCCTTGGGCAAGGGACTTTACCCTAAGTGTACATTTCCTGGTGCCCGTGACCTTGCTATAATCAATTTAAAGGTTAACTGGCCCCTACCTATCAAAATGAGAAAACAATTTGGGAACCAATCAACTTGTACCAATTCGGTTTGTGCCCAACAACTGTATAAAAAGCTTCACCATTTGCTCCTCGGGGCCGCTTCTATCCTGCGTGTTAGAGCGGTCCCAGTGCACTGGAATAAATCCTCTTGCTATTTGCATCGATATCCCGTCTGTGAGTCTCTGTGGGGATGTGGCGTTCCGGTTTGGGCCCTGGGGGTCCCAGTTTGGATCTCTGAAGTCCAACACAGTCATGGTACATTTCCAATCAGAATCTACCAATAATTAATATAAACACGAATGAACTTTCTCTAAAATGTGTATGGAAAGACAAAAGACTTAGCACAACTGATTTTTCCCCCTGAAGAAGGAAGCCGGAGGAATGGGTATACCAGCAACCAGACTGCAGCAGTTGAAACTATGATACTGGTAGAGAGAGATGCACATATTGTAAGAGTAAAAGTTATGCTTTAAATCTTAGTTACTATGCCTAAGAGATCTTTAAAAGAAAAACTGAAAACCTCCTGGAATGCTAGGTGGGGCTGTTCAGGTGAGATTAGCCTTGACTCTCCCTAGCCTAAAGGACTGTGGGAGTGGCTAGATCCCAAGGTGACCCTATTATACCAGCTGTGCTCCATGCACCGGATGTGCCTGGCCACCTGTTGAGGGGATATCGGGATATTTATCAAATATATCAGGAAATACACCAGGATAGATTCTGCTTGCCACTGATTGGACCTGGTGGGAAGTGTGTATCCTTACGGGTTCTGCCTTCTGAAGTACCTGTTTCACGGGATGTTTTCCAAGGCATTGAAGAAGTTAATAAAGTTTAAAGACAGCCCTGTTCCCAGTCAAGCATGTTCTACCAAGCTTGGGCGAAACCCATATAAGAACTATCTCTCAGATTCTGATGAAAGAAGGTGGGGTCACCCTAAGACAGTGGCCCGTAGCCTCAGCAGCTGAACAAAGCCAAGAATGAAGCATTCAAGCAAAGGTGGCCCTACCCAGGCCTATCAGGTCCTGGTCTCAGGCAGGGGTGGAGCTAGTCACCTCTTATTTTAAGAAGCTCCCGAGGGATTCTGATGCCACTGAGCGAGAGAGCAGATTGGGGCCCCACCTTACAAATCTTGATCTATGTCTGAGTGGAGGGCACACCCTTTCCCACAAATCCTTAAATGTAAAAGTGAACCAGTAAGACTGTGGGAGGCACACACGTTTTGGCAAGATATTTGTATTGAGTTTCCTATGATCAAAATAATTTTGCACACCCTCTGGATTTTTTTTAAAAGCAAAATAATACTTGTATATTCTGGTGGAAGGAGCCGCCACGGGAGTCTTTCTGTATTTTTCTAGTAATATTACTAATGCTAAAACCAATTTTGCAACAATTCCTTTAGAATTGCCTCAGAGCCGCTTTATGAACCCCGGGAGGAAACTGGCCCCATTTTACATGTAAATTGTGTAATATTGTGAATTTATGCTTATGAAAATGCTCATCTGTAGTTTGAGGAGCTCCTGGCAAGATCTTAAATAGAGAAAAATGCATTTGACTTACACAGGCGTGGCCTTCCTTTCTGGAGCCTGGAATGGCTCCGCCATGTGGCTCTGCCCACTTCTCCCGGAGAAGCTACCCTCCCATCCCATGTAGCTCCTGCAGGCGATGTTAATTCATCATACAGGCATGGCCAGGCAGAGCATCCCATCCTTGGTAACTGGTCCAAGAGTTACACACGTGACCCAGCATGGCTAAGAGTCAGAGTCCTTCACTGGGATTTTTCCACAGATGTTGGAGCACAGAGCATCACCTTCCTCCTGGAGCACCTAAACTCCAGCTCAGTATATGAATCTAGGGATGTGGGGACCCTTTTCCTTCCACATGGACGGAACCTGTCTACAGAAGGAACTGAGAGACACCAGTAGAACGACTGTCTAGGAAGCACAAAGTCAAGTTCCAGGCTCTGCCCCTTGCATCCTTTCACTGGATCCCACAGGCTTAAAGGGTTAGTTTGTTGGGGTTTCTACAATATAATCACAAAATCTTAACAAGTACAGTGTCATTCTGCCTCCAGGAAAACTTTCTTTTAAAAAGAATCTGGCTTTAATCCCAGCCCTCAGGAGGCAGAAGCAGGTGTATCTCTGTGGGTTTGAGGCCAGCCTGGTCTACAGCCAAAGTTACAACAGGGAAAGAAACGAACAATAAAATAAAATAAAAAAGAATCGGATCTCTGTCTTGTATTTTAGTACGTACTTTGGTTTAAATGTCTCTATCAAAACCTTTGCCGTAATCTAATCTTCACTGGGAGGGATGTAGCCTTTGGAGGTGTCCAGGTCCAAGTCCAGGTGGGACCTTCAGGGAGTAATTAGGCCACAAAGGCTCAGCCTCAGAACAGATGGAGGAATGGGTCACCTTATAAAGGTCACTTTGGTACCCTCTCCTGGATGTACTGTGCTCACCATGTGATGCTCTGCAGTCCCTTAGGAGTCTGCGAGGAATGTCCATCAACATGAGGCTCTGATCGGATACAGCTCACCAACTTAGGGGCCTCCCAGCCTCCAGAACTGTAAGCTGGGGAAACTTTTCTTCTCTATAAGTCATTCAGTCTGAAGTGTTTGGTGATAGCAAAAGAAAGTAGATCAGACTGGTGTGTATTTTCCTGCTGCCTATTTCCTGCTTCCTGACACAGTGTGATACACATGCCTTGGGGCTCAGCAGGTGGAATCCATATTCATCTAGCTGTCATGGTGTGGAGGACAGTTTTAGACATGAACTCCTCAGACTCTATGTTGTAGCTGAAACAGGCATGAGATCCAGGTAACCGTTATAATCCACTGTGGCCTTAAATCCTATCAATCCTATGAATTTAGAAGGAATTGAAATTATGGTTCTTGGAAGTTAAGCCCATAGGGTGCAAAAAAACATCCCAAACCATGAAACTGGTCAGTGATATGTGGCTTGGTTCCCTCTCAGACCTTTGTGGTAACGGTCATCAGCATCATTTCCTACTTCCTGCCGGGCTCTGAGCTTCCTCCAGGGCTCTGCCTCTACTGCTCTCTGTAAGTTTTGAAGAAAGTGGAAGAGGAAGTCATTTTACTCACTTCCAGAACAAGAAGCCAAGGCTTGTCCAAGACAGGGACTGTCTGACCTCTGCCTCAGAGCTGTCCATTTCCAAGTCAACCAACTTGTCCTCTCCCCCACAGGCTGGTCTGGTCTGCGAAATCCAGAGCAAGCAGGTGTGCAGAAGGCCCAAGCAGGCTCCAGCCACCCTGTCTGCACCACACACACACAACTGACTGTGTCTTTTAAAGGTGTAGATTGAGAGCAGGTTCCTGCTTAATGGACCAGAAACCCCCTTCCAGCCTAATTAAGGAGGTGAGGTCTTGCTCCCTGCTAATCCGAGTTGCATGTTGACTACCATAGGGGCAAGAAATTCATAACCAATTATTCATTTATATTTATTTATGCACATAGTAATTTGCTTATTCAACCCCAAAGCACCTGGTTGAAGAGAAAATGTAGGCGAACCAGTGAAGTATTGTGCGGTTAAAAATAACACTTGTTTGACTTGCTTAATTAGTGGTTTTCTTTTCCCTGTCTTTCTTTCTTTCCTCAAAAAAATAAAATAAATAAAACTGACCAGTCTAACCAAAATAGCACAGCTGCCTTCTTCCTGGGAACCATGACAAGTGAGACTGTTGGCATAAGCCGGGGCGCTGCCTGGCCCTGTTCCAGAAGGCCTGCTCCTGGCAGGAGTGACCAAACTCTAGGGCTGTTCATGGGGTGGGAGTGGAGATACGTCACTCACAATCACCTGGGAAGGTCCAGGCTCCACAGCTAGATGGAGGTGCACCTTGTAAAAACAGCCCTGTGGTTCTGTTAATAAATAACGGACAAGTTCAGTATTAATTAGTACATTCTAGGACAGTTTATTGAGCACATACTCTGCCCAGCATCCAACTGACAAGTTCTCGCAAGTGTGGAGGAAGAAGCACTTGACGTGTATCTGAAGCAGGGAATTGTGGGCAGTTTCCTTTTTTATGTTACTTCCTTCTTTAATGTTCCAGGATTTTGCAGTGAGTATGTGACTTTTGGAAGACGTAGGAAGGGGTTGCCATTGGGCTGACCTACTAAGGTCATCAGGGGCCGGGGTAAGGTGGACTGTGCTGTGTCTATGGGCCTTGGAGCCTTAGGGACTCAGTTCCAGGCCTTGTTTGCAATTAATAGCTGTGTCACCTTGAACAAATCGTGTCTATCTTGAGCCTGCTCCTTTGACAAAAGAGGTCACTGTGAAGGTCAGTGGGAAGTTTGTCAGCAGTGATATCCTAAGCCAGTGTGGGTAGTGGACCGTGATACCCCCATCTGTGAGAAATGAACTTACAGGTGCCCATGGGGGTGGGGGTCCGGAGGTTCCTGAGAAAGCCTGACACACACACCCCCTTTAGCAGAGGGAACAGGAACACAGGCGTGATTGATGGGATCTGCTGTGTACCACTAGACATCGGGCATCTAAGAAAACTGTGCCTCGGTGACAGCCTCGCCCCCTCGCAGTAGAAGATGCGACAAGGCAGCTGCTGACCTGGCCTCACATCTCACCTTTGGCTGGATGTGGATGTGTCGGGAAGCTCTGTGGGAAAAGGGTAGCCATGTGCTCTACCAATGACTGTGATGTGATGAATGTCTAGACTCACAAATTCCAAGACATCCGGAGAAAGTTAACTGGAGGGTTTATGGCTCCTGGACATTTGGCTTAAGCACCTCCTCCTGGGCTGTCGGTTCCTGAGCTAATGGCAACTCCTAGAAGAGCTGCTCCTCCTGGTACGGCAGCCCCACAGTGCTATAGAGAAGCTACAGTTTCCATATTGGTAATGGAGGGTGCTACAACTCCATCCTAACCTCTCACTGTGTGGGGCTGTGCCTCTTTTACATAGAGAGCAGTGGCTCTCAGCGGGGGTGATCTCTATCTCCAAAGCCAATCCCCATTAGGCCACGCCTACGTTGTGGGGACAGAAGGTGACTATGTGACCTCACTCATTGTAAGTTCTGATGGGTTTCCATTATTTAAAACAAACCCCAGTTCCTTCACCTTTAACAAGGGGCCCTTCTGATCTCATAACCTCTTTTCCCACCAAAGTTCATGGATTCCTTATTGACAGAATGATTTTATAGCATCCTGTAATCCGAAAGAATTGCTTAACATTCTTGTTCTTGAGTAGCTAAGTCTACACAATGAGTACTCATGTTCTAACAGCTTAGCGGACATTTAAGCACACAACACACACGCACACACGCATGCACACACACACACACACACACACGCATGCACACACACACACACACACACGCATGCACACACACACCCACACACACACACATGCACACACACACCCACACACACACGAACACGCACACACACACACACGCACACGCACACACACACACACGCACACACACGCACACAAGCTCACGCAGGCACCCACGCATGGACATACAAGATTGGAAGCAGTTCCCATAGAGACCAATAGATGACACTGTACTTTTCAATAAAGTTTTTACAATATTAAGGGGACCCTAGGATGAATTGTGGCACCGTGGGGTGTCTCAGCACACAGTTTGAGAATCACAGCTTCGCGTTCCTGTTATGAAAACGTTGTTTGTGGTTCCCCAAATCTGTGTCTTTCTCCATATTCCTTTGCACAGATTATCCCTATGAAGTGCTTAGCGTGGGGAAATCCCACTAGCGCTCAGCCTCCGCCTCCCCCACACCCCCATACTTGGAGTTGATTTTTACAAAATAATGTATTTGTCACTTCTCAAAGAATTTTCTTTCTTTTCTTTGTGTGTGTGTGGTTTTTTTTGTGTTTGTTTGGTTAGTTTTGTCTTTTGTTTGTTTGTGTTTTGAGCCAGGGTTTCTCTGTGTAGCCCTGGCTGTTCTGGAACTCACTTTGCATACCAGGCTGGCCTTGAACTCAGAGATCTGCTTACCTCTGCCTCTTGAGTGCTGGGATTAAAGGCGTGCGCCACAGCTACCTATTTATTCTTTGAGAA
Organism: Cricetomys ansorgei; assembly: GCA_026225945.1. Classification (NCBI taxonomy): domain Eukaryota; kingdom Metazoa; phylum Chordata; class Mammalia; order Rodentia; family Nesomyidae; genus Cricetomys; species Cricetomys ansorgei. The sequence goes on along the minus strand of JAMJFZ010003145.1, from coordinate 4,634,530 downwards.
GTTCATGTAATGTATTTTCATCATATCCACTCCTCACTCCCCAACTCCTCCCAGATCCATCCCCCTCCCTACCCCTTCCCAACTTCCTGTCCGGTCCCCCTCCCCCCCCTCCACCCCCCTACCTTCCCCACCATTGTCCTTTTTTAAAAATAGTCCTCTAAGTCCAATCTGTGCTACTCATGGGTATGGGGTTATGCACTCCAATGGGGCCAACCATAATGGGGCCACAACCTTGAAGAAAACTGATCTTCCCCAGTCCTCAACTATGGATGGGGGGGGGGCGGGGGGAGAAAGAGACTCATATGTCTCTCTCAGCTCCATGCTAGAATGTTGACTGGTTTGATCTTGTGCGTAGCTTGTACAGGCAATAGCTGCTGTGAGTTCGTGAACAGAGCAGTCCTGTCGTGTCCATAAGACATTTCTTTCTAGTCCCCCTGACCTCTGGCTCTTAAAGCCCTGCTGCCACCTCTTCCTTGATAGCCCCTGAGCCCTGGGTGGGTGAGGGGGATTGAGCTGCCCCATTTGTGACTGAGCACGCCACTGACATTCTCTGCTCTTTGACCAGTTGTGATTTTCTGTGTTAATCACTGTCCTCAGCATGAATTTTCTCTGATAAGCTCTAAACCTTGCACTAATCTATAGACAGAGATATAAGCTTAGACGGCAGTTTAAAACTATGTCCTTTTTAGCAGAATGATGGGAGAAGGTTCACCCCTGGAGCCTGTGAGCTCCCTAACCATGAGTTCTCAGCCAGGGTTGGAGTAGCAGGCCTGGACTTCGTCCTGTGGAGTGGGCCTTTAATCTAATGGGAAAGTGGTTGGTTCCCTCCATATTTGCACTACTATTGCGCCCATGGGCATGCTGTGCCATGCTAGTGATTACCACATTTCACACGGTTCATGGCTGGTCAGACTTGATAATGCCCCTGCCCCATCCCCGTCCAGGCAACCTGCATAGCACCTTCTAGTACTATGAGAGCGAGCCAGCGGGGAAGATACTTCCTAGTTAGCACTGATTTCATTTCTCCAGTCTCATGACCAAAGTATACTGTGTCTTCAGATACAACCCTGCAGTCCTTCAGCCATCTGAGAATTCCTCGCTTGATCGCTAGTTACCTGTTGGCTCCTCATTCTCTGCAAGTTCTTGGGGGACAGAGGCAGCAGAGTACAGATCCATAGAGGAAGCACCAGGACAGTGAGGAGGCCTTCCGGAATCGTGCTGTTTCTCTGATGCCTGTATTCCTGCCTCTGGAAGACCCGAAGACGACTTGATAGTGGGGAACTTTCTTTTCTTCATTGACCTTTATCCCATATTCCTGAAATCACACAGTCCAGACCATTCTCTAACACTTGGGGACATTCTTTCCACTGACCCGCCCCCACTGCTGGGGAAAGGCACCATCTGTGGATCTTTCTCATTGCCTTCAGAGTGTGTACCTTCCCCACCTTGGTGGCCAGCACACAGAGTAAGTCTTAAGTCTAGCGGGACAAAGTGTCATTGTGGGGAGTTGGGTATACAGAAGTCACCTTTGACCTCAAACCAAAGCTTCTGCCAAAATATCATCTCAACCGGTGTCCGTGCTGTGGTGTCACTGAGTTGTGCGGCCCAGAAGTCTCGGGGAACAGTCTGTCGCCCAGCACAGAGACAGCGATTGGTTCCCGGTGTGTTATCTTCAGATATCAGGAAGCTTCGTCAACACCCAGTGACAGGGTATGCAGCTGACAATTTAGTCCCGTTGGGAGATGACCCTTATACCCCTGTCTTCTTCCCATCACAGACAGGAACCCCTAGCAACATGCTGCACCCCAAGCCCATCTCATTGTCACAGTCAGGAAACCGGCCTGCAAGATCTGCTTCAACCAGATCCATAGCTAAGAGCACCCTTAGCCTAGGAGCCAGGACCCTGCCATGTGCTGAGCCACCGGTGAAGCACCTCTGTCTCCCCCTGCAGCTCTCCACTTCCTTCCTCATTGTCCCCCATCTTCAGGACAGTTCTTATTGAGTAGTGCACCCTTGTGTTCCTTTATGATCTCCGCAAGGCCATGGTCAAGTACCATCTCCTCCAAGAAGTCTTCTCAGATTGCGCAGCCTGGATCCTGGGCTCCATTCCTATTCTATTTTGGGAGTATTATCACTTCCTACCCAGATTTCTCATGCACCTTGAACAGCGTCCACATTTTCCTTCCAAATTAGATGCTAATTTTCTTTGAGCAAAAAGGCAGGAGTGAGACTCTCTTGTGGGAGGAACGGTGCCTCTGCCTGTCAGCTCAGTGCTACACAGACGGACACCACTGCTGAGTAGACCAGACCTAAAGAGGGGTCGGGAGGAGCACCTATGGCGATGAGACAGCTCTCCCTTCCGCCTGGTACCATAGCAAGATCTGAGCACAAACCCCAAAGAGTGGAGGAGAGGTCACAGGTGAGTTTCCTTTCTCAGAATGGGCAGAGAGAATTGATGACAGAGAGCACTGGATTTGGATCTGTTTGGAGACACCAGGCAAACCCTTCAGAGTGTCTAGGACACTGTCTCTGTCCAGTAGATGTCACAAGCTTGGATCAAAGCCGGTTTTCACCCTTCTTGAGAATATTCCTGCTGGCTGCTAGGAACATGTACTCTGGTCTCTAGGTAGGGTCTAGGACCCTGTATGAAGCCACTCTGGGAAAGGCAGAGGACCATGAATCCTCCAGAGGAGGCCCCAAAAAGAGGACTGTGATTTGCCCTGTGCTGCCCCACGCTCACACCACCTTCTCTGTCCTTCCCTAACCGCCCCATCCCATCCACACCCATGAACCCATGGGTGAGGCTTGCTCTGGGAGAGAGGGCTGCTGCAACGGTGCAGTATGTGGTCAGGGTCTAGGTATCCCCAGGGGCCGCTTGTGTGTCCAAAAAGGTCCCAAGCTTGTCTGCCAGGAGTCACAGGTCCAGGCAAGGATATACTTCTGAGTCTGTGGCTCCAGAGCTGGCTGTTCCCCATCATTTCTGGATGCAGGCAGGATGAAAGCCTCTCCCCACCCGGCTCCATCCCTCAGAGTCTTCACGAAGTGCCCCCTCATCCTGGTGAGTTATGACTACATTAAGTTACAGTAAATCTTTCTCTAAAAACAGAGCGATGGCTACGGGAGAGAATTGGGCAGCAAGAGGGAAGAAATATCTGAAACAAAACCTATGACGATAAACCTCCCTCTTCTATCGAGTATACCCGCCCATTTAATTTATTCAGTTAATAAAACGTATTCCCCAGAGGGGGACAGGCAGAGGTAAGCTGCAAGCCAATCTGCCTGTGTGAGCGGGCTATGTATGTGTATCTCATAACAATAAAAAAAAAAAAGAGTAATTAAGAGATGTATTGAAGTGTGTAGAGATCCTGAAGGACACCGAGGATTCCAATTCGAGTTAGTGTCCTTGGCGCAAACGTAATTCAATCGGGAATAGATAAATAAAAATAAAGAAAAAAAAAACAAATTCAGAACAGATGTTAGGCAAGCAATTTTTTTTCACAGTAAGAATCATAAACATGAAAAACAGCCTATAAGGCAAAGTTGTTGATGCCAACAGCATCGAGCTACTAAATAAATAGTTGGATGGTACCACGGGGACAAAGAAACATTAAAATAGTCATTTGGCTGTCCCTGAATATTTTTGCCTACACGTTATGCCCAGGCATGTATATTCTTGGATACTGGAGGGAGGAAGGGCGGGAGAGAGGGAGAAAGGGCGGGAGGGGGGAAGAAGAAAGAATGAGTCCATCCATCCTGTTATATGGAACGCATATAGAATATACATTTACCTGAAAGTATATTGCAAAATCACCTGCCACACAAGCTCAGAATATAAATGGAGAATTTGGTAAACGCATTGTCACTTCTGCAAAGACAATGAAGCCAGAGGAAGAGCCCAGCACCAGCGCCAGGGAGAGATGTGCTATCCTGAGCTGTGTGTTGGAAAGCCCAGATGTGTGACAAGAAAGGGAAAATTTAATAAGAGATTCAGACACAACTGGGGAAAAACAAGGGTAGGGGGAAATTTTCAGCACTCATAATAATATTTTAGAAATGGATGAATCCTTCAAGATGATCACACACACACACACACACACACACACACACACACGCACGCACGCACACACACACACTTCATAGCTATGACAATGAGTGCAAAGAGAAGAGAAAACTGGACGGGAGGCCCTATCTCCCATGAATCCCCCTCACTCAGGTGGCTATACTAGGGCAGGAATTCTCTAGAGACCCCAAAACAAGAAGGCCCACATTCCAATATGCAGGGACTCGGGGACCTATCCTTGAGTGGAGGTGGAAGGTGCTCCTGATGCCTATGGTCCCCCTAAGATGCCGACTGAGTACAAGAAGGCCTTTGAAACCCAGGCCAGAGGAATAGAGAAATCACAGTTGGACTCCTGGCTCTTTGATGGTCTTACCTCAGGCCTCTGAGCGACCTTTAAGCCCCACATCCTTGACCTGTGATATAGGCAGCCACTCAAGTATGTTTTATTTTTATTTTACTTTATTTTTAAATGTATTTATGTGTGTGTGCTCTGTCTGCATGTACACCTGCATGCCAGAAGAGGGCGTCAGATCCTGTTATAGATGGTTGTGAGCCACTGTGTGGTTGCTGGGAATAGAATTCGGGACCTCTGGAAGAGCAGCCAGTGCTCTTCACCGCTGACCCATCTCTCCAGCCCTCAAGGATGTTTTAAAGGTGACCAAATGGCTGAAAGATTCCTAGGACTTCCATGGCTAAAAATAGCTGGGTTAAGACCAGATGATGGCTTTTAATCCTGTATTCTTTCCAGTGCCCTAACCTGACCCCAGAAAGGCAGGCTACAGGCAGTGGCAACACTCTGGGAGCAGGACAGGAGAGGGCAGGCCAGTAAGGACCCAACCGATGCCCCGTAGAAATGGAGTCCCACAGGCCCACAAACACTCCTTTCCTTTATTGATCCTTCGGATTCTAGGGTGGCCTTTCACAGAATATACCAATTTTGTATTTCAGTGGGCTAACTCCCAGTAAGGACAATTATGATCCCTCTTCCTCTAAGCTTTGATTTTTTTAAGAGAAATTTCTCCCTCTTCTTTCCATTTGTCTTCTAGAAAATACCAATTATCCAAATTAACAAAATAAGATCTTCCCAAGGCTTAAGGTCTCATTTGGGATAAATCTGTTGTGAAAAAAATATGTACCAAGAGGTAATTCCTTTAGTCACTCGACACATATTTAACAAGAACCTGTTATGTGCCACACACTGCTCTAGGTGCTGAGAGTAACAACAACTTCTTGTTGTGGAGTTTACATCCTATCAGGAAAGCTTCACAATGAACAGACAATCATAGTGCCTATTGTAGAGGCAAATATCCTAAGGCAGGCCATGCTTAGAGATTCTGACGAGCATCAAGAGGAAAAGTGGAGTAAGAGAGCTTCAGATGAACAGAGGGATTCATATATGGTGGCTAGTCTTTAAAAATATATATTTGTGGGGGGGGGCAGTGGTGGTGCATACCTTTAATCCCAGCATTCAGGAGGCAGAGGCAGGTGGATCTCTGTGAGTTCGAGGCCAGCCTGGTCTACAGAGTGAGTTCCAGGACAGCCAGAGTTACATCAGAGAAAACTTGTTCCGAAAAAAAAAAAAAACCATAAATAAATAAATAAATAAATGTTTAGGTTAATGTACAAAGTAACAGCTTTCTTCCAGTGTCTTTGTATTTATGTGCAATTACAGTTTGTTCTCACCCGTTCCCTTCCTTGACTGCCCTGCTCAGACCCCTCCCTCTCTCAGCTGGCCCCTCTCCTTCCCCATTAGTTCCCGCCTTTGGTTTCCTATCACATGTATTCCATCACCCTTCTATCTCCTACCTCTCTTTGGATCTTTTCTCCCTTTCTCAAGATCCCCTTTCTAGTTGCATATATACATGTATATATAAACAAACGCATATATAAACACACACACATTTACATACTTTTATACCTTAAAGTCTAGGTTCCACCAGAAAGAAAATACGCTGTCATTGTCTTTCTGAGTCTGGTTGGTTCTCTTACCTTAATGACTTCTAGAAATACACATTTTTCTGCAAATATGACTTTAATTTTATAATGGTTGAGCTTGATCATCAACTTGATTTCGTGGAGAAATGCCTAGAAGATTAATAAGGCACCCCTTGGGGTGTCTGTCAGGGAACTGGCACTGGACCATGAGGGCCCTGCCTTCATGATGGGGTCCTCGATTTATGGATTCAAAGTTTGGACAGACTATTGGGAGGTGGTGAAAACCACGGGAGGTGGGGCCTTGTTGGAGGAAGTGTCAAGTATGTCATGAAGGCATGGACCCTTTCTGTCTTCACTCTGCTTCTTGACCTTCTCCTGCTGTCATGGTGCGATGCCTCAGCACAGAGCTGGCCATGACAGTCTGAAACCTCTTGTATGAGTCTGTGGTTGTGATAAAATACAAGGTCAAAACAACTTCTAGAAGAAAGAGTTTGCTTTGCCTTATGGTTCCAGAGGGAGAGTCCTTGTGGTCAGGGAGGAATGGCAGTAGGCAGCAGAGCAGGCGGCTGAGAGATCATATCTCAGTTGCTAACAGGAAAAAGAGAGAACTGGAAGCAGGATGAGGCTGTGAGTTCTCAAAGCCTGCCCCCCAGTGACATACTTCCCCCTGCAAGGTCCCCGAAAGTTCCATAATCTCCACAAACAGAACCACCAACCAAATGTTTAAGTTCATGAGACTATGGCGGACATTTCTCACTCAAACTACTATATCTCTGAAATCAACATCTATGTTGCTTCTGCCTGGAATTCTGTCATGGCAGTGGGACAGCAAACTAATACACCATGTAACCCAACGCACACTTCTTACTGCCTACTTCCTCTTTTCATCCTAAAGTCACTCACTCGTGTTCCTGATCAGCTTAGCAAAACTTAAGCCTTGTTGGGTGGTCACACAAGAGATTATCCTGCTCTTAAATTACAACGTTTAATATGTAGATGACCCTTGGGAACTATAATAAGCATAATAAGTATAATAAGCAAAGGAGGTAGCCTATAGTGTTATCTCACAGGTTCATAAAGAGCCTCGTAAAAGCACGTCCAGAGGAGGATTTTCTGGGAGCAATGGGACAATGGACAGGTGAGAGACTCAGGTGTTGGGCAGTAGTGAAATACAACAGATTTGATGAGAACACAACAACATGATGAAACTAAAAATATAGACAAATGTCCGAGTACCTACGGAATGTCCAGGTGTCTGCGTGATGTCTAGGTGTCTGTGTGTTTGGGTAGTGGGGCCCAACTTCAGTTTGAACTTGGTCATTAGACTTGATCTCAGTCTAATGTGGGCCAGGTGAATGTCCATAATCAGAGCGGCCTGCTGCCTCAAAAGACCGTGTTGATGCCTGTGATCCATGCTTTTGCCACACAGGCTGTACTAAATTTATTATTTATTTTTCTTGAGGGCACAGGGGTAGTAGGATGGACCAGGAGGCAATGGGAAGAGGGTATGATGGAGATACTTTGTATGAAATTCAAGTAATTGATAAAAGTATTATTTTTTAAAAAAAGACAAACCTAAGGCCCAGCACAAGACACATACTGTTACAGTGGCTACAGGTGCTGTGCATGAAATGGTAACACTCAGGCTGTGAAGTCATGCAAACATGCACACTAAATACTGTGGGGTGGCCAGCCACTGGGGGTTGGGAAGGAAAGAAGAGATATATAAAGGTCGAAGGGAGCAAGCACACAAGCAGGGCACAGGGTAGCACATTCCCAGCCTCCCACACAGGTCAATTTGAAATAGATATAATTCGTACTCGCTGGTTGTCATGATACTTCACAATGGTGAGGAACCACTCTTGTCAGTGTGTTACTCTGTTTATTTGCTTAGTTTTGTTTTTTGATTGTTTGTTTTGTTTTTGAGACAGGGTCTCATGTAGCCCAGGCTGGCCTCCAACTCTCTATGCAGCAGAGGATAGCCATGTTGATCCACCTGCATCTGCCTAGGATTACAGGCATGAGCCACCATATCTGGCTGGTAGTTGTCTTGTATGGAATTTTACTATTTGTTAGGTCTGTGTTCAGATCACCACTATAGCTAATTCTCTCACTTGGAGAGTTTAAGCATGTTATTCCAAGAAGCTCCTTGAAAAAAAAAACCAGTAACTAGGTCTGTGTTCCTTGGACTCTGTTCCCACCATTCGACTAAGGAGGGGCCTTTCCCTTTTATTTTCCACATATCGACCATTATTGTTGGTGGAAGTGGTCCAAAGGACACACTTTGAGAAGACTCCAGGGTGCAGACACACCCGAGCACGCCCATTTTCCCTTCCTCTTTTCTCTTGTAGAATGTGACCCTTAGAGCTGTTCATTACTAAGTCACGTCAGACCCACTGTCATGAACTACTCTTCTCCTATCCGAGTGTTTGTGACCCCCGAATTCATATGCTGACACCCTAATCTCCAAGGTGGACCCTCTGGGAGCGAGTGTGTCGTGAGGGCAGAGCCCTTTTAAATGGATTAGCACCCTTATAAAAAGATCCCCAAATAGAGACTTCCACCACACGAGGACACCCAGGAACCAGGAACACCCACCAAATACCCAGCCCAACCGGCTGGCGTGTTGATAGGGGTCTTCCTGGACCTCACAAGTGTGAGAAGTAAGTTTCTATTGTTTATAAGCTAGCCAGTGCACGGCGTTTTGTTTCGGCAACCTAGGTGGACTAAGGCACACTCCAGATGATTATGGAAACACTCCATCCTCTCCCCTGTTGCCACGTGCAGTCTCTTTGCTATTGCGTTGTCACCATTCTATCTTCAGAGCAGGCACTGGTTTCTTGTGGCGGTAACAAAACACCAGACAGAAAGCGACTTAAGAAAGGGAGGTTTCTCACAGTTTGAGGCTCGGGAGTGGAAGCTTGAGGCACCCGCTCGCACTGCCTTCCCACCCAGGAAGCAGAGACTGACAAGTACTCAGTCACTTTCTGTGTATTTTTTACTCCGCGATCCCCAAGCCATGGGGCGATGTCACCTACATTTAGGGTATTCTGAATCTCCCCCGCCTCAATTAACCCGTTCTAGAATCTCCCGCATTGACATGCCCAGTGACAATCCGTATCCACCACCCCAGAACCAAATCCAGCAACAGTGATTCAAGTTGAGCCACCTTCATCCTTACAGACCAAGTCTTCTTCAATTCTGCCATTTTTCTTACAAAACATTTTTTATGTAAAATTTTCCACGTGTTTTCTTCCCCGTTTCTGACGATTCAAATAACTGTTTTCTCACCAAGGCTAATAGAATGTTCTTTATGGATATCCCTGATACCTCATTTCCCCAGCCTACCCTTATTGCCTGCTCTTCCCCATTCTGTCCTAGTCCAGATCTCAACGCTCCTCCAGAGCTTAGATGGCCAGGTACATGCTGCTCCGTGAGCCCCTGCTGCGTCTGGACACGTGTAGACTGTGGGATACAAAGGGGGGATCCGGCTCGCCCTCTTAGGCCAGTGATCTCAGAGCTGGACGGGTGCCTATGGGAGAGCGCAGAGACGGCATTAGCAAGCTACCAGGCCTGATCCTGACAAAGTGCTTACAGTGGTCAGGCTTGAGGCTGAAGTCGTACAGAGCACACACATGCAAAGCCAGAAGTCAGCAACAGCACCAGAGAGCCAAAAGTGCAGAGAGTTCCCAGAAAGAGGAAACTTCAAGGGGTGAAGGCAGAATGGAAAGGTGGACACATAAATTGTGAGGGTTTGACAGGAAATAAGAGAAGGAGCTTGGGTGGAGACTGCTGGGAACTTACTAAAACGAACTGGATTAACGGCACAGCACAAGCATCGCTTGATAACGGGACTACCTTAGTTTTTATTTTGTTTTTTCAAGTGCTAGCTGGTTCACAGCCAGTGGAAAGGTGGAGAAGAAAACACTGGGGTCCTATGCTCCAACCAGAAATGCAGAGTTCACAATGGCCAGTTGGACTCCAGGGCTTTTTTCAAAGACGAACATAGATTTTATCTGGAATTCACGCTCATTGACAACAAGGATGATTACCACCTAATCTTGGTGGAAAGGGAAGGCTCCTCCATCGCTACAAAACCCCCTCCAAAGGTACAGTGACGGGGTTGCTATGGAAAACAGCATGTTGGGCCACATTTCTCCCTTTAGGATGTATGCTCTAAAAACGGAAAAGAGGAACTTGAAGAAATATTTGAGTGCCAGTAATCATGACTGCATTATTGAACTGAAAGCAGGATCGTGAATATATACTTGCACGCCCGTGATGGTGGCTCTATTATTTACCAAAGTCAAATGGTAGAAGCAAGCCAGAGTTCATCAACAGCCGAACAATGAAACATGGGGGAGATATCCAGTGTACTAATTTCTTTTTCCTTGAAGAGGAAGGAAATTCTGACACATGGTACAAGATAGTTGAACCCTGAAGATGTCTCCCTAAGTGAACTAAGACAAATAGTGTGTGACGCCATGGAGGAGATGGGAAGTGACATGGGGCCGCCCTGGGCAGGAGAGGGGAACAGAGAGTTGCTCCTGGTGTTTGCCAGGAGCAATGTCTCTGTTTGTAGGATGGAAGCACCTGTGCCTGTGAATGCTGGTGGTGACCGTGACCGTGTCGAGCAGACTGAGTTGTACAATGAGAAATGGTCAAGATGGTAAATTTTGTCTTGTGCACACTTTATCACAATAAGAAACAGTTAAACAGGCTTTGTGGCACTTTCAGTATCTTGCTTTGTCTGAGAAGCAGGGGCCATCAATCCCACAGATGGATTGTGGGTATGTGAAAGTCCACCCTCCCCCACCTCAGAACAAAACCATTGTTTGGTGAATGTTACTGTGGCATCATGGGCCCCAGAGACCCAGCATTCATCAACAGGTTTCCATCTGGAGAAGGGCAGGATTCAGGGTGCTGAGGAGGGAGATGAAGCATCCTATTCGACCCCCCGCTGAGGAGAACAAAGACCAGACTGTTTTCTCCTTGGGTGACCTGGGGAGCCCAACTCTGGCAGAGAGTGCAAAGACTGAGGGGAAGCACGTGAAAATCTTTCGGCTGGTTGGGTGGAAGAGTCTGAGGGCTATGCTGACCACCGGATACAAGTTGTGCACTAACAATGAGGCAGAACGGGAACTTGAAGAGGTAGAGGCAACCTTTAAAGAAAAGTGGATTCACTCATAGCTTCCTCTTTGCTGGTCCATGTGCATCCGGTAGTGCGTTAACAAAGCCACATGCTGAGGGGAAACGCAGGAGACCCTCCCCACAGCCATCTTGGGAAAGGCCTAATTCCCTTGCAACTGAGCGGCACCTAGAGGCGCTGACTAATGTTATAGCTCAAAGACCACAGTCCCCACACCCGCCTGGTAGCTAATGCCAGGGCGTCCGCCGGTCACTGATTCAGGGCACAAATAATTTGGTTCCTCTTTAGAAAAGGCAAAAAGAGGATCGTCAGCTAACAGTGCCTCCTTAGTGGTTAATGTGGAGTCCAGAGAATGTCAGAGAGCAAACCTTTATCAATAGACCCATCAACCAAGAACTGAACCCAGGATGGAAAAGCCTCATGCTGCGGGTGGCAGGATTCTTGCTGTTAGAGGACAAGATGGAGGAGACGGTGTTAGAAACGGGCCTTGAGATGCAAAGAATAATCAAGGAAGTTATTTTAGTAGTTAAGTTTCTATTATCTGCCTTAGGCATGGAAGCACCATAAAACTTGGTGGTGCCTTGCTAGGGAATTGCTTTGTGCGCATAGCTGTGGAAATGCTACACATAAGACTGATCAGGAATAATTGGAATGCGTGGTAAACAGCTCAAATTCTCCAAGATTTAAAGGGTCCCGAAAAAAAAGGGAAGAACTCCCGATCATTCAGAATTTGGCAGATATTTCACACGAGTGTGACGGACAGAATATGGCCCTGTGTGTTTGAGTGCTTAGACGCCAATGCTTGGAGTTTATTTGGTTTTAGTCATTTAAATTTCACACTTCATTTTCTGCCCGTGAGCAACGAGGTTTCGAACTTTTTTTTTTTCAAGTTCCCCCTCTCCCCTCTTGTCTTAAGGGTTTTATTTTGTTTTGCTGTTTTTGTGTTATGAGACATGGCTGGTGAGGCCATAAGAAGTACTCCAGAGCCTTGGGATGATTCAGACATGGACTCAGAACTGAGTCTACACATCTGTGGCCTAGGTTGGCCTTGAACTCATCATCTTCCTACCTCTGCTTCTTGAGGGCTGATGTTACATGATAAATGCTATCACGTCTGGGTTATTCGAGAGTTTCTGAGAAGTTGAAAAAGATTCTCTGCTCACAAAACAGCGATCAGAAAGGAACGTTAGGCTCTATGTGATTCAGCGTTTTTTGCTTCTTTGAACTTACAAATGATTTTTTTTTTCTTTCTTTTAAGTACGAAAGCAAAGGTGGTCTGTCAGTCTTTTTGGACAGATTAAAAAATGCTGTTTAATTTCTCAACTTATGAAGGTTAGGAGCTACCAGCACTGGGTAAACATGTGCAGTTCTTAGGCTATGAACAGGAGTTCTTGACAGAGGCATTTGCATAAAGCTCTGTGTTGTCAGGACTTACTTCCAGGAGAGAGACTGCCTTGACAAATGTCACAGTGATTCATGACAGTGTTATGTAACTCTATTATGCATTTTGGGTTGAACAACTTGGATTTGTTGCAGGTACAATTCAATTAGATGTGCAGTTTTTTTTTATTTGAACTGATTAGCTAGAGACAGAGCTTTTTTACAAAACTCTAATGGGAGCCAGTCTATTGTTTGGGAACACATCTGTGCAGCTTGTCATGTGGGGATAAAGGAGTTATTGATGCTACCTCTGACTGTCACCGTCGAAGGAGCTCCCTTCCTCCCACCTTGAACCCGGCATGTCTTATCTGCTGTAGATTCTGGGTACAGGCATCAAGGAGGACACATGGGGAAATCTGTAACTGACTCCCCAGCCTCTGCGGTGCCCCACTCATCCTTCCGAGCTGCCCCATCCTTACCTTGAGGCCCCACTATGGACCAGAAGCTGCATGATCACGGGAATGCATTAGGAGGCCAGGTTCCCTGGTCTGGGTGTGCTGCAGACAGGACAGGCATTTTCCTCCCAGGTGGCACCAGGAACAGGGACTGGATTCCGAGTTTGGGCTGACACTATGCCCTTATGCTCTTCCCACCAGCTCCCTTCTCAGGCCTCAGAGGCCTCTCGGTTGAGTCCTAATGTCTGAGACATGCATCCTTGGTGGCCGCTTGACTGGCCACCTGGCTACTGACAGGTGACCTCTTCTCTAACCCTCCATCTCCTGGCCACTTCACTGTGGCCAGTGCTTGTTAGAACAAAGAGCCGCCACTTCTCACCCTCCGTGTGTCCGACCCGTGGCCTGCAGGCTGCATGTGTCCTAAGACAGCTGAGAATGTAGCCAGACTCACGGGTAAACCACAGCATCCCACTGTAGTGTCCGAGGTTGGACGCCCGTGGGACATCACACATGACCTGCCCTCTGGAGCCATCTCTCTGTCCAGAGCCTCGTCTGATTTCTGTCCCTAATCCACCCCAGAGGCCATTTCTAGGTCACTTACTCTGCTGCCCCATTTCCTTTGAAGTAAGGATTTTAGCTACGCTACTCCGAGGCAGGAAAGCCACGCAAACTTCTTAGCTACCTTCACCTAAGGCAAATAGCTTAGATGTCCTATGCTGTCAATTAATACATTATTTCTGTGAGCTTCTTAGCTTAAAGGATTCTGGGCAGGGGTTGAAAAGCGATTTTGATAATATCTGGATGTATGGCTCCGAAGATTAAGAAAGATGATTCTATGGAGCAGGAGGTGCTGACCCTGGGCGGGGCCATGTGTGTGAGCCCCATCTCCAGAGAGACGGTGCCTCTCAGATCTGTCCTCTACAGTGGACTCCTGCTGACTTTGTCTGGGTTTTCTCAGAATCTTAAATGCCCAGGGGCAAACACGCGCACACACACACACACACACACACACACACACACACACACACACACAGGCTTAGACATTTCTTTCTAGTATAGCCTGAAGAGTTGAGTCATCACCAGCTGAAGGTTGCATATCTCCTACCTGGAAAGGACTTTTAGATATTACTTGGTCCTTTGCTTTTGAATTAATGGTCTTGACACACTAGCGGTTGTGCTAGTTGGATTTTGTCAACTTGACACAAGCTAGAGTCATCTGGGGAGAGAGAATCTCAATAGAGGGATTGCCTCCATTAGATTGCCTTTTGGCATGTCTATGGAATGTTTTCTTAGTTAATATTGATGTGGGAGGGCCCAGCCCACTATGGGCAGAGCCACCACTGGGCAAGTGGTCCTGGGTGATGTTAGAAAGCAGGCTGAGCAAGCCGGTAAGCAGCACTCCTCTAGGGCCTGCCTCCATGTTCCTGCCTTCAGTTCCTGCTCTGACTCCCCTTTCGATGGACTCAAAGCTGGAAACAGAAATAAACCCCTTGTGTCCCAAGCTCTTTTTGGTCGTGGTGTTGATCACCACAATAGAAAGCAAACTAATGCAGTGGTTTTAAAATCGGTTTAGTGAGTCACGGGCAGCTTGCATTTGTCGTCTTTTTCCTGGAGCATTCGCAGTGGCTCTTACATAGTAAACGAGGCACTCTTCTGTGTCTCTCTTTGTGTGCGTGTGAGTGCTCACGTGTGTCCACGCACAGGCGTGAGTTCCTGGATCACAGCGTGGTCAATCTTCTGTTTACTGAGGTTCATGATTAAACAGAGTGTCAAGGTCACTGAACCAGTTCAAATCTCTCATTTACCTCTAAGCAAACAGGCTTGAGAGGGAAAGTGAATGCTTGGCCTAAATCCATTAAGCTAACATGATGGCTTAGAAGAATGGAAACGGAGATTTTTCACCCCCACCCCCTCCTAGCATATTCTGTTGAGTGTTTCCACTCAAAGGGTGACTTGATATACTTGTGTTCCTTTTGAGTACCAGTCACAAAAGCTGGGACACGGTCACCAAAATGCACAGCATGCTCCATGGTCATTGCTACGTGGAACTAGCCTAGGTGCCCAACAAGAGCCGAACGGATAAATGAGACGTAATGTTGCACACACGCATACACGCACGCATGCACATGCACACATGTGGATACACACACGTACATGCATGCACATAAACACACACGCACGCACACGGTCACGCTAGAGTTTGTTCAGCCATACATAATGAAATTATGAAACTGGTGGAGCTAGAGACCATGTTGTACAAAATAAAGCCAGACCCAGAAAGACAAGTACCGCAAGCTTTCTCTCATCTGTGGAATTTATATTTAAATATGAAATTGGGAGGGCTATGACAAGAGAAGAGGTCAGAAAAGAGAGGAAAACAGGACAGGGTAATTGGTTGGGGAGGAAGAGTAAGGACGCCCATATATGCGGCATCTAGGGGTGTGTGTGTGTGTGTGTGTGAGAGAGAGAGTGCGGGGGGGGAATACTGGGAAGAGGCAAGGAGGCAGGAGGATAGTGAGGGCCAAGTGTGTATAAGATACAATGATACACCTACATAAGCACGTCATAGTAAAATTCATTATTTTGTATGCTAACAGAGTATTTATAATAAAAATATCTGCAGCGCCCATCACTTCTACTTTGTTACAGAGCGAGGATGGGGGAGTAGTGAATGGCAGGAGATAAATGTGGTGAAAGAAGATTCAAACACCCAGGGAGTTGAGCCAACTTCAGAGTCGCCCGTGAATGGAGACCAGGAAGCAAGAGGATCCACCCCATAAAGGAGAATGGGAGCTTGGAGTGATTCCCCAGCAGAGAAATCCAATGTGTTCGGATATCTGTGTGTGTGTATGTGTGTGTGTGTGTGTGTGTGTGTGTGTGTGTGTGTGTGTGTGTGTGTCTGTTGTATATCTGTCTGTCTGTCTGTCTGTCTGAAAAATTATCATCTGCTATAGCCCAAGTCCAGCAGGTCAGACCTTTCCAATCCCTTCAACTTCCAGTGCTCTTGTTGCATGGCAGTGAGCCAGGAACTCTCCCCCAAGTTGGTGATAATCACCCTTGGACTGCACAGAGCTAATCTCTCTCTGCCACTCCTGGTCCTCACCTTAGGAGGGGAACACAGAGGCTGAGGACTCTTTCATCAGGAGTATACACTTCGGTCACTCTCAGAGCACAAATGCTCCTTGTAAGCAGCACAGTGGAATCTGAGCTTGGAGTGACCGTACAGTCTCCCAAACTCACCCCAAAGCTCTCCACTGTCCCCCTGCCTCCCGATCACTCATGCTAACTAAATCACCGTGTTAAACCCTCCATGTTAGAAGCACTGAGACACTTCTTTTGCTATGCTGTGAGCTTTGAGGCTATGTGTCAGGTCCTCCTTATCGAAGGCATATTTGTTTGGCACGTTGATTTTTTTTTCCAGCATGAGGACCCGTAGTTCCCTGGAGATCAGTTGCTTCAGGTTCTCATAATTGCAAAGGTGCTCTTGGAACACCAGCTGCTGCCAGTGTTCTGAGGAATTTCACACCTAGCATTCAAATCAGGGTAGCAGAGAAGTCAGAAATACATATAGGATAGAAATTCCTAAGTAAAGATCCATGAAAACAGGACACTTCATATCAATTGGAATTTTCAGGTAGAACCATCTGGAAAATATAAAGGTGTATCTTATATGAGTCAACTTTCTGACATGGTAACAAAACACCTGAGCTAAGTAACTTATAAGGAGAAAAGGCTTCTCCTGCTCGGTGTTAGACTTCCAGTCCACAATTGGATAACTCATTGCTTTTAGGTGTCTAACAACATGCTGGGTTGGAGGAGAGAGAGTGCATGGCAAAGTGAACTGTTCACCTTGTGGCCAGGAAGAAAAAGAGGGAAGGACTGGACCCCGCAGTCCTCTGTGAGGCTGTGCTTGGATTGATTCTAAGGGATTCCCAGCAGGCCTCACTTCCTAAAGATTCCACAACCTCCCAATATCACCAGTCCAGGAACGACATCTTGTACATATATTAAATATAAAGGGCTACTTTCTTTAATATGTAAAGAGCTTTTGCAAATAAATTAGGAAAAAAAACTAGCTCAACACAAAAGTGGCAAAAGATTCTTCAGAAAACAAAATATACTGAATTTTAAATACATAAAAAGTGTTCAAAGTTGTTTATGATAAATAATTACTAATTAAACCAACAGCAATATGCCCTCAAATGCTAGTAAACGTTGGACCACTTATTTCAGTGGCAAGTATGTGAAGAATCAAATTTTTTCACGTCTTATTTGTGGAAGCCTAAGTTGACAGAAACCCCAGAGAGAGTCATTTGCTAATATCAAAATAGAAAAATGTAGATAGTCTCTGACCTAAAAATTCCATTCCTAGGGATTTATCCTACAGACATTACTCAGGCAAGAGAGTGATGATGTGTATTCGAGAATATTCACTGCAGCGTTGTTTGTGAAAGCAAAAGGCATTGCTCAGCTGAGAAATTATTTTTAACGTTAGTGTATTTCCATACAATTAAATCCCTTAAAAATAATGCAGCATTTAATGAGGAGGGGTGTATTGGAGGAGAAAGTTTTCCTGAAGACCATTAATGAGCACAGCAGGACGGAAGAGCGGTCGTACGCATTTCCATATCCTGGAAACAAAGGCTGCCTTTGTGGCTGAGGGTATGAGGTAGGCGCAGGTAAGTGCGTATCCATATTCTCCTTTGTGCTTTATAAATTATGCGTGGCGCTCACGTTCGCCTATTTACAACTTAACGTTTTAATGGGAACACAGGAGGTTATGCAACAAAGCTGGCTTCATGGAGGGACACAGGTGTGTAGGTGCCAGGTGCCGGGAGCCGGGTGCCAGGAAGGAGCCTCATGTGCCAACAAGAGGGAACAACGTTTGCACTGGAAATCAAAATCAAACTAACTAACGTGGAGGCAAGAAGAAATGAGAGGGAAGCTAAATAAAAGCAGAGCTGCAGAGCGAGTGGTTGAAAGATAGATGAGGTCAGGGAGAAGGGGCCGCTGAGAGCGGCCTTTAGTTGCTGCTAATGAACTGAACTTGGGGCCCTGCGTATCTATAAGTAATAATCACAGCATATGAAAGGGCCCTGACTTACTGCATCGCAGAATCCATCACAAATCGGTGGGCATAATTTCTACCCTGTTTATACTTAATCATCAGCGATGATGTTGATACCATTCTTGAGGGCATAGGGTGGAATATAATAATATAACCTGGAGCTGATCCTCAGGCCAAAGGAGATTATGGGTAATCGTTAGTTGCTTCAAGGTTATCCAAAGTCATAGGCTCTTGCCATCTCATCTTTTGTGGCCAATGGTACTACAGGGCAAGTCAGAAGGGACTGTGTACCAGAGGAAGAAGAGAGCTGAGTTCTGTGCACACCAGGCTACCTGGTTTATACTCAGGTTCAAAGAAGGATGCAGTTTACACAGACTTATGTAGGTAGCAAAGCCGCCTACATAGACACTCGGAGAAGACGCTTCTTGATGGAGTGGTATCCACAGAGGCGGCGCTGGTGGCAATAATAAGCACTGAACCCTTCGCCAGCAATGTCTTCCCCACAACAGAAGCAAAGAGGAGACAGAGATAAGGAGCCTACTCTAATTAAGAGTCCGGAACGCTGACCGAGCTGCTGTGATAAGTAGGTAAGGATCCTAACAGTCACCATGGTCATCCTGTTAACTCTCGGAGAGATCCTTGCTGTGCACATCTCTCCACAAACAGGGCTCTCACGGGAGCGCTCGGTGCTGCTCGGATCTGGGATCTCACTTGCCCAGTGAGGAATCAAACATAGTTGATCTTTCAAGTTTGAAAAGCAGCCTGCAAATTAGTGTAATTTTAACAGAATTGTTTCCTGGGGAAAAAAGAGGGAGGCATGTCTTTGTTGTTGGTGGACCGTGGCCCTCTTTGATATTCTGAATCAGTGAAACCATTGTGCCAAAGTTAAGCATCGAGAAGAGTTTTTCAGTTTAGATGGGAGTTTAGATAGAGGCCCATTCAACGCCACATTCCTACCCGCCGCACACTGGTGGAGACCGGGAGAGGACCCGGAGAAGCAGCAGGCGCCATCTTATGGACCATCATCTTTTCTACAGGAGAAGAGGTTGATGGCTTTGTGTGAAGACATTATTCCACCATCCCCACCACCACCTTTTCCCACCAGAGCTGGGAACAAAGAATACAGATGATACTGTAATTTTGATCCTTACAACCTCATCTGAAATCATTCTCCATGATTTAAGTTTTCTGGAAATGAAAAGGGTAAATTGTGCGGACTTAGTTAAAGTTAGGAAGAAAAGTTGATTGGACAGCCTGTTGTCAAGGAAACCAATTCCCTCTCTCTCTCTCTCTCTCTCTCTCTCTCTCTCTCTCGTGTGTGTGTGTGTGTGTGTGTGTGTGTGTGTGTGTGTGTGTGTCTTTTATACTCTTCACCTGACATTTTAAAATAATTCTAAGGTACCCAAAGCTTCCATACTAAAAATGTATACAAAAAAATTCTACAAGAAAGTGAATTCTAGATTTAAAAGCAGGGAGAACCTCCTCTAACTCTGGTGGACACAACTACAACTTGGAAGCATAGGCAGTCACCACAGTCGGGGTCAAGGCCATCGCAGAATGAGGGTTAAAGGCACCGAGATGGCACTAGAGTAAGAGGAAAGGCCAACAGTCAGTCCCCTGATACTTTATTAAGTATCACGCTCAGAGCCAGAAGCTACACATGAAAAACAAAACTGTGAATCAAATCCTGCATTCAGAGACCATAGAGAGGGAGGAGAAGTTGCTTATTCCTTAATGACAATTGTTGCCTACCCACAACCCCGAGGGAGGAGCATACCTCCCTGCTTCATCATCATGTTTGGCCAAGGGACTCCCACTGCCTCACAGTGGCCATTGCGCACCCCCCCTCCCCCAAGTTGGGAGTTTGGCCACATAACTTGGTTTGTCAGGAAGGGAGCCAGCAAGCGTGCTCAGCAGTGTTCCCTGCTGTCTCTAGTCTCTGCCTTCCCACGAGAAGACCGTACCCTCATGAGCCCTGATCTTCTGTGGAGGATGAAACATGAGAGGCAGAGGCACTCAGAAGAGCCCTCCCTAGCTGCCACAATAAGCTCCTGCATGCAAACGGTACATACACACAGGGGCTCACACACATGCACATAAATTAAAAATAAAAAAATAGCATAAATTTTGTTTTAAATCCAAGAAAAATGAAGAGAAGGGCTGTTATTTTGTGGCCATGAACAAGGGTGTCCATGTGTACCGGTGTATCCAGGACAGGCTTAGTCACGCTGTTGTTATATGTGATTATTCACAGAACTTGTTTCCAGAAGGGTGCCAGGTTAGCTGATAATATCACTGTTGGCAGCACACCTTACTCACAGGATGGAGTCAGACAGGTCCAACCAAATGAGAGCCAGCTCTCTGTATCTGGGTACTGTAGGGTACCCAGGCTCCTTAGGCACCCTTAGACATCCTCAAAATAAAGTCAAATGTGCATGGCAGGCCTATTATCGCCACGACTTCCACATCAGTTCAGCATGAGAAATCAAAACATGTAGAAGAGAATTTGAGTTTCCCCCTTACCCACACAGAGGCCCGTATTGCTCCCTGAGTTCCAACTGGCTCTCCCAAAATCCCTGGAGGAAAGAAAAAACAAAACACAGCACCATGGTAAGAATAAGATTAAGCAAAATTTCAATGATTCAAACTTATTCAGAAAAAAAGCCTAGGACAGCAAGAACACAATTACATAAACAATAAAAGAAGAATCAACGTTATGTTGCTTTGAAGTCCTATAGGATATTGGGTAAAGAAACAGCTTTTAAAAAAATATTGCTGAGTAAAACTCTCAGCAGCTCTATTTAATGGACAGAAGAGACCTCGAGCACTTAAGCTATCTGCGTATGATTGCTGCTCACACATCTGAAAACTATTTGCTTTCACATCTACAGTATTCCCCTCAGATGTGGTTCACACGTGCCAAGTCCCCTTTCATAGCCCATATGTGTGTAAACTTCCAAATCTACTCAATATTTCACAAATTCTGAATTCTCATGCTCTGAGTTAAATGTCAACCAACAGATTCCAAACATAAGGCCCTCTGCATGATTTTTCATAGGCCAAAACTCTAGGGTACCAGATGATGTGCTTAGGGTCAAATGGATGGAGGTAAAAAAATGCTAGAACCCTTGTGCTGTAGGGATGGAGCTGCAGGTGTAGCGGGCGTAAGCAGATGTGGCGGGGCATCTCGTGGACAGGCACTGATACACGTGAGATGTGGTAGGAAGGATGTATATCTGAAAACACGCATGTGCTGGCAAGGGGCTGGGTGGAAAATTATTTGAGTCGTAGGGATGGAGGGTCCGAGAGCTGAGGGTTAGAGGAAGCACATGTCTGAAGAGAACTATGCCTTGTTCCCAGTAACTCTGCACTTCACAGTGCAAGCCTGGACTATGGCAGGGAAAGCCTGGACAGACCCAGGAATAGACTGTAAATTCAGTGCCCCACCCATAGACAAAGACCTATGTGCAACTAGGAATGCTGAGACAGGAAAAATAGTCCTCCCCGGGGATTAACCCCCTAACTGGCTACCAAGTGGTCAGCTCTGAAATCACATAGACATAAATAACACTAAATGGCCGGAGCTAGTTTTATTTATATATTTTTATACATAAACTAAAGATGATGAGGTCATGATTTTGAGAGGAAACAAGGGAAGCATCTAGGAGATAATGGAGAGAGGAAAGCCAGAAAATGATGTAATTATGTTTTAATTAAAAATATAAAAGTACCTCGGGTGGGTGCCTGGAATATCAGTACACCTAAGTTGTTCTAAATCTCTCTAATGATTTGACTTTCCTGTTTTGGGGAAAGAGGCGTAGTGTTGCATGTTTGTAAAGCAAACTTAGCTAAGCATAAGTACAGGAATTCATAAGTGCTAGAAAAGAATTATCTGTGTGTTTGCCATGTTCTAGAAAGAGCATGACAGTTTACATATACAGGGATGATGAGCTGAAAGGAACAGATGTGGACATTCTCCAGAGCCGACCATCCAGCATTCTCCTTACATGGCAGTTACTCTCTTTGCCTCTGAACGTTAATACCAAATTAATTTTACTCAACTGACTAGTCTGATCACTTCCCCCTATCCTGCAACATGTGGGATTTATTTTCTTTCAATTTCCTCTTTGGTTTGTTTATCCTGTTTTGACACTTTTAAGTCTCTTCACACTTGCTTCAAGAGGGCGTGAGAGGTCCATTGGGGCGATTGTTTGTGGGTTTAAAAGTTGTGACCCAGGCACCCCAGAGGGAGGGGTGAGAGAAGAGGGTGTTTGAAAAGCTAGAAGATAGAAATATGCCTGCAACAAATGGTGAAGAAAGACAAGAAAGGAAACTGAGAAGCAAGAGGCAAAAGACCAGATGCAGGTCATCCTCTGACAGACTGCGGGGCAGCGGCCATGCAGGAGGAGGGTGGGAAGACCCAGCATCCTCAGAGCCTTGCTATCAGGGTTGGCCCAAATTAGCCCTTCCTGCCCTTGTATGGAAATTCCCGTGCAGAATCCGGTGGCCTGCTGTTGGTCTGGAGGCTGTGTCCCCACAAGTTAATCAGGCTTCTGAGAAAAACCAACAGCAGTGGAAAAAATAACCTCCAGAGATAGATACTGGGTCCCTATCTACAACGCTCGCCTCCACTGCCACGTCACTCCGGCAAGCTGAAGGGCACGCACTTAAAATACCTTCTCCCTGAACCAGCTTCCCCTCCCGGCCACTTCCTTCTGTCTCCCCATGCTCATTGTCTTTGCTATCCAGGCTCAAACCTTTGACTGGCTCTGCTCATTTCCCTCAATCCTCTGAATTTGGACGTCACGGGATTCCTGACTTTGCCCTTGACTGGTCTCTTCCCAGGACTGCTACTGCTTCCCGGCACGAAGTAAGCCCTCACTCCCCCAGTGGTGATGTCGGTGGATTCTGCAGCCCTGGTCTCAATTCTTGTCCTGTGCAGGATAGTTTATATTGCAATGTTGGTCCTGTAGTCAACAATGGTGGCCTAGAATGGTTCCTGGCTTGACCTTCAAGTGAGTAAGCTAGCCCAAGTGACACACAGCTGCACGCTCCAGGGTTTCCCGTTATTAGCTTTGGTGCCTGCAGGGTGCCACCCTTTCCACATGGCTACTCTCTTGTGCACAGTGCTCTCTCCCTGGCGTGTGAGTCCTCGTCTACAGCTCCTGTAGGACCCCTTCAGCAGGAACTCCCCCCAATAATCCATCCCAGGTGGTTCTCCCTGAAGCAGGACCACAGCTACTATCTTCACTTCCCAATCCAGCTCTTGACACATCCCACCGTGGGTATACACCATTGCTGGATGGTGACCTGGAGAGTGTGAGCAACTTCTACATCTGCATTCTATAACCTGGTATATCTAAGTACTCAATAAATTGGGTTTGGTGTGAGTGAATGGATGGATGGATGGATGGATGGATGGATACTGATGAGTCATAAGACATGAATCATCATCATAACGTAAGAGAGAGATGTAACTTATTTGGTAGAGTGCCTGCCTAGCATGCACAAAGCCCTAGGTTCAATCCCCAGCACTGCATACGATGGGTGTGGGAAGTAGAGATAAGAGAACCAAAGGTTCAGAGATATCACATAGCAGGTGTGAAGCCAGCCTTGGCTACACTGCCTTAGAAGTAAATAGTTAAGGGAGGGAGGAAGAAAGGGAGGGAGGGAGGGAGGGAGGAAGGAAGGAAGGAAGGAAGGAAGGAAGGAAGGAAGGAAGGAAGGAAGGAAGGAAAGAAGGAAAAGAAAGGAGGGAGGAAGGAATAAAGGAAGGAAGGAAAAAAGTCCATTCCGGTAGAGAAAGGATTCTTTCATCACATGAATTCTTCAAGTGGAGATCACCCTGACTCCTGAAACATGAACAGGAGCAATGCCATGGGGAATCTTGTGTGAGACCCAGAGAGCCCATGCCTCACCTGGCGGAAAAACATCAAGTTCCCAACAAAAGGCAAGGGCTTGGGGTGTCTGATGCCCAGCTTCTGCAGCCTCGAGAACGCTGACGTGGAATGCCTGAGAAGACAGAAGCAAGTTTTTACAGCCAAGAAACTGAAGCTTATATTCGCGTCTTTGGCCTGTTGTGAAGCAGAGCTATGAGTTCTTAGCGTGGCTGAGGGAAGTTTCCAATGAGCACATCTAAGGACACTGGGGCAGGAACTAGCAAGGGGAGGCGAGGATGGGAACTCAGGAGTGCCTCCAGATGGGACCTCCGAGGCCTTCGAAGTCTGGAGGTGCCTCAGGGAAAGGCAGAGCAACACCGCCCTCCACTAGAGCTCGTCAGTCACCTCCACACTCGCACCCCAGTTCCTCAGCCTCCAAATCTGTCATGAGCCGTAACTCAGAATACTAAAGAAAAGCTTATGGAGGCAAAGAATAAGCTTCCTGGAATCATTTTCTGGGTCAAGATCGACCCCGTTTTCAAATACAGCTCATAGCTCATCACATTCCAGGGCCTCATTGAGAAGAAAAATAGGCATGGGGGCACCTCATGGCAGGAGACCTCCCTATCCCCTCGCAGCCTTGGCAAGGCTCCGTCTTCTTCACCCCAAACCAGGAAGTGTGCCCCGACAGAGTCTGTACTATTTTCCAGCAGGACTGTCCAAACACTCAGATTACTGGGATAACTCAGTTTATGGGAACAGAGAGGTGACATAGAGTTAGAATTGGCTTGGGCAAGCCTACCATATGGCCCCGATCCCCACCCAGCCAGACAATTAGGTCAAAAGTTCAGTTAGTTCAGAAAAATTAATGAGTCAAACTGAATGTTTAGCATCATGCAGAGATCAGCCAAATCCCAATTTAGGAACAAAGAAAAAAATAACAGAATAGCACTCCAGTCTGGCTTTTGATGAATACTGGAGCTCAGAACCCTCTGCACTAAGAAGGAAGGGGTTTTTGCTTTATTTTCCAACCAGTCGTCCTTCCAATATCCGGGGAAAGGGAGACACCTCCTAAGTACGGTTTACACCACCCAGTAATGAGCCCGTGGCTAAAGTAGCCATGGAAAAAGAACCAAACAGGGCAGAAAGGAAGCAGGGTCCTCCCACCATCTGAAAGTACTTCTGGTTTGAATGACTTCCCAGAACATCACCATTAAGTCCACAGTTGAGTGGAATCATGAAGCACAAGCTACAGCCATATGTGAATTATGCGGATTAGCCACGCCCACATTCCTGTTCATTAGCATGCGTGCCAAAGGTCAGCAGCGGAGTTATGAGAAGGTAGCCTTTCAAGCAGGTGATGGTATTTGAACTAATGACTCCCCTTATCCCCAAGGGGAGAAATCAAAAGGAGACTCACACTTCCTTTTACAATCTCAAGTCGGAGATTAAGTTCATTTTTTTCCATCGGTTTTTGCAAATTATTTTCTAAATATAATCTCTGATGGGTAGAAAGAAATATGAAGATCTTGGGCCACGTAATTACATCTTAATTTAGTAATTAGATGTCTTGATTGTCTAATTAAAGGACAAGAAGTCTGTGCCTAATTACACATGCTAATTATTATGCAAGTCCATGCCCTCATTATGTAACTGCACTTATGAGAACACTGCCTGTGTGTCTCTGCACAAAATTCAGACATTTTCAAGCATATGGCACCAGCAGAGAGTGTCCTGTGCCCAACCACAAATTTCATTCACAGCCTGGAGTTGGTGCTGACCGTGGGAGTCTTCAGCCAGGAAGTGACCAGACAAAGCCATCATCAGTGAGTCCCTGAACCCAGATCTGCCATGGGAGACTCCCACTACCACTGTAGGGGGAAAATTTGCAACATAGGCACAATTTGTGTCCATCCCATTTCCTTCTCTGTAACCTGCCTTCATGTGCTCTGGTCCCTGGGTCCCAACGTCTCACCAGACGCCCAAGGCCATGGACTTTTTCGGTGGTGGGGTGGTAACTTCCAAAAGATAAGCTGGAGCCCCAGCTCTATCAAGACTCTATTTGGAAAGAGAGTAAGTGTTAATGTCTTCAGTTCAGATAAGGTCAGACTGAAGTAGATGGCCATGTTGTTTTGTTCCCTTGTTGTTCTGACAAAATACTTGACAAGCAGCAACTTAAGGAGGAAGGACTTATCTGGCCTTACAGTTCAAAGGGATCCAACCTCAGTGCTAAGGTGGGGGGGGGGGTGGATCATGGAGACAACAGTCAGGAGGAGAGGTTGAGCAGGAAGAAGTATGGCAGGCTTTGGAATTCCAAGGCCTGCCCCAATGACCCACTTCCTCCAGTAAGGCTTCACCTCCTAAGGTTCCACAAACTTCCAAAACAAACAGTGGCTCCAACTGGAGATGAGCGGAGCACAGGAGCCCACGAGAGACATTCTACATTCAAATAATAACAAAATGACCCTGTGGAAACAGACACACAGACAGACAGACACACAAATTGATGACTGAGAGCAGAGATCATCAGAATGATGCTGCTACTAGCCAAGGGAGGTCAAATGTCATCAGACAGGAACAGGAGATGCAAACAAAGGTCATCCTACAGGGTGAAGAGGGAGCCTGGATTTCAGACTTCCGGCTTCTAGACCTGGGAAACAATCAGTCCTCCCATAGAGCCTCTGAGTGAAGTTGAGAGCAGGGACACTCACAAGAACATTCCAGGCAGTCAATGAAAATATTTAAATTTGTTTTTCTTCCTGGCACTTTCAACATTGTCATTGTAAAAGAAATCCATCTTTCATGTTAGATTGTGTCATTAAGTTCTGTACCATCCAATCAAAGTGCAGGTGGTCTGGGATGGTGCTGTGAAGAGCAGGTACCACATAGCCGTTCTGCGATCGCCATGCTGTGATATTTAGAACAGCTTTCATTTGACAGGAATTAATGCAAATATGCCCACCACTACCATTCCAGACATCTGTCATTGTTTATGGGAAGGTTACATAAGTCAGAAAATGACAGTAGACATACATATTGCCCCACATAAAATTCTTTGGTTTTATTTTCACATCTAGGGTACTCATTACATGTTACAGAACACAAATCTTTCAGTGCCACTGGTAAAGCTTAGCTTTAGGAGCTTATGCCTATGTTCCAGGCTCTGTGGTATAGCAGCTCACCAGTGAAGACAGGGAGGCGCTTTCATGGTTGGAAACTCTGCCTGACCTCAGCAGAGGGAACCACTACCCTGGCAAGCGCCATACTGGACGGTGGAACCCAAGGCATCTGAGCTCAGGTGTTTTATTGATCCAGAACTCCTCAGCCACAGATCATCAGCAATCAAACATAAATCATACACTGCAAACAATACAAAACTCCAAGACCTAAGCAGCCCCTCGCCCAACAGTGCACAAAACAATTATTTTATACATAACTAAAAATAAACTGCGACAACATTGTGGTTTATATACACCATTTCATATAGAACTTCCAACAACCATTTGAAAGTAGAAGTCAGTATTATTTTTCTGTGACGAGTTAGGCATGCCAAGTTTGGGGATTTTAAGTGGTGTAACCAAGGTACCCGAGCTGTTCAGTGACTGAACCAGAGTTCAAACCAGGTCAGGCACATTTCAAGCAGGCGTCATTATCCACGGACTCTGATAACCTGTTCAGTCCTCCAGGCTGAGGCTTCGTGGGTCAACCACCACAGGAGACTGCACAGACAATAGGGAACAAAAGCAGGATGCTCAGAACATGCAAGTTTCACGAGCACAAACATTAATGAACTGACAGGCATTTGGGAGCTGCCTATATGAAGCCAGCTTTTCCCAGCGCTTCTCCTTGCCTGTCTTGAGATTCTCTTCTTTTAGTATTTGTTTTTATTAACTTATTTTGTGTATGCACACGCACATATGTGCCACGGTACACATGTGGAGGACAACTTGCAGGATCCAGTTCTCTACTGCACCTGGGGTGCCGTACACGGGGTACCGGAGACTGAAGTCGGGTCATCGGGTTCGGCAGCAAGCTCCTTCACCCACTGAGCACCTTGCCAAGCCCTTTGCCTGTTATCCTCCATCTTGTCTCTTTCGATTGCACCGATCTTTCCCTCCCACCTGACCATTCCCACTGCAGCGCAAACAGGTCCCTGTGTCCCTGTTGACAGCAGATGCCTGCGAATCCACTTGCGGCCTCGCTCGCTTTTCTTCCCTCCTTTCAGCAAAGTTTCTTGAGATGGAGATGCGCTGTCCTCTTCTGCCCCCTCAGTCCTGTCTCTGCCGGTTCTAGCTAAGCTGCTACACCTTCAGAGTGGGAACTGACTGCTCTTGTCAGGGCCACTGATGCGTTTATGTTTGTCAATCCCATGCTCCCCTGCTAATCTCTTTATTTGAATCCTCAATGGGACCATACATAGCTGAGCACTTCTTTGGGAACACTGTTCTCTTTGTTTCCATGCTGTCACCCCTCTGGCCTTACAGGCTGCTGGCCCCTTTCCTTCTGTTGACCTGTGACTGTCAATACCATTACCAATTCAACACTCCTACATTTCTGACTCTAGTCCCACTCTCTCCATTGAGCTCCAATCCTCCCAACACAACTGCACATTTTCAACGTCTAGTCAGCAACTTAAACACTAATTATTGTCGTGGTTTCTATGAGAACTGTCCCCCATAGTCTTGGAGTTTTAACACTTGGTCCCCAGTTAGTGGTGCTGTTATGAGAAGTTTGGGTGTTAGGACGCTGGAGGAGGTATGTCGCTAGGAGCAGGCTTTGATATGAAAAGCCTCAAGCCGCTTCTTTCCTTCCCCCTGCTCCATGCCTGTGGCTGTGGTGTGAACTCTCAGCTTCCTGTTCCTGCCACTATGCCTGCCTCTTGTAGCCATGCCTCCATGGCACGATGGTATCCCCTCAGGAGCTGTAGGCCCAAACAAACTCTTCCTTTTGGTCATGATGTTTCTATCAGAGCAACAGAAACGTAAGTAATAGAACTATCAAGTTTAACTATTTCTATTGTCAACTTATTAGCTTATGAAACTCCCTCACTGATGGTGCACAGCTGTGGTAGGCTGGTGAATTCTAGATCGATTAGCTCGGAGGCACCTAGCCTGTTCAGTCTTCCAGGCTAAGGCTTTTGGGTCAACCACCACAGGAGACTGCAAGATTGCACAGACAGCACTTTGAGAACCAAAACAGGATTTGGTTCAGAACTCACAAACTCCCTCAATCCCAGAACTGAATACTGAGGGGAAAGGAACCAAGCCACCTGAATACATCCCCATGTCTCTGCTTTTTACCAAGATGTAAACAAGCAGCCTCTCACCACCATGCATTCCCCACCATGTTGGATTATAACCCTTGACCAGGAGTCAAACTAAACTCTCCCTCTATTCGTCAGGTGTTTGGTCACAGCAATTAGGAAAATAACTAAGGCAACTGTATTTAAACATTAAATAAAATAACTAAGCAGTTTCCATTTCTCATCTAGAGTAGTTGTTTCCCAGCCCCTCGACTGCAGTTCACCACTGGTGCAAGCCGGATACCTCTGAGACCCAGTAGGCTGTGTAACCGTTGTAATTGGACTTAAACATTCCCTATCCAGTTTGCTTCAGGCAAAATGGTGATTGGCATCTGAGGCTGAAGTGCTGAGTCCCCACCCCAACTTGGCAAGGGACAAGACCTCCCCTGGAGCCTCCAGGAGCTGTCAGCTCTGCTGACACCTGGACTTTGGACTGGCAAGGCATGGCTGTGCCTCTATGAACAATTTGATCAAGTCGGTAGTAATTGCAGTGACTCAGACACATCAAACATATTTAAATTCATGAGTTCAAAATTACACAGGCGCATAGCATCCCCTTTGCAACATGCGAAACAACTGGCTTATGATACTGTGTTTGAAGCTTCCCTCCCTGTTGAAAACAGAAGTAGACTAGGAGACTCATTAATCGAGCCCTTTGTAATTAAAGTCATTTTACATGTACGGTGGTACCTTCAATAAAAGGTAAACATTATGGTGAATCTTGTCAGAAATTGGAACCATTTTTAAGTGAGTAATTGAAGCTATTCTTTTATAAATAAGATCGCTTTTCCCACCTGTACTTTCCTGTTCCCACTATAACACATAGCCATAGACAGAGTGGCTTAAACAATTCAAATTTACTACCTTGTGGTTCTAGAGCTGTAAGTCCAATGTCAGTCTTAAAAGTCTTTGAATGTCTTTAAAGCCAAGGTATCACCCAAGGCCAGCTGCTTCAAGCTGTCCAGGCTGTTGGCTACCACAGCCTCGTTCATGGCTTGTCTTTTCTCTCACTGAGAACTCCTGCATCCCTTCTGTAAGTGGGCAAGGAGTCAGAAACTGACTGAGGTGAACTACGTCTCAGCAGCCAGACCGCCGGACTGTTGGCGTGCCACTTGTGGTTAAGCACCCTCCAATTGCAGTTAGGTGCTTCCCCCTGTGTCAGAAACTAGGTTGTCACAAATCTACACAATGAAGGGCCTGCAGCTCCTGAAGATGGTGGCTTCTTTATAATTCACTTTTATTGTAGTTTTCAACACATGAACACACACACACACACACACACACACACACATCCTTTTTGGGCTTTTCTAGAGGGTCATGGGAAGAAATTCTCTAAAAAGAGGATCATCTGGCCCACCATACTTATGAGGAGGAAAGGGTCTCCTTGCCTCACGAATATTCCATCCACCTCATAAATATTCACAATCGTCTTTAAACCCACAGCCCAGAGGCCACTGCACTGCTTCCCACCTCCACGTGTCTTCCGAGTGCCTAAGAGATCGTCTGCTTCCACCACTTCTCTCTGCTGTACTCTTCCCTTCCAGAGACCAGAACGGGGCTGGAGAGTTGGCTCGGTTAAGAGTACTCACTACTTTTGCAGAGAACCCAGGTTTGGTTCCCAGCACCCACACGGTGGCTCATAAGCATCTGTGACTCCTGTTCCAGGAGATCCAATGCCCTCTTTTTATCTCTGTGGACACCAAGCACACATTGGTACATACAACATTCATAACAAAACCAAATAAATATTTTTTTTAAAAAGACAAAAACTAGAGCTCCTCCCCCTATAACATAAGAAGTCTTGTGATTATTTTAGAATCACCTCCACAGTCCGGAAGATTCTCTTTCTAAGATTCCAAACCCACGTTGTCACACAAGGTGACATTATGGAGTGGGATGTGGACAGCCCCGGTGGCTGTTGTTCGGCTCCCACACCAACTCATATTGTAGACCAAGTCAGACTTTCTGTGGGGTGTGCTGGAAGGGGGCGTGCCTGGGATGAGGGCAGGACTGTGAACCGTCACTGGCTTCCTCAGACAGGCGGACAGTGCAGCTGTGGGGCCGTGGCAGGCGGCCAGCTGGCAGCTCCCACCAGAGTCAGCCTCTGCTTCGGCAGCACAGACCGGCTTTGGTGCCCATGGTCTACAGAGTCAAGTGCTTTCCAGAGACCGTCGTGATTTTAAAAGAAGTCACCAGCTTATGATGGTCCGGAGATTGAGTTAACTATTTCATTTTAATTCTAAATCTTCAGGCCAGGAAAGCCTATAAAATCAACATGCCCCACAAGCTTAATGACCTTACTCATCCAAACCCAGTCATGTGAGACACCCGATCAAAATTTGCCATACCTGTGTCTCACCAGTGCAGCCACCTCCCAGTTCCCTTTACATTTTTAAATGTGTGTTTTCTTTTCTTTCTTTCTTTTCTTTTTTTTGTTTTTGTTTTTGTTTTTGTTTTGTTTTTCAAGACAGGGTTTCTCTGTTGTAAGTCTGGCTGTCCTGGAACTCACTCTGTAGACCAGGCTGGCCTCCAGTTCACAGAGATCCGCCTGCCTCTGCCTCCCGAGTGCTGGGATTTAAGGCGTGCGCCACTACTACCCAGCAAAATGTGCATTGTTTTTCTTTAAAGGAAGCTTTATGTTATGACCTTAAGTGAAAACCAGGTCATAAACCTCCATAAACAAAAACAAATGGTGATAAGCTCTTTACAGTGACAGACTTAAGGCAAAGCACACATTGGAATCTCACCTGCCAGCCATAGTCCCCAGCCTCTGTTGAGAAGTCAGGCCTCTCAAGGTTGGTTGGAGCAAGACACAGTGTAAAATGTGGTCAGTTTACGGAGTTGTCCATTACGGAGTTGGCTGGGAGTTTGCCCTGACAGCCAGAGACTGGAAAGGAGACCTCAGTCCCTTCTCAGAGCTCATGTGGTAACCTAGGCCGGAAAGAACCTCTGTGTCCTGTCATAGTGTCACTACCACAAAGAGCTGCTCTGTATTTGACCTTGGGTTTAGTCCAGGCTGTGGTCATGGTTCGTCCTCAGGGAGGAAAGCTGTGGAAGGAAGACCTGTATGGCCTTCAGGCCAATGCACTCAGCATGTTAGGAAGGGAGAGCGTTGCCAGGCTGGTAACTGCTCCTTTCAAGCTCCCTGTGTGTTCCCTCTCACCAGCACTGTGCCAGGTGCTGGGTGCTGGGTGCCAGGAGGTCACCACCACCACACCCCGAGCCCAGGCATTCACAGCTGAGACAAGTTCAACAGCAGATAGCAAAAGTGAGTTAAACATTTGCATTGTGATCCTTGCAGCAAAGAAGTGGCCCCTGTCAGAGGGTGTGTCCTCAGTTGAAGCCTATCGTTTCTCTTCCAGTGATTCTGCTGACTACTGAGCTGTGTTATGAAACAGAAAATATGGTAAATGATACGAAGTTGTTTCCTACAGAAGCTTATTTAGACACAAATTGAAACAAAACAAAACCTCAGGATCCTGTAAGAAGGCTAAGCGACAGGACAGGATGGCGCCTGAGGAGGGATGGGTGCAGGAGGCCACGGGGTGTTGTCAGAACTGCTTCAGGAAGACGGCCTAGCCACTGAGTGTGATCTCCATTGGGTGCTCCGTGAAAACCAGCCTTGTATGAAAAAGCCAGCCAACATCCACTAGGAAAGAGGGCATGAGGTGGGCTGGGTGATGGGAGGCTTGGGAGGGAGGGGCAATGGAGCCAGCCATCTCATCCTGGGTCCCAGCTCTCTGCCATCACACATCTAGCCACCAAAGGATCCTGGGACGCTGTCCTGCCTTTCTGTGCCAGTGAGAATTAAAGAATGATTCAAACAGAAGAGTCATGGTGTGAGTACACACCAGCTCTGATCTAATGATGTCAGAGTGCCGGTTAAGTGGTTTGATTATGGACTGCTCCCAGGGTGGGTGGTGTGGATTTTTAAAGTATCGTTTATTTATCTGATTATATCTAGACCTAGCTTCTCCGCCGACCAAAAAAACCGGTGATGATAGGGGTGCATGATTAGATAGGCAGACGAGTCGACAGACGAGTGATAGATTGGGAGAGGAGAGCAGTTAGTTGAGCCCAGCACAACACAGCATTGTAAACTTTTCTTTCTTTTTTGTTTTCTCTTTTTCATGGCAGGGTTTCTCTGTTGCAACTCCAGCCATCCTGGAACTCTCTCTGTAGACCAGGCTAGCCTCCAACTCACAGAGATCCACCTGCCTCTGCTTCCCAAGTGCTGGGATTAAAGGTGTGCGCCACCACTACCTGGCTCAAAATTGTAAACTTACTTAAAACGTTATGAGATTTTTTGTGTGTGATTTTTCTAACTCAATTGTGTGGCTTTGTGGGTGACAACATCATTTTGCAGTGTCAGAAGCTTAGACGCCGTCGGCGACAACTGGATCCCCATGATGGGTGAAAGAGGAGGGCACCTCAGCCCGGAGCACATCCTGAGGCCCTTAAGATGGGGGATCCTGGCACACCAGTTGAACCCCAAGATTGGAAAAGCCCTATCAGAGCAGTGCCTGCTTCCTCTGTCTTTAAGGATACCTTGTTCACCAACATCAGCAATACAGATAGGCTGAGAGCCTTTACATACAACCTATAGATGATCGGGCCTTTCCTGACCTTACCCATCCCCCTCTGGTCAGCAAGCTTGAGATAGGCTGATTAAAGTGTCTAGTAAGCATAGACCAAAACTATTGGATCTCTCCCTTGTGCACCACCCTATTTCCTCCATAAAAACCCACTCCTTCCGCAATAAACTGGATTTGCACCATGAAGGCATTTCCCCAGAGTCTGTTTCTTGGGGTAGTTACTCTGCACCATTTACCACCTGGAGGAACCCTGCACCCACGAAAGACCACAAGACACACTTGTGGAATAAGAAATGATAGGCTGTCTTCTGACCACCACATACACATATATATGCGCACCTATAGAAGCTCACCATTATGTGCAAAGGCACACACACCACAGAAAGTCGCTTCACTGTGTAAGTAAATTATAATTGTATTTACGTGTTTTGTTTTTATATGTAGATGTGTGTTCTTGCATGAGTCCATGTGCACCATGTGCATGCAGAAGTCAGAAGAGTGCAAGGGATCCCCTGCAGCAGATATTACTGATAGTTTTGACCCACCGTGTAGGGGCTGGGAACTGAACCCAGGTCCTCTGCAAGAGCAGTATAAGCTCTTAACCACCGAGCTCTCCAGTCTCTATAATAGTGTTCTAAAAGCCAAATTGGACATACCTTATAGTGAGACAGAGAGTAGGAAGCCTTTTCCCAAAATCTCTCTTCTATGATTGAGAGGATGAAAAAACAAGATAGTTTTACTTAAATGTGTAAATACAAGCATCTTAAAGTTTTTTTTTCTTATTTTTTAAAGTGTGTCTGTGTTCAAGACAGAGACAGAGATACAGGGGGTGCCTGTGGGGACCAGGGGTGTTGGATCCTCTGGAGCTGAAGTTACAGACCATTGTGAAGCACCTGCCATAGGTACTGGCAAATGAACTCGGGTCTTCTAGAAGTATTCTGTGTGTTCTTAACTGCTGAGCCATCTTTCCAACCCCTACATTTTGCTTTTTAAAAGTTACCTTCTCACCTGGGTGGTACCTGGCAGCCGATAGAGGTCCAGACAAGGCATGTGCATTCCTGGTTGTGTCTGGCTGATTTCCAAGAGCTGAAGAGCTCTTGAGTAAGATGAGTCTTTAAGACCTCAGACCTCCCTCTGTCCCCCAGCACTGAGTTCTGCAACCCCACCCAGAAAATGCCAAGAGGACAGAGCTTTGGGCAAGCAAAGGGTACAGGGGACAGAAGGCAGGATGCAGAGCTGTGCAGAAGTGAAGAATAACACCATCACCTCAGATCAGAGGTGGCATCACCGCAGAAACACTTAAAGGACCCTGCTCCTCCAAGAAAGGTTCGGGCTGAGACCACCACATCTCTCAGGCCATCTCTCCCTCTGCCTGCCAATTAGCAGACTAGCCTCACAGGGAACCAAGGCCCGGAGGTAGTGGCTCGTTTAGGTAATTGATGATGTCCTCACTGGGGAATCTTGGCACATCAAAAGCTGTTGAAGAAGCCAAAATTCACCGAGAGTCTGTATTAATCACTTTGTCGAGCTCAACAAAGGCCCTCTTGCTTTGCTAATAATCCCAGATGAGGAACAATCCTCAGTCAAATACGGGAGCTCTGGGGCTCTCAATTAATGCATCAAATGGCTCAGGCACACATTTCACTTTTTTTTTTTTTTTAAATGGTGGGAGATTCAGGTAGAGCAGGTATTTTCCAAACCTCTCAAGAACAAGGAAAATGAAAAGGGGGAGTCCCTACGCTAAAGTTCACAGAAAAGGATCTAGAGACTTCTGTGGACCACAATGTGGGTCACAGTGGCCTTGCCTGGGTTTGAGGAAGTTCCTCACAGTGAGGCCTAAGCACTTCCTCCTGCCCTGAGCTTGACTTCTGCAACCCTGGTAGAGTGAACTCCCCGCCCCCGCCCCACCCCCCATGCAGCTGAGCCGCCTTCCCAGCCCGCACCTCAGAGGCCGGCCTCCTGCTAGAGTGTTTTCTGATGATCTGATTCCAGGCCGTCTATCTCTCCTCAGTCCTGTTCTCACACAGCCAAGCCTCCCTCCGCCTCCTTCCTGACACTTTGCATTGCCCCTCCTCCCACGTCCCGGGGCCACGGGCAGCTCACGTGTCCTCCGACATCTGGTCATGCCTCAGATGCCAACTGAGGCTTTGTGGTGCCAAGTCAGTACCTCGAAACACCATCAGATGCCCAGGAGATGGTGGATTCACTGCAGTGTTTGTCGGACCTCACAGCACAGCCTCCTTTAAAAGATCAGGGCCACCTAAGGGCCACTCAGAAGCCAAAGCCAGGATGGAGTGGGGCTCTGAAAGCCACAGAATTCACATCGATGGTGCTTACAAAGCATGAAGAGATAGGAGGGAGCTGTTCCTACAAACTACAAATGGGGGAGCCAAGGGTCCCCTTGGTCCTGAGGGAGCCATGATAACTGTCTTCCAGCCTCACCTCTTTTAGACTGGGGCAATCTTGCACGTTTTTAGTTACACTGACCTGTTTCCTGCTCTGGGCTTAGATCCAAGCTCTTCTCCAAGGCCAGGACCAAGATGAGTCAAGACAGATGCCTAGAGCATATTTGAGGGAGACCCTCCCTCTTGGGATGTGACTCTGATCTTGTGGCCCACACCGCAGCTGCCCTCTGCTGATGTCTCTGTTCTTCTTCTCCACTGGGTAAGTACCACTTACTCCTTGGCCTTCTGCTCCAGGATGCTTCTCTTGAGCATTCAGAGGGTTTCATGGCATCCACAGTGGAGAGGCTTGCCAGGGAAAGTGGGAGAATATGGGGCGTGGTTTATTGGAGTGCAATCCTGCCAACCTTCATGCCTTATTGGATCTGATTCATCTCCAGCCTGATGGCTTTGTCATCTGAAGCTAATCCTTTGTTTTCATGAAATCCTTTAAGAGCCCTACTATTATGTCATGCAAGAGGGACATCTGCCTCAAGTGAACTCCACCAGACCTAGGGAGACCCCACACAGGATGACAGGGGCTCAAGCCTCTTTGCGCTAATGATGAGGAACCCAGTGCTGGGTCTCCCTGGGCCAGGAGCCCTTCGGAGTTCTTCCTAGATGGAGCTCATATACTCCTCTTTTCACTCTGTGTGGGATGAGCCCCATCATCTCCAGCTTGGAGAGGAAAAATCTGAGTCTCAGTGAAACGAACTAAGTAGCCTGGGGACACACAGCTAGAAAGAAGCAAGGCTAAGAATTGAACCCAGGCTGTCTGGTTGTGGTGTCTGCACTTCTCTCTAGGACTCTATGATCTCCTGCTTTACATGTGTGGAGGAGTAATTGCCTGGAACCCCAAGCTTCTTCAGGGACAAAGGTGCAGAAAGCTATACTTTGGTCCTTCTCTAGGTTAAGAACCCTGTGGAGCTGGGTGGTGGTGGCATAGGCCTTTAATCCCACCACTCAGGAGGCAGAGGCAAGTGAATCTCTGTGAGTTCAAGGCCAGCCTGGTCTACAGAGTGAGTTCCAGGACAGCCAGGGCTACAACAGAGAAACCCTGTCTCAAAAAAATAAAAATAAAATAACAGCCAGGTGGTGGTGGCTTGAATTCACTCTATAGCCCATACCAGTCCAAAACTCAAGGCAATCCTCCTGCCTTAGCTTCCCAAGTGCTAGAATCACAGGTTTGAGGCACCTGAAACTTGGTGGCTCATGCCCTTTAATCTCCACTGACATCCTTACTAAGCCCATTATACAGAGGGGGACACTGGGGGTTAGAGTCCAGCCACAGGACTGGCCCCTGGCCTATGGGCAGGCTGCAGGAAAGACAAAGGCCCTTCACTCCAAGCCAGGCCACCCTGACAGAGAGTAAGGCAGAAAGAAGCCCACTCAAAGTCTTGCTCTGGGCTCACATTGAGTGGCCTACTTTTCCTATTGTCTCTTGGTTTTCCTGCATATTACAACAACGCTAACCGATATTCTAGGTGGTTTAGACAGTGCTCTTTTAGGGGTAAAAAGACAATGGCACCTAGTGTCTCATCCTAGATCTCAAAGCCTATGTTGCTCAGACTCCCAGGCAGCTTCACGAGGAGAAGAGACAACACACGTGGCAAGGAGGAGCATGAATCCTGACAGATGTCTCTTTTTATCTCTGAAACCCAAGTAAAATTCCCGGTGTGCCACAGGCCTGGGACAGGAGGGAGGCCTCCTTTCTTAAAAGAGCCAGTAGCTGACACCTAGAGGTAGTTATGAGAAATAAACATTTTACCCTTAATAATCCAGGATGCTCTAGCACCCGTGAGACTATGAAAGTGCTCCTGGTGCTGTTTGTATTTCAGCCAACTCTTGGCATAACTATATCCATACATTTTCTGCCTGGTGCAGAAGAATGGACACGTCCTCCACCCCAGCTCAGGGTCTACAAGGGCGTGCACGGGCTGTCATATTTCAAAATATGGTAAGCGCGCTGCACCCGGGGTCTCCCCAGGCCTCCTCTTCCTTCAGCTCCCCCTCATCCTGCTGTTCTAGACTGGATTTGAGAGCTCAGGCTTCCCTAAGGTGTGCTCCACCCACCACCAGCCAGGCCCCGCCCCTATCTTTTGTTTGGCTGAAAATTCCTACACCCGGGTCCAATCTGAGTCCTGCACTGAATTTTGGACTCCTGCTTCTGGAACTCTTGATGGCCGCTCATCTCTCCACAGCCAAGGCCTGCCATGGCCGCCCTGTCAGTGTCTCAGTTGGCAGATTCCTCATTGGCATCTGGCTTACTTGGATTCACTATTTTCATTTATAATAAAAAATCCAAATGTCCACAAATCTTAAGTTTGTTTGGTTTTGGTTTTTTTGCTGTTTTATCTTTTGCCAGAGATAAGACTCAAAATGTGCGCTCTTGGAATGTGGGGCAATTGATGGCTGTCAATTCTTGAAGGGGTTTTCTGTATCAAAATTACAGAGCGTTCTGGGCTCAGGCTGGACCAGTACCTCCCACTACAGAGGTGGAGTCTTCTTCCTGAGCTCATTCATATCATGCTTCAATTTGCAGCTTGCTGAGCCAACAGAATACAGGCAGAAGCAACCAGAAGGTAGTTCTGGAGCAAAGCCTCAATCGTTACTGATCCTCTTCTGTGTTTCAAATCCCTGGGTCGGTCCAGAACAGAGCTTCCTCAGCCTCCACCCTGTCACAACCACAAAGAGCAGACGCAAACCCCACCCTCAGCCCAGGACAGAGCTACTCCAACTAAGCCACAGACCATGGGAACGCTGAATGTGATTGTTTGTGACTTGAGTTCAGAGTGTTATACAGAAATAACTGACTGATACAACTACATTCATTTGATTTCCACCTTCCTAATGCTCTCAACCCTTTAATACAGTTCCTCATGCTGTGGTGACTCCCAAGCATAAAGTTATTTTCATTGCTACTTCATAACTGTAGTTTTGCAACTGTTATGAATTGTGATGCAAATATCTTATATGCGGATGGTCTTAGGTGAAAGGGTCATTTGACCCTCAAAGGGCTTGCAACCCACAGTTGCAACCGCTGCTCTGGACCTTCATTTCTGCATCTATAAAATGGGTCCACTGGATAATAATCAGCAAGCACAACCTTTTTACTCATGATGCACAAAAAATGTGATAAATAATGTCTGTGATACGTGCCCAACAGTACCCGAGACTAAACATATCAGGGATTAAGGCTGCAGGCACTAAAGGCAGAGAAGGACTGGAGAACTTTCATTGAAGTTAAGAACTTGGACAGCCGGTGTTCCTGGTGAGTTGTCACAGTGGGAAATGAAGTCCCACTGTACAGTTGCGGTGGTCAGAATGTCCCCCATAGGCTCGGGTATCTTGACACTTGGTCCCAGCAGGTGGCGCTGTTTGGGGAGACTGTGGAACCTGTGGAAGGTGGAGCCTTCCTAGAGGAAGTACAACACTGGGGGCTGGCTTTAAGTGTTTATTGTCTCACCCCACTTCCTGTTTGCTTTCACGACTTCCTGCTTATGGTTGAAGATTTGAACTCTAAGCTTCCATCCCTGCCAGCTGCCGTGTCTCCCAACCATGACGGACTCTCATCCCTCTGGAGCCCTATGCCAAAATGAACTCCTTCTCAGACGTAGTTTTTGGTCTTGGTGTTTTATCGCAGCAACAGGAAGTAACTACTACAGAAGTTAGTACCAGGATCATGAGGGATAGC
Organism: Cricetomys ansorgei; assembly: GCA_026225945.1. Classification (NCBI taxonomy): domain Eukaryota; kingdom Metazoa; phylum Chordata; class Mammalia; order Rodentia; family Nesomyidae; genus Cricetomys; species Cricetomys ansorgei. The sequence continues at coordinate 4,594,572 of JAMJFZ010003145.1, read as the reverse complement.
TAACACAGTACTCACCATATTATTTTGGCAAGATTGTGGAGGGCATTTGGAACTTTGGGCGGTAAAAGCTGTTCAGAGCTTAGAGTTTGATAGCCTGTTCTGTGGGAGCTTTGAAAGACTGCTGAAATTAATGCAGATGGTGGAGGCCTGGCTTGTGAAATTCCAGAGGAAAGTTTGAGAGTCTTTAAAAAACTCTATTGGGACAATTTGTGTGATATATTTTAATTAATAACCAGTGGCTTCTGGAGCTGAAGAATCATCTGTTGTTACCAAGAGACCAACACCACTGAAGTCTGTGGAGCATTTTCTTGATTGATGTTTGATGTAGGAAGGCCCAGCCCACTGTGGGTGGTGCCACCCTAGCAGGTGGTCCTGGGTGGTATAAGAAAGCAGGCTGAGCAGTCATGGAAAGCAAACCAGTAAGCAGCATTCCATGGGCTCTGCCCCGTTCCTACCTCTAGGTCCTGCCCTTCTTCAGTTTCTGCCATAACTTCCCTTCATGATGGACTGTAACCTGTGAGCCAAACAAACCCTTTCCTCCCCCCGAGTCGCTTTTGGTCAATGTTTTATCACGGGAACAGAAACCAAACTACAAGAGCTGAAAGGCAAGTTGGCAAGTGTGGGGTCCTCTCAGGCCACTTGGCTGGCAAAGGGAGGAAGGATGGCAATGGGTAGAATATAGTCAAGAAAAAGATGGGTCAGGCAATGGTGGCGCACACCTTTAATCCCAGCACTCAGGAGGCAGAGACAGGCAGATCTCTGTGAATTGGAGGCCAGCCTGGTCTACGGATCTCTGTGAGTTGGAGGCCAGTCTCATCTACAGAGTGAGTTCCAGGACAGCCAGAGTTACAACAGAAAAACCCTGCCCCCCCATCCCCATCCCTAAGAGAGAAAGAGGGGGAGAGAGAGAGAGAGACGGGGGGTGAGGGAGAGGGAAAGAGAGATGGGTGATTGGTTGGTGGGTTATTTGGTTAGTTGGCTTGTTGGTTAGATGACTGGTTGGTTAGTTGGTTGGCTGCTTAGTTTATTGGTAAGCTAACTGGATCGCTCATTTGGTTTGAGGTGGAAGATAAGCAAAGTGTAAAGAAGCCTCCTTGGTGGCATGGTAAAGGATGAGGAGAGTCAGGGCTTAGGCTACAGCAAGCAGGAAGCACAGTGCCTGAACTACGAGAGAAAAGAGGGCGGCTCTACAGGGTTTATGTGCCAGTTTGCCACACATCATTTACACTTCAAGTTCTCAAACCCAAAGGCAAGGCAGCCAGCAGCCAATGAAAGGATGATCGCCAAAAGGAGACAGTGCTCTTCCCTTCAAGTCAGATGATGGATGTAAATGTTGACATGGGAAAACTCGAGTCTCTTCTGGACTGAGTTGAGGGCTTGTTTTGCAAATCAGTTTTTCAGGAAAGCAATTTTGAAATAACTAAGAGCTGATAGGGGCTAAGCATTGCCACCAATAGGTTAATAGCAGTACATGCTATTGGTATACAGCAGTGGTTCTTAACCTTCCTAATGCCGTGACTCTTTAATACAGTTCTTACGTTGTGCTGACCCCCCAACCATAAATTATTTTGGCTGCTACTTCATAACTGTAATTTGCTACTGTTATGAATCATAATGTAAGTATCTGATATGCAGATGGTCTTAGGCAACCAGTGAAAGGGTCATTTGACTCTCCGGGGTCACGACCCACAGGTTGAGAACCACTGGTACTATAAAGCATACTGTTCAATCCTTGCTTTCAAAGAGATGGGGAAGTATGGCTACCTCCTCTTCACCACATGGAAAATAAAAGTTTTGAGATTCAAAGCTGGCTGTGATGCTCTGGCCTTGGCAAAATTATCCATGGCACTCACATACGGCTTTTCTTCCCATCATCTGTGTGTGTGTGTGTGTGTGTGTGTGTATGTGTGTGTGTGCGCGAGAGAGAGAGAGCACACGTGCGCTCGCATGTGCACGCACATATTTTACACTTGGGTGAACCAAAGCACAGTAGCTTGTTTAAGGTCTTAAGGTCAGTCAGGATTTGAACCCAGGTCATCACAAAGCCCAAGCTCTGAGCCATTAGAGAAAGTGGGAAAGGCAGGCAAGAGTAAAGTGTGAATGCAAGCTGCTAATGCACTGGGAGCGAACTGTTTCCCTAAATGGACCCAGCAGCCCACTTTGTCCCCTGATGATGTCTCACATATTTTCTCTAATAAGTAGGGCAGAGATGAACTTCAACCCACACCATAGCAGAGCCCAAATTGCAGAGGTAAAAATCTCTTAAGATCCAGATGAAATCTTGTCACATAACAAATGAGGGTAGTGGCTTGTCCCAGTGGTGCACAGCGGGAACTGAGTGGAACTCTCTAAGATGACAGTCGAAGCATCAAATGGCAGAGAACATGCACTAGTGTTCACTTACACCTCACGAGATTGCGTCTTTTCATTCAGTGCAGCCGACCAGATCGTTAAGTGTTTATTGCCCAATAGGATACATTGTGTGCTTGGACCCAATGCTGAGCATTCCAACTAAAGCGAGTGATACCTTCTCCTGCTCTTGGGGGGACCCACCTTCTGATGGGGAAGCTGCTGGGTGGTCAGGGAGAGAGAAGGTAGCAGGTGCGAGGGGAAAAGAGCCTGGGAAAGCAAACGATGGAGCGGTCAGCTGAGTGAAGAAAGGGAGACTGGCAGTCACCTGTGGTCCACGGCGGAACTGAGAGCAAAGGTGGGAGCAGTTGAGAAGTGGCAGGAGATGTGCCCACAGAGGCAGGTCCCCAAGAGCCCTGTGAGCTGAGCCAATGACAGAGGCGGGTCCCCAGGAGCCTGTGAGCTGAGCCAATGACAGAGGCGGGTCCCCAGGAGCCCTGTGAGCTGAGTCAATGACAGAGGCGGGTCCCCAGGAGCCTGTGAGCTGAGCCAATGACAGAGGCGGGTCCCCAAGAGCCCTGTGAGCTGAGCCAATGACAGAGGCGGGTCCCCAGGAGCCCTGTGAGCTGAGCCAATGACAGAGGCGGGTCCCCAGGAGCCCTGTGAGCTGAGCCAATGACAGAGGTGGGTCCCCAGGAGCCCTGTGAGCTGAGCCGGGAAGAGCTGATTTGAGAGAAGGCGGCCTGGGGAAGATTTTTTCCCACACTGAGGTGAAGTTAGCTGCTTGTGGGTCTCCTGACTGCAGGTGCAGGGTGAATTTGACAAACTAGACATGGGGAAAGCAGAAAAAGGGGTTCCCCCAACCCCAGATGCTCTAGAAGTCCTCAGCCACAGGAGAGCAGATAGAGCAGAAGGGACGGGCCCAGAGCCACCTAGGCATATAGACTGGATAAATGACTGTTCGGCTGTAGGGAGGAGTCGGAATCCCAGAGAACTGGTAAGTGAGCGTCCAGCTAGGAAATATATATGTGGAGAGAAATGGGGAACTATTGATCTTCTCTTGCCCACACAGAAACAAGAGAGAAGTGTGACCTGTAGGAAATTGCTGGTCCCTAAATGAAAGGTCTGGCACCTTTCCAGAGAATTTTCCACCCTCGACCTCCACAGTCCCTTCTCTCAGGGGTGTGGTACCAAAGTGCCCATTTTGTGTGCATGTGTGATCGGAGAGGTTAAGGTGTATGACTGATTCTACTCCCTTCTCAATGCTTAGCAGCCCATGGCCCATTGTCTATTGATTGGAGAAGGTGGAAGGGTGGTGTGTGAGGTATCTTCCACATCTCAGGCAGCCTAATGTAAATTGTGCATTTATTGACAATAGGAGGATACAGGTTAGCTAAAATGTCAAGTCTTTTTGCACTGGAGTTGAATGATAAGTTGGCCCACTGATGCTGGCTCTTATTGATCACTTCTGCTCCTCAGCAGAGTTTCCAATTGGCTCGTATCTAAATAATTACAATAGGAGAGATCAATCAATCTCTACGTAAATACACATTGCGGTGGGGACAATAGAGCACCTATGCATAGAGGTGCCTGTGGGGACAGTTACATTAACAGTGGGTGTTGGTGAAGATAGATGCCGTTGCTCTAAACTGCCAGGGCAGGTGGATAGTGTAGAGCTAGTGTCTGCTCTCTGCTACCTCTCTACAGGTAGTCAGATCTCTCTTCTCACCTCCCAGGATCAGAACTCTATGCATTCAATACCTCCACCACTACATCCACATCCAATCCCAACCCATCTTTCCTAGTCTTGTTCTCTCATTTCTAAGGCTTTATCTCCCTGAGTTCACTGCGACCCACAGCGTCTTCATTAAACAGACCAGTGCACAGTCCAGGAAACCTTTGGGTAATTCAAACTGTTCCATAATGCTTGAATGAACAGAGAAAGTATTTACTCTTTCTAGTACAAGTCACAAGCAAGGTGTCCTGCCAGGTGCTGAAAATGCAGTGGCATTAACGGGCACAGGGGAGAGACGCCCATCCCACCCTCCCCTGCGTATACAAGAGCACACATGTGCACATCCGGCCATATACGGCCATATACGGCACATCCGGTCATGAAGCAATGGTGTTGTCTCGGTTAGTTGAGCATCATATTGGTGACTGACATTTCCTGAGCCTCTATGAGGCACTCGTGGCTTTAACTCAGATGCTGCCCTCAGGGGCAGATGACCAGGTCAGGAAGACAGGCTAGGTGTGTGCAACAAAATGATGTTGTATCATCTGGAGAGAATGGAGCAGAAAGACAGGGCTCGGTGCCTGGCCAAAGGGTCCTTCATTGGAAGAACACTACAGCAGACTTTTGAAGGGTGGGGAGGATGTAATAAAACAGCCAGGGAGCCATTATGGAAGCAGGGCTTGCAGGAGAAGGGATGCTGTGTGGCAGGCAGGAGAGAACCACAGGGCACAATTTTAAGGTGCTCTCTGACCAGAATGTGGAGGCAGCTGCTGGCGTGGTGTGGCGCTGGCTCTCTCTCTGACTCTTTCCCCAGGGTGTCTTTGTGCAATACTCAGGAGAGAGGGTTTCAATGGAGGAGAAGCCACTATTTTTAGGAGGTTGGCTTGCCATTTTGAATCATCTCTGACACCATTTTCCCAAATACTTTGGAAAAAATCGGGAGCCAGCCTCCTCCCAGGACTTTGTTTGGGAACTGGCTGTCCATGGAGATGAAACTTCAGAAGCATGTCTTTGTGTGAGGGTATATAGAATGGGTGGTATAGCCCAGCAGTAGGCCTGGAGCTGGAGTCTGCTTAGGCTGCTGGCAAGCCCAAACGCCAAGGGCTGCAGAGGAACCTGGATCCATGGTCCTCCCGCGCCTCCTACCAGGAAGCTGTACAACATTTCTGGTGAAGCAGGAACCACAAGGTTCTCAGTAACTGAAACACTGGCCACCAACAGCATGAGCATCTGCCCTTTGTCTCTTGGCTCCCCAAGGACACTTTCCCCGAAAGTTATACTTTCTCCCAGGAGGAACGAGCCCCTAGGGTCCCCAAAGATGAGCACTTACCTTAAATGGCAAAGGATAGCCTATGTGTTTGTTCTTGGGGTATGTAGGGATGGGGGAAGGGGACAATCAGTAGCTCTGTTTCTGGGAAAGCCACTTCCTCCTAAGCAACAAACATCAAACGGATACCTGAGCAGCTCAATGAGGCAGACATAAAACCGACATTCTGTTCTGTTAATGCAAGAAGTGAGATTCTTGTTTCATTTCTGCCTATTACGCTTTTGATGTGAAATGACTCCCACAGCTAGTTGTTTAAATGCTCAGTCCTGGGGGTGGGGCTGTTCAGGATGCTTTGAGACTGTGGCCTAGCTAACAAGTAGGTTGTGGGGTGAGCGTTGAAGGTGATAGCCACTTCAGGTTCTGGCCTGAGTTCCAGACCCACCAGGATGTGAAGTAGCCGTGCTACAAGCTTCTGCCACCGTAGATTGAGGTGCTCCCGTGGCCACCAAGGCCACCATGGCCACCATGACGGATGAGATGTGAGCCAAAATAAACCTCTATCCTCCCTTAAATGCTGCTGTAAGTCATTTGGTCATACACCATTACAAACAACTGGTATCTGGCTCCAAGACTAGATGGCAAGGAAAGGGAGGGTGTGGAACTGTCTCAGTCAATAAATTCAAGTCAGCACTAAATATAGATAGCCTGCATCCATGTAAAAAGCTGAACATGCACCTATAATCCCAGCACTGGGGAAAGCCGAGACAGGAGGATGCCTGGGACTTGCTGACTAGCCAGCCTACCCAATTTGTGAGCTTCAGGTTCAGTAAGAATCTCTGTCTCTCTGTCTCTGTCTCTGTCTCTGTCTCTCTCTCAGACACACACACACACACACACACACACACACACATACACACACACGAGGGACTTGAGAGATGGCTCAGCAGTTAAGAACATATATTCCTGTTGCAAAGAACCAAGCACCCATAACTGGAGTCTCATAGCTGCCTGTGACTCCAGCTCCAGGGAATCCATAGTCCTCGTCCTGCATCCAGGGGCGTCTGCCACTCCCACCAAGACACATGCACAAACACGTATTTTGTGTGTGTGTGTGTGTGTGTGTGTGAAGGTAGAGAAGCAATTGAAGAAACACTTGATGTTGACCCTTGTCCTCTGTACCCACATGTGTGTACACACACATGCTAATTTGCACATACACGTGGGTGGTGGTGGGGTGACCATAAGCAATGAGAATATTCCCATCATTTTCTTAAGAACAAAACCAAAAACAACAAAAGCAAATGCCCAACTCATGTGCCTGGTTAATTTGGCCCTCCAGCAGAATTCAGAGTTCTCCGCAACCGGTTCATTTGCCTCCATGAGCAAATAGTGCCCGGAAGCTTTATTATTTATAATCACCTTTTATTTGGATTACAAATACTATTAGCCAGTTTAATCACCTATTTGCCAAATTGGGAGCTATTTTTAAGGCCAATCCACTCTCAACAAAGATGCTCTGCCCGAGGGCTTCCCAGAGCCCACAGCTAGACACCTTGTGCCTTCCCGGCCGCAGAGTCCTAAGGACACAGTTTCTGAAAGTCATGGATCTGCAGTGGAGGCGCAGCCTATCAGGAAGATGCCTTTGAAGGTCATAAAATGCATCTGGCTGTATAAGTTCTGGTGCGTATGCTAAAATAATCAGTCTCGTTGCTTTACAGTCACACCTCGTACTCTCGTTCCAGAAAATCAATAAAGTGAGAAGAAGGACAGAGACACTGTGCATGACTATTGAAAAGAGAAAACAAAACAAAACAAAAACCCACAATATTCTGTGGAAATAGTCCTGAAGGAAGTGCAGACCTAGTTTCCATAAGCAAGCTTGATTTTTATCTCCACACTCATCAGTGCCTTATTAAACCAAAGTACCCATTGTATCCCGGGCAAAAATGCAAAAAATCAAAACGGAGGAGCAGTGCGCATCCTTCTCTCAGGGCTCCGAGGCACTGGAAATTATCCACAGCCTTTGAAATGTATTTCTAAACAGCCCATTATTCACACTCTTAATGTGTTGTTCCACCGAATGTTACCACCTCTAATGGGCCTTCGCCCGGGACCTTCCCCACCTGGAATAGTCTCCCTCTTCTCAGCGGCCCACTCTTCTTCCCTGCATCGCAAGCCCCAGCTGAGGGCCCTTCTGCAGCAGAAGCCACATCTGATTGGCAGATGACTCAGAAAGGCTGGCAGGCCTGGAGATGCCACTCAGCTGATAGAGTGCTGACTTAGCACCCCTGAGGCCATAGGCTTGGTCCCCAGTGCTGTGTAGAGCCAGGCATCGTGCTAAGGCAGGGAGAGCAGAAGTTCGAGGTCATCCTTGACTACATGGTGAGTTTGAGGCCAGCCTGAGCTACATGAAATCCTGTCTCAAGGAAACAAGCCAGGCATGGTAGCACAGACTGCTAATCCCAGCACTCAGAAGGCAGAGGCAGGGGGATCCGTGTGAGTCTGAGGTCAACCTGATCTAACAGCAAGTTCTAGGCCAGCCAGGGCTATGTAGTGAGACCCTATCTCAAAAAACGAATGAATGCAACAAAAACAGCAACAAACAAAAACAAAGGCTAAGGGTCTGGAGTGATGGATCAACTGTTAAAAGCACTGGCTGTTCTTCCAAAGGACTGCGGTAAATTCCCAGCACCCACATGGCCACAACCTTCTCTAACTTCTCTTCTCCAGGAGATCTGACTCCCTCTTCTGGCCTCTTCGGGCACTACACGCAAGTGATGCACAGTGTACAAAACACTCATAAATAAACAGGAAAAAATAAAAGAAAAAAATTAAAAACAAAAGCAAGGGCTTGGGAAGAGGAGAAATGAGAGCCACTCCCAAAGCTCCAACGAGCCCCCCACCCCACCCCCGTGCACACGCTTCTTCTGGAGTATATTTCCAGTCTTCCAGGGCACTGGGTCAGGCTCAGAGACTGCCACTTAGGGTGAGTAGGGGACCCAGACTAAAGAAAGACTCACCGTGTGGATCATTTGGACTTTAGCTGATTTTGCAGGCTTAGTATCTAGGTCCAGCTACATCAAACAACACTGAAGCCGTGAGTCCAGATGCAGAAGATTCGGTGGCCATCTTTGCTGCTGCCTACACCATGCCCAGCTGCTTTGGTTGCATGCCTGATGGATGGCAAAGGCACCTGATGGATGCCAAGGACACTCACATACTCCCAGGCCAGCCTCCCTGCCACCTGACTGCACAGATGTGATGCTTGCTGTTCCTCTGCTGTTGAACTTGGAGCCAGAACTCACAGTGAGCCCTAATTTTGCCAAAACATTCCATGGCTTTCTCATCCTGTAGGGAACAATACATCAACCCTTGGAACCTCAGGGTCTAAAAAGGGTAATTTTAGTCTTTCAGCCTCTCTGAGCTGTCTTCACTTTCTACAGCCCTTAGATGCATCTGGCTATCTTTCCCAGGGGAAGGGTTGATTCCCCCCCAGCCCCACGGCCATGCAAAGCATTACATCATCAAATAAATAAGTGGATGCTGGAGTAAATGAAATTGAATAGGCTGCTTTCCTGCAGAATTTTCTAGGGCCTGTGCTCTTCTATGAATCTCCAGCAAGGATGCGCCTACCTCAGATCTAACATTCCAAATATCGTTAGGAACAAAATAATAGGAATGGTGACCGAACTGATCTTCAGTCTGTGAACACTGACGTTCTTGCCTGGACACCTTTTCCTTCTACCTTTGACTGTATCAGAAAACACAGGTGTCCCTTGGGATCCCGTGGCCTAAGTTTCAAGACCCCCGACAGACATCGAAAACACAAGATTCTCCAGTTCCTTACAGAAAACGATTTGAGTTTTGTATACGATCTGCACACATGCCCCTGTGTGCTTTAGATTGCCTCCACATGATTATAATAGCCAATCTAATGGACGTGCTAAATAGATGCGACTCTTCACTGTTTAGGGAGTGATGGCAAGGCAAAGTTCAGTACAGATGCAAGCATCACAGGCCGGGCTCCAACGTATGCGAATGGTATGCCAGGCAGGCAAAGCTCGACCTAGAGATGGGCAGAGGCTGAGGAGCTGTGACATGGCAGGAGAGTACAGCAGGAAGTACCACAGCATCGCTTTATGCTGGTAGGTACAGTGTAACATCTGCACATGGCAAAGCCAGATTTGCTATTTGGTAGTTCCTACCATATTTGCTTTATCATGTTTTAATATTTTAATCTGAGGTTGGTTGGATCCATGAATCCACACCCTCACATCTAGAGAGCAGACTGTAATACTTTCTTGCTCTGCCATGCTCCAGATTTCCTATCTGACCCCCACACTCTACCCCAGTGGTTTATCTTAAGTGTGTCCTGGGAGTAGATACGGCTCTTGCGTTGAAACTCATTCTCCCATACAGAAAGCAAGCTCTCTTCTGAGAAACTTCTGAGTGTAAGGTTGGGGTTTTCCACGATAATCTCAAGTCCTAATAATTCCCGAACACATTTTAATTTAAACTAGTCTTAGACCTGTTTGTGAGCACACCACATAACTCGGATGCCTGTGCAAATATTGAACTAATTCATACCTCTGAGCTCTGGAGTCGGAGCTTTAAGCAGAGCCTAGCATCAAAAGCCATTCCACCTTCCCAAGATAGACCCTCGAGCTCACCGTGCTCACACACGAGGGCTCGGGCTGCTCCGCCACCTCCATATCGCCTTTCATGCTGATCATGCCACCCTTCCATGCCCCCACACAGAACTACGGCACCTCAGGTTCCAAACCTCCATGCCCAGAGTTCACAGCTGCTTCCTCTTTCCCCTGCACTTGTTGGAAGGAGCAAGTTCCCTTTTTTTTTTTTTAAGCAAAATTGCTCTTTTCTTTTTCTAAGTAGTCACACTCCTTAAAGAAATAGGAAAGCTATAGAAAGGCTAAAAGAAGAAAGAAAAAAATCTCCCCTAACCCTACCAACTGAAAGAAGCCTATTATTAATAGTTGGGCTATTTCCTCACACTCTTTCCAACAGGATAAAGAAATCTTTATCTACCCCAGGAATCCAGCTGCCAAAGCCCGAGGCATTGCTTAAAAGTTGAAGCATGCTGGTACTTAAGGGTGCCTTAAGCGATATTCAACTCAACTTACTTCTTGGAGTAAGAATTTCAAACCATTTTATTCAGAAAAATGATGTTCTCTCTCCCTCCCCCCATCTCAGTGTTGGCTATGAAACCTAGGGTTTTGTTTGTGCTACGTAAGCACTCTCCCACGAAGCTATACCCCTGCTGAAAAGGGAGTTTTAATCTAACAGGCTAAGGCAATGGCACTTATTGAAAAAGCATGAAGATCTGAGTTTGGAGCTCTAGCACTGAACATAAGAAAACAGGTGTGGCAGCCAATCGGTGAGCTTCAGGCTCAGTAAAAGACCCTGTCTCAATAAATAAGGTAGCAAATAAAACAAGAAGGCACTCAATGTGCACATGGGCGTGCACACACACACACACACACACACACACACACACAATTTATACAGTGTGCTTATCACCATGGCATAAGCTTTATATTCTTGCCACTAACATAATCAGTGTTCCCAGCTCCATCCCCAGCCCTAGTGAAGCATCCGCGAACCCCTGATGCCCCAGGTCACTCCACTCAACCAAGCATCAATCTGTTCAAACGGACATCATTGAAAAATGTTATCAATTCAGTTTGGGGAAAATGATTTTAAAAAAATGTCACACCTAGTTTATAGCGGTCTTTCTCTAAATGAAATGGATTTATTTTGCCTTTCCTCTAAACCCATCCATATACTTAATAATCATCTGCTTATTATTAAGTCTGTGGTCTCTGCTCTACAAGGTGAGCAGGGTGGTAAAACGGTCCAGCTATAGTAATAAGCATATAACTATAAAGTCCGGCACTAAGCTGCCTCACACCGAACACACAAGGTCTTCAAGAAGCAAGTGAGGCTCATGGCAAAAGGTTTGGATTTCTGTGCAACCACGAAGTCTAACAGAAGGCCAAAGGAGAACGGTCTGGCAGAGACTCAGGGCCCTTTGCTGGCATATACTAGATATCTATGTGCCAGGCATTGTGAGCCTGAGATAAGGGAGGAAGAGGCTGCTAAAGGTGGGCAGAGGGGCTTCTCGGTGCCTTTTGAGGGACAAAGGAAATGCTCCACCAAGAACACAGCCCTGAGCCTAGTGTTAAAGAAAGGGCAGAGGAAAGGGTATTCCAAACAAGGAGACTCGTGGTGTGCGGCACTGCACAGTCCATGTGACCGACGCACAGGATGTCGGGAGAGAACGGGGAGTCGAGTGACTGAAGTAATAGAGGCCAAACGAGGACTCTGGAGCTGAGGAATATGGACTTGTCAAGTTGACCTCATTTGGGCAAATGGTAGTGGTGCCTCTGTACCACGAGCTTGGCGCTCCCAGAATCGCAATGAGAAAGGAGATCTGGCACAGGCCCTGGAAGAACTCTTGTCCTGAGGGGACAAGACACAATCTCAGGGTCCCTGGTGCCTTTATCTGCTCAGCTGTTAGGCTACCCGTTGCAGACCCCTGGACTGGTCAGGTGGAACTCCTAAAGGAGGTCAGTTAGGTGACTGCATCCTACAGGCCACTGATGGCCAAGGGTATCTGTGAATTAAGCCCAACACAAAATCTTAAACTTACTTAAAACGTGTGTTCTGTGTGTGTGATTTTCTTTTGTAACTCAACTGCATAGTTCTCAACTATGAACTTTACAGATGACAACAGTGTGTGCCAATACCCAAAGGTTGGGCATCCCTGGTAGACAGCCCATTAGAACACACCGCCCTCTACAAACCCTCTTGGGTACAAGATATCTGTGAGGGTCTCCTACACTTCAGATTCCTGGCCTTTGACCTCCTCCCCTAGAAATACAACCCCTCTCCCCATATATAGATATTCATAGGACATGTAGCCAGAGGGTAGGAGGCTTTGTCAAAGTCAAGCTGGGGCTACTTCTACTGGCTGCCTAGTCTTGCCTAGAATAGGAACATGGGTATCCCAAGCCTGGCTGTTACTGAGCGGGATGGAGGCATACATACAAAAGTACCATAGTCATGACCACAACCACGCTTCCCCCCTAGTAACTTTCACCTTTGTAGACACTGAGCTCAGTTCCCACCTCCACCCCCACCACAGCCATGCCTCCCCCTCCCTGGCTCATCTGATTCAGAGCTCCTGGTCCCTGACCTATGCTAGGACCTCCCACCATGCTGGCACACATTAACAGGTCAATAAATATTTCTGTGATAACAAATGGAAGCTAACTCTCACTTCCTATTCACCACCTGTGCACCGGGCCTCTGTCTTCAGTCTGCGTATTTGAACCTAGTTATTAATAGGGCCCAGGAGTAGATTACACATGCACAGCTGCCTTGCCGAATGGCGTGGTGTCCATGAATCTCTGCAGAAAGCTGACTGGGAAACCTAGCTATGCAGCTTATCAGACAGGACACAGGCCCTTTCCATGACAGGAGCAATGGTAACATAGACGACCCACTCATTTGCTCATTGAGCGTTTATTGCGCCATGCTACAGGTCAGGCACAGAGCTGGGCGTCAAGAACACAGAAATGAAAAGACACAGAGACAGAATGTAGGAAGACACTGATGCCACAGCAGCACCCAGAAGACTCGGGTGGGTTAGGCTTAGAACACAGCTGACGAAGAGAAAGTAATATTAATAAGCTTTTTTCCCCTCCTTTGTGAGACAAGATTTTTTTGTTTGTTTGTTTTGCTTTTTTTTGGTTTTGGTTTTTCAAGACATGGTTTCTCTGTTGTAACTCTGGCTGTTCTGGAACTCACTCTGTAGACGAGGCTGGCCTCAAACTCACAGAGATCCACCTGCCTCTGCCTCCCGAGTGCTGGGATTAAAGGCATATGCCACCACCACTGGGCTGACAAGACCTTATATAGTCTGGGTTGGTGAAGAATGACCTTGAACTTCTCATCCTCTTGCCTCTACCTCCCCAGTTCTGGGATTACAGAGTTATACCACCACACCCAGTATGTATAAGGTGCCCAGGATCCACTTCAGGCCTTTGCGAATGATAAGCAAGCACTCTACCAACTGAGCTACAGCCCCAGCCCATAATCTGAACATTAATAAGAAGCAAGAATGCACATAAAATCAACACTAAAGACTTCCTTTTGCAGTGTGGGGGTTCAAGCCTAGGACATCCCACATGCCATTGCTCCTTTGAGCTATCTCCCCAACCCCAAACATGTTTTCCTCTGCTTTTGGGTTACATAGGCAGGAGTCAATTACAGTGGTTGGCATCTATTATGCACCTACTGCATGTCGCATACTTTGCTTTGGATTCCACGGAGCATAAAGACACACTGAGGTGGGTTACTAGGGTTTGGGGGTTATGGCTACCACTGCCCTTGCTTTCACATGTGGCTGGTTTCAATGCTGGCTAAGCTATGCTGAGACAGGAAAGTTCAAAAAATAGTCAAACCAGTTTAAAAGCCAAAGAGCACTGGGACCAAAGCCGGGTTTCAGAGCCAATTTCCAAGAAGTCATTTCATCATCAGAGAACATCAAACGCTCACTGAACTCTCGGCTATGCAAATTCCAAAAGAATAATACCTCACATTTGCATAATGCTTGATGTTTTTCAAAGTGCCTTCCCAGTTATTAATCTACAGGAGGCTTTATTACCACCAGAAACATAAATTGAAACTCTCTTCCAGCTCTATTATTTTTTTTCCACTTTCCCCTTATAACCCAGAGACACCTAAATCCAGGTATTTGGGAGGGCATGGGGAGACTCGGACGTATAACTGATCAGCTGGATAGACACAAATGCAGCTCATCGCGAGGGCTTTCTTTTACAGACGTCACTGGGGCCAGCTTTATGAATAAATAAATAAATAAACAAACAAACAAATAAATAAATCTGCTGTTGAATTGACAAACCCACAGGGGAGTGACTGTGTAGCTCACATTGGAGGACAATGGACCCTGTATCACAGGCCCCGCACCTTGCCGCTCCTTTGGAGCCTATTCCCTCCTATCACGTATTAGAAAATTAGGAAATTCATTCTGCCACTTTGTCTTTAAGCCCGCAGACCCTGTCACCAGCTTGCTGCAGAGTTTGTTTGCTTCCATGTCTCTAATGTGATATGAACCAAGAAGCTGAGTCCGTTGTAAACCCAACACGAAGAAAGGATTTAGAAAAACAAGGCAAGAGGGTATGACAGGGTTTGAGGAAACATTTCCAGCCATGCCTAATGCCTTTCCAATTTGCTTCTTTTTCCATCTCTTTCAGGCTTAATTATGTGTAGCATTCTCAGCCACTGAATCACCAGCATTTCCTGACACTTGAATCTCATGCATTTTAGCAAAAGATTAACCTTGCTGTTTGCTTTTAATTCTGAAGCTGTGTTAATACTCAACTCCCTCTAGATTAGACAAGAAGAAAAACACACGCCTGCATACCCCACCTGGCACCATAGGCTCTGGGGCTGACATTTCTAGCTATGTCACAGTCCCTGGGGTTAGCTGTACTTACCATTTCAGGAGGGCCAAGAGAGCCACAAACAGGGTCACAGTCACCACAGTGCCACTCGCTTCCCACTTGAGAAACCCCAAAGCTTCCATTGCTCCTCTGAGACCCAGAAGGGTGGCCCTCTGGAGGAAAAAGGGGATGTTCTCCTGCCCTGATAGGAGTCCTGGTCTGTGTGTAGGCAGCAGAGAAAGAAACAGCCAACCAGAAACACATCAGATCAAGTGGGTTCCCCAAATGTGCTCTGTCTCAGAGCTTGCCTTTATAAAGAGGAAGGAAGCAGAGGGAGAAACAAAGGGTTTCTGGGCAAGGCAATGAATCAGCAACTTTATTTTTTTGATGGCTGCATTGTCAATAAACATTTATGTTAGCCTCCCCCAGAAACATCAGCAGACAGACGGGTCCCCTGGTCACCGAGAAGCAAAATGGTTGTAACCATCGACTGCTCCTCTAATAAGCATTCCTCAGAGAAAGACCTCCCCCAAGATGTATCTCTCCACACCATACTTCAGTGATGATATAGATGAGGAGATTCTGGATGTCCCGCAGAGCCTGGGGGCCTGACACCAGCGGGAAGGAAAGCACTCTCTGCTTGATAGAGAGCCAACTACCTCAGAGTTCATCAGTTATCAGGTGGAACCTCCCGGCGCAGAGGTGGACCCAGAGTATTGGTGCAGACCACAGATCTTGCCTCGGGTGGGTGCTCTCAGCATGAGCTGGCAGGTTTCTCAGTTGTCTCAAAGCTCACCCCCAGTCGTGTGTGGGTTGATTGTTCCAGCTCCGAGCTGATTCGATGAAAACCACTGGATGATTTTATTTGCTTATTAGTCAGTGCGTGTCATCTTGAGAACAGAGAGGAAGGCAGAGTGAGGAGGGAACCAGTCACCACGGCATTGTTGAGCCACTCAGAGAGCATATATGGGGCCAGTCTCTGTCGCACTCACAAATGGTGCTGGCACCCAACCCTGGAGAATTTTCTTTGAAGATGGATGGACAGTACACAGTAAACATGTCTACAGATAAAGGAATAATTACTAGTGGGGAATGATATTGTGAAGGTCCTAATAATGGAACTTTAAGGACAGCCTGTGGATGACCTGCTATAGTAGTTCTCAAGTTAATGGGTCGTGACTCGTTTGGGGTTGAATGACCCTTTCACAGTGGTCCATTAAGACCATCTGTGTGTCAGATATTTACATTATGATTCATAACAGTAGCAAAATTAGATTTATGAAGTAGCAATGAAAATAATTTTATGGTTGGGGGTCATCACAACATGAGGAACTGTATTAAGAGGTCACAGCATTAGGTAGGCTAAGAACCACTGCATTTGGAGGTATGGTACCGGAAGACTCTGGAGAGGGAAGCTATCAGCTGAGCTTTGCCTGTGATTGAGCAGTTTGTCCTGTAAAGAACAGCACCAGCATATAATGAGGACAGGGATGGAGGCCTGATGTTGGGGAAAGACCCACGAGCCTAGAGTGCAGAAGCCCCACTGGGGAGGTAGATGTGGAAAGAACAGCGTCCGTTGTGGCCAGACATCCATCCACGGTGCTGCAATCAGAAGCCTCACTTCATTCCTGTACCACATTTGCATTCATCACAGGTCCCTCAGGCTGTGGCTGAAGAGTCATTGGAGAGAGAAGCAGAGAGGCCACGTTAGAAACTGCTCCCTTCATCCAGAGGAAGCTTAGTTCATGCCCTGTGATTCTCTCACAGCCTTAGAACAGGAGTGTAGAGTAGATTTGAGGCAGAACTTGGACCTGTGTCTGGGATTGAAGGACCGGACGCCATCACCCAACTAGGGTGCCATGAAGTATTTACTGGGTAACAGGCTGAAGGACAGAGCTAGGAGAGGACCCGGGGACCAGAACATCAGACCCAAATGGAGATCATGGTTTGGAGGGACCATGTGAGGACCTGAGTTAGTAGCAACAACAGCAATCTTGGGAAACATCTGGGTACCACCCAGAACCCATACAAAAGAGCCAGCTATGGTGGCCCAAGCTTAAAATCCCAGGGCTGGGAAGATAGAGGCAGGTGACTCCCTTAGGCCTGCTTAGCAGCCAGCATGTCCTATTGCGAAAGTCCCAGGCCAATGAGAGCCTGTCTTTGAGTATCCCAAGAAACAGCACCCGGTATTGACTTCTGGCCATCTTACATGCCCGTGTATATCGAGGGGGGGGGTGCTACAGAGAGGAGTAGAGAGAAGTCTGGAAAAGAAGAGAGAAGGGAGGCTCCCAAAGGCAGGAAAACCACAGAGAAGCCATATTCAGTGCTGAGGGACACAGACCTAAGTGTTTCTAAATGTTCTCAGTCAAGTCTTCACACTGCAGCTCTCTGACTTGGATGGTCTAAGACAGCTACATCACCCCTCCAAATTTGTTCTTCCCGCTGCTCAGGGTCGTTAGGGCAGTGATGTGCTCCATGTGGCCAGCTCAGCAGAACGTCAGCACTGAGAGCACTTGGTGCAAGCAAGCTGAGCTTGTCTTTACCAAAGCCACAATCAGGGGATGGCCAAGGACACTGTCTGTCTCCGAAAGGCCGAGTGGGTGGCTCCCGGAGTATCTTTGGATTTGGTATTTGGGTCATTATGGCCACTCTTACAATGGCTTTGGGAGTGGTGTGTGTGGAGGGTCAGAGTTAGAGAAAAGTAGGCTTAGGAAGAGCTGGACCAGGTGCCACTCTCTGGGCCTGGCACGATGTGAGGACGGAGCCTGTGTTTGCAGACTTGTGAGACAGCAGCCATCTGTGTGTGTTCCCTGCCTGTGATAAGGGCAGAGCTCTCTCTTTGCTTCTAGGTTGCTATGGAGATATGGACAGGTGCATAAACAGCTTTAAGGTCTATGTCAAGTCTTGCTTTTGTATTGGTTGTGAGGGCAGGGACCATATTTCCTATCTCATTGTACAACCACACCGCCTGTCGCACTGCCATCTCTTCTGCTGTCTGTCTGTCACTAACATCCTCAGGCGGATCAACACCCCCCCACCACCACTCACCCCCATCTATTCTCTCCAGCTCGATTCTCATTCCTGAGTTTCAGACCAATATTTCGAGATGCCCACTGGGCTCCCTTTGACAACCTTCTCACAGACGTGCCAACTAGAGATATCTAAAACCAGATTCATCACCGCAACCTCCAGCCTCGATTTACCTCGCTCACCTTGTCTCCGTAACTCCAAGTCAGAAACTCGGACTTACCGTCTACTTTTTACCTCTTCCTGCACCCTTACCTCTCAGCACAAGTTAGCCACCAGTCCTTGTGGGTTCTGCCTTCCGAACCTCTCATTCCAGACACAGCACCCCTTGTTCAACCTCTGCAGTTCATTTCACTGGTTCCTTGGCAGTCAGCAACCGAGGCCGTGAGGACCTTGGTGTGACAAATGAGGGGGTTTCTCATCCCATTGTGCTCTAGAGAGAGATCCGTTCCTCCTCCGCCAAGTCTCTGCCCTGTGCTCTCTCACTAGTTGGCAGGCCTCTAGTTGGCCTCCCACTTCTCGTTCATCCTCTCAACCGTGACTCACTGGATCTGTACAAGAAACTGACGCCATTGCTGGATGTGCCTGAAGAATGTAGAGAATGCTCAGAGCCCGGAGCAAGCCTTGGTGTTAGACAGGATGATGTAGGAGAGAGGCCAGATGGTAGCTAATCTCCTTCCGGAGAGTGGGGGAACCAGTGGAGAGTTTCAAGCGGGGCAGAAAGGAGGTGCTAGGTAGACCGATTGTATCCCATCTGGTTTCATGATTTAAAATGAAATTGGGCTCATCAGATGATACTCCAACACCCATATGTCAACATCGCACAGGTTCTTCCATCACACGGGGAGGCTGAGGTGACATGATCATTTAGATTTTGACTGTGTATGTCACCAGAAGGCAGGAGACGGTCTTATCAACCACAGGCTGCTCTTGATGTTGCTCTCCAGATAGGCCAAGCCTGCCTCCTTTGCACTTCAGCCTCTCCATCAATTTATGTCACCCACGGTCTCAGCCTGTGAGCTGTTGGCACTTCCTAAATTGTTGGAGACTCTCTCTTGGCACACCTCTCGGCTGAGTGTGGCCTCACATTGACAATGAGACACGGCTTTGCCTACGAACATGCAGAGTCAGCAGATGGCTCAACTGCATTATGGCAAGTCAGGGAGCTTTCAGCAAGCTAGAGCCTGGAACAGTCATTTGTCACCTCCCAGTCACTGGGCAAGCCAGGCACTGAGGGAACAGACTGCATGCCTAGAAAGCAGAATGCAGAATCTACAGAGGTTGACAGCAAGACCACAAGTGGCATTCCTTAGGTTGTCAGCACTGGGACATCCCACCACAGGGTAAAGAGGGCACCATGACATTTACACGGGGCCAATAAGGAGAGCTCGTGGAGAAGAAGATGAGTTATCATCAGAAGTTTGGGCAGCAGCCTGCCTCCCAGGAAATCATCAATGCATAGCAGGACCCTGCCATCCCACCAGAATGATATGGGAATTAAAATTGGGTCCAGGGGGGAAAGTAGAAAGACTAATATTGTAACAAAGATCTACTAAACCCTCATAGCTTTAGGAAGCAGATATGAAGTTGCCACTCACATAATTGTCTGAACAAAGGCGTCCTGTGAGCAGTTTCCACAGTGTTTGGGGATCCAGGCTCCCTCCATCCTATAAGTTTGTCACTCAATAAAACCTTATATCAAACAGGGGCTGGATCATCCATAGCCATCTGATCAATGGAAAAAAAAGAGAAGAGGATGCTGGGAGGTGCTAGTTTGCAAGCCAGGCACAGAAGTAGTTTGGATTCAGACATGTGGCCACACCTAACTGCAAAGGAAGCTGGGGAATGGAGCCAGGCCCAGGAGAAAAAGATATAGAACATTCTTGTCACTGGTAGAGGACCCATGAGCTATACATTCAATTCCAGAGACTCTTTTCTAGGGGACAAGTCATTAGAACAGGGTCACAACTAAGGCCTCCCCAAGGCTACATCTGGATAGCCAGTTCAGGAGACAGGCATGGAGAGGGACTAGCTCCTAAGATGATGGTGTGTCAACCTCTGACCAGTCTTCCGAGCTACCTAGAGGCTGGGCTAACATCTGGAATCCATTTTTCCCTCTGCCAGGAGCCTGCTCCCAGCCCCACAGGGTCTCTGGGGCTGTCTGTGTGTGATATTCATCTTATCCCACCTCACAGACCATATGGCACATGGAACTGCCTGAACCAAGACTCGGTTCCCCATACCCAAAGAACAGTGTGAATTAAAGATTGCTCTGAGGCTGGGGCTATAGCTCAGTGATAAAGCACTTGCTTGTATAATGGTCTAGGTTCAATCCTGAGTATTGAGAAAGAGAGGGGGGGGGAGAGAGGAGGAAGAAAGGGAGGGAGGGATAGGAGCATGGGAGAAATAGCTAACAAAAACAATAGTCCCTTCACTTGCAGAAGTCAACCTCATACAGAGGTTGCCAGGCTTCTTCTGTACTGGCATATTTCCCTGCCCTACCTGTTCTAGTATGTGTGCAGAGGTCCCAGGCATCTTAGCACATGAACTTATGACAGGCCCTGGGTCATCTATGCCTCTCCCATATGGCATAAGCTAGATTCCTTCTAGATTCCTTCCTGTACATCTTCAGTATTCAAGAGTAGATGCACCCTCAAGAAAAGCCCCCAGAGCTGGGTGGTGGTGGTGCACACCTTTAATCCCAGCACTCAGGAGGCAGAGGCAGGCAAATCTCTGTGAGTTCAAGGCCAGCCTGGTCTACAGAACGAGTTCCAGGACAGCCAGAGTTACAACAGAGAGACCCTGTCTCGAAAAACCCCAAAAATAAGAAGAGAAGGAGGAGGAAGAGGGAGAAAGAAAAGGAAGGAAGAAAGAGAAGAAAAAGAAGAAGAAAAAGAAAAGCCCCCTAGGACATCCCAGAAGCCAGGCTCTGACATCTATTTCCTACCGTAGCACCTCAAACCTATACGTCTGAGGTTAGCTCTATTTACTTACACTCCAGATGTAACCAAGCTTTATAAAGAGGACTATATCTGACTCAATGATGTGCCCTCAGTGGCCAGGAGATGCCGGCTCGTCACTCAGTAAATGTTCACAAAACATTGAATGAGTGAAGGAATGAATGAAATGAACTTTTGACTGTGGTTTAGGTAGCTACCACTAGGTGGCAGTAGCATTCTTTGGGTTATGAGGGTAGGTGGTAGCACTCAACACACCTGAAATAGTAAACTGAGGAGTGTTCCCATAGCCCAACAGCGGGTATATTTTCTAGACAATAGCTATCAAGTGACTACTCAAATTAGGTATCTAAGGAAGCTAGAATAGGTGAACTTCTAGAAGGAAAGAAAGTACCGTCGAGCTCTTGAGCCACTGAGACCTGTCTGCACAGGACATTCTCTAGCTTGCACTATTTAACTCGAAGTGCCCAGTGGATCTGTTCTAAACCCTAGCTGTCTATGGCTGTTCCGGGTTCACTGTCTCTAGTTCTGCTTGCTTATCTTATCAAGGGTTCCCCAGTAGACCCTTCTGACTGGCACGGTTCATGAAGAAGGCTGGTGGATGATAAGGCTGGACACAGGGAGTGGAGGCCTCTGGATTCCAGGGAGAGGAGCACGGACTTTACCCTGAAGGTACCAGGCTTCCTGGATAAGATTCTTGTGGGTACGCATGCGTACACGCACGTGCGGGCGGGCGGTGTGCATGTGTTCAAGCACATGTGTGAAAGGAGGTAGAAAAGTGATGTTGAGAAAAACACGTGCTAAAAAGCTAGAGGCTGTAGGGAGAAAGAGACGAGAGACCCGCACAGCTGGAGACTCATCAACAGGGCTGAGCCTGCACGAAGAAGGCAATGTTTGGCAGCCATCTTGGGCAGCTTCTGGAATGTTCCTTAGGTAGAACAGGAGAGGGTGAAGACCAATAGGGAAGGATGAGGAGAAATAGGTGCTTCGGAAGACGCCTGGCTGTTTGGATAAAAGAGAACACTATGTAAATGATAAAAATCACAGGACTACTTGTCACAGTAGAAAAAGACAGGCCTTCCTGGACTTTGTGAGACTCTTAACCTTAACCTTTGTGCACTGAAACACTGTCCTGTCTCTGCTGCTAACCCGGTGGAATGCTGTGAAGTGGAGCGCCGCCCCACCCGTAAGGACACAGTCCTGGAGGGAAGACCTCAAAAGTTCTGAGGCTGGAAGCCGGAGCCAGGGTTGGGACTTCTGAGTCCCATGGAGAAGAGGGAGGCCAGTTGCTTCTGTGTTTGGTGGCAGAGGGGTCTGATGTGTGCCTGCGTGTGAGTGTACACCTCGGCAAACATGTAGAGGTCTGAGGACAACCCTGGGTGTAGGTCCTTGTTTGTTGAGACAGGCCACCACTACAGATGCCAGGCTGGCTGGTGCAAACTCCCAGGGCTTCTTGTCTCTGCCCGCCTCCATCCACTCAGAGAAGTGAAGGATTCTGGGTGTGCACTGCTGGGTCCTTACATGACTTCTGAGGATCTCAGGTTGGGCACTTCACCCACTGAGCATCTCCCCAGCCCCCGAGGACTGTTTTTGTTTGTTTGTTTGTTGTTTTTTTTAAGAGACAGGGTTTCTCTGCTGTAACTCTGGCTGTCCTGAAACTCACTCTGTAGACTGGGCTGGCCTGGAACTCACAGAGATCTGCCCGCCTCTGCCTCCTGAATGCTGCAAGGATTGTTACTTTTAAGAGGAGTATCTGAAGTTCCCAGCCTCCGGCACACTGGTTCTCCAATTCCATCTCATGGGACTCCCCTGCAAAGTGAAACACAGATGTTTGGCTGTACATCGGAGCTTCTGACTCAGTGGGTCTGGATTGGGACCTGAGAATTTGCATTTCTAGCAGCTTTCTAGGAGCTGCTGCTGCTGATGATCTGGGCTCCCTGGGGGGGGGTGCTGTTTCTCAGTCCTTCCTGTCTCCCAGTAGTCATAGAACCAGGAGACACATTTTAAAATTCTGAAGTCTGAATGTTACTCACAGCAACTGAATCAAAATCCAGAAAGCACCTGGCCTAGAGGCTCTTCCCCCTCCCCTCAGATTCGGAGGGACATCTTCTCTTCTCCAGGTGGCTCTCCCCAAGTCCTGGGTGGTCCCAAACTTTTACTGCCACCAGACTCCTGGGAGCAAGCATCTTTGTCATCTCCCAGTAACACATGAAGTTCTGTGGAAACCTAAGAATGTGTCATTTCCCTCAAATAGTAACGGGAGATGAGGTGACATAAGGTATGTGAGGGATGGGTGTAAATATGGGTCTAAAATCCCACGTAATTCATGATGGAGATGTTGCCAAGGTAAATTAATAAGAAAACAGTTGGGTGATGTTTACCAACAAAATCAGTTTGCGGTGTGTTAACTCAACTGCGTTTGCTCAGTGAAATAAGCTGTTGATTAGAGCAAGTCATATCAGAAGAGGCGGCCTCCCTCATAGAAGTGGCCATATTATTCTGCTTGGTCAGGCTACCTAGGAATAGGAAAACTGCCAAGGTGAGGCCTGGAACCTCATAGGGCTGCTTTGCAAAAATCAACCTCTCTCTCTCTCTTTCTCTTGATTGCTCTCTTTCCCTTCCTCTTCCCTCTACCTTCCTCCCTCTCTCTCCCTCCCCTTCTCTCTAGATCTCTTGATCTCTCTCTCTCTCTCCTTCCCTCATTTATCCTGCCCTGTGATTCTCTCACAGCCTTAGAACAGGAGTGTAGAGTGGGTTTGAGGCAGAACTTGGACCTGTGTCTGGGATTGAAGGACCGGATGCCATCACCCAGCTAGGATGCCATGAAGTATTTACTGGGTAACAGGCTGAAGGACAGAGCTAGGAGAGGACCCGGTGACCAGAACAGCAGACCCAAATGGAGATCATGGTTTGGAGCGATCATGTGAGGACCTGGGTTAGTGGCAACAACGGCAATCTTGGGAAACATCTGGGTACCACCCAGACACTCTGGGCACTGAGTCAGCCTTCTGTTCTCATGGAGCATCCCTGGCACCAAGTTGTCAGCTCTCTGCTTGAATTCCCCCAATTCTGGGGCTTTTGCTTCCTCAGAGAGCAGCCTTCCTTGCATTGTTTGGCTTGGCATCTGTGTCATGTTTCCCCAGGGCCCCAAGTCAGTGCGACACCGGGACTCTGAGCTCTGCAGAGCCATCTCGTACTAGGACGACTTCCACATGTGTCCTTTCATCCAGTGGCAATGATCATCTCCTGATCCAGGCATAGCTGTGGCGAGAGAACACCAGCCAGGCTCGGTGATCTAGATGAAGACGAAGCTAGAAATTACCCCAGCCTCCTGGCCTGACACAGTCTTCATCATGGCTGTCACGGTGGGGGAAGTAGTTAGAGCCCAGACACACTGGTGGTCTTCCCAACAAAGGAGAGGGAGAAAGAAAGGAAGAGACAGAGGGAAAGAGCCGTTTCTCCAAACTTAAACCTTCATGAAGAACAAATCCATAGCCCAGGCTGTGGCTGAGTGACCAAGACATGAACATAGGTCTGTAGATGGCTCCTCAAAATGCCAGACAGAGAGATGGCTCTGAGTTCTTTCTCCCCACTCTGCGGACAGTTTGGAGACCATAGTACATAAACCTATAGAGAGTGTTCTTCCCAAGAAACAGGGTCTAAAGTGAGAAACCTCTGGAAAATCCATGCCCCTGGACTCACCCTCCACCCTCAGCATTTTTCAGGAAGCCATAATCAGGTCAGTAGAACATGAATTTCACCAGCCCTAGACCAGATGGGGTTTTTTGTTTATTTGGGGGAAGTTGTTCTGTTTTTAGACAGGGTCTCACCGTATAGCCTTGGCTGGCCTGGAACTCACTATGTAGACCACGCTGGTGTCGAACTCACAGAGATCCACCTGCCTCTGCCTCCCATGGTGGTGGGATTAAAGTGGTGTGCTACCCACACCCAGCCCTGTTTCTTTGTCTTTGTTTTTAACTTTTGAGATAGGGTCTTGCTATGTAGCCCGGTTTGGCCTCAAACTCATGACCTTTCTGGCTCAGTTTCCCATATGCTAGGCCAAATCTGGGTGGCCTTTGGAATGTCGGATAGGAAGGGTTAATCACCCCCAACCCAACCCTGCAAGTTCTTCCCTGAATTTCACTTCAAATAGCATGCCCCCCCCCCCAGAGGTTCACCTCACAAGTACTTACAGTCTGGACAGGTGGGAGTAGAAAGTCTGTCCAGGACCTGGTTCCTGCACAGGAACACTGCAGCTCTCTATCCTTTCCAAGCAGAAGTGGGAAGGGGGAGTCAGGGTTACGAACGCATTCCACCTCCACTTCTTCTTGCATGTCCTTCCTACTCATTTCCTACTCTTGTTTCCTGAGAACAGCTCTTTCTTTATTTAGGTGCAGCCTACACAGTGCACCGAAGGGCAAAAGACACCTTAGCATGTACACACTGCAAAAGCAAAAGATGTTTTCTTTCTTATATTTGTCTGAACTTAAAATTTAGAATGAATATGCATTGCTTTGTGTGTCTGTATGTATATATGGGTGTATGGGTGTGTGTGTGTGTGTGTGTGTGTGTGTGTGTGTTCCCATGTGGGAAGGCGCACAGCTGTGTGCTCATGTGTGTGCTTGCGTGTAGAGGCCAGAAGACAACCTTAGCTGTCATTCCTTGGGCACCATTCATCTTAGTTGTGTTGGTTCGCTTGTTTATTTTAGACAGGGTCTCTGACTGGCCTGGGATTCACCAAGTCGGCTAGGCTTGCTAGCCAGGAAGACCCCAACAATCTGCCTGCCTGCCTCTGCCTCTTAGCACTGTGATTACAAGCCATGCATGCACCAACCACCACACCTGGCTCTTTTCGTCTCTTTCCTCACGTGACTTCTGGGATATCATGCTCAGGTCTTAAAACTTGCAAGGTAAACTTTTTTACTGACCTAGCTGTCGTCGTCCCCCCCCCCCCCCCCCGGTCATGTATTACTATCATGATAGGAAAAGAGTTCTGGAAAATCTTTCAGTTTGGGTCGAAGGATCTGATTTGAAGATCACTGTCCTGTGGCTGTCCATTTCCCCCATCTATGACTGAAAAGGTCAACCCCGCAATGTGGGGCTGATACCGCGTCTCTGTCCATGCACACTTGCTCAGCAGGAATTCAGCCTTGACCACGCAGTGCAGAATGCTTCAGCCTGATTGCCTTGCTTTGGAGAGCCCTCCCACTAGCCTTTATGAGCCAGAGGAAGACGTCAGATGTTTTGGCATTCCCGTGCATTGCTGCTTTCAAGGATGGCAATAAGAAGCAAGTATAACACACTGAATTGCTACCCATAGAAGACTGTTCTGTGACATGAATTCCAGTTATGCCAAGGCCAGCATTTGATAGCCTGGAATATAAGAGCAGGAAGCCACTGGGCCTAGATTTATGATCATTCCTACATTTCAACCATCTGCTTCAGGCACGCACCTGAAATTTATGAAATGAGATTGCTCTGGAGGGTACAGGCCAGGAAGCACAAGGTTGAAAAGGGAAAAAAAAAAACCTAACAAGAGATGAATTCATGTGGGCCAATTTCAGGCTTTGCTTGCTTTCAAAGAGGCCTTTCTCATCTTGCTAGTATATTTCAAGACACTGCAAGATTATAAAGCAGGCACATCATGCTTCACATGTTCTGGACCTCCCCAGAGGTCCCTGGCAGCTCCCATCTTTAGACTGACTCCTTGTGTGGCTCTTGTCAGAATGGAACAGCATCTTCCCTTTCGTTTTTATTCCTTGTCCTCCTTTTTCCCTCTAACACTTAGCTACACAGACTTTCTAAATTCTTTTTAAAGATAATTACTTTTGTATTTCCTCTGTGTGTGTGTGTGTGTGTGTGTGTGTGTGTGTGTGTGTGTGTGTACCATGTACATATGGGTACCCAAAGAGGCCACAACAAGGTGTCACATCCCTGGACCTAGAATCACAGGTGGTTATGAGTCACCTGATATGAGTGCTGGGAACTAACCCTGGGTCCTCTGCAAGAACCTTGTGCTCTTTTAACCACCAAGCCATCTCTCCCACCCTCTTCAGTATTTACACCATGTCTAGATGCTCTAGAAGCTAGTTCACAATGTCTCTTTCCAAGAGATTCGGTCAAATTATGGAATCATTCCTAGCCTGCAGTCATCAAGCTCAGACCCAGATAATCTTCCCAGGCAACATCTTCTCAAAGACAGGCGAACCTGTTTATTCTCTTTTGACTCCTCCAAGGGGACAATCTGACTGTGCACAGCTCTGAATAATCTCATTTAACCAGCTCTGTACTTCTGTGATCCTAGCACTGAGTAGGTGGAGACAAGAGGATCAGGAGTTCAAAGTCATCCTCAGCTACACAGTGAGCTCGAGGCAGCCTGGGCTTCCTCAGATCCTGTCTCAAACAGTAAACAAACAATCAGGGGGCGATGACTTGGTGGATAAAGGGTTTGCCAGGACAATGAGACGACTAGAGTTCATGTCCCCAGCACCCACATAAAAGTTGGGCTGGTGTGGTGGTCTGCCTGTAAGCCCAGCCCCAGGGAGACAGAGGCAGAAGAGTCCCTGGGCAAGTTGGGTACCTAGGCTAACTAAAATGGTGAGTTCCAAGTTCAGGAAGAGCCCTAGCCTCAGAAAATAAAGTGAAGAGTGGAGAAAGACATCAATCTCTGGCCTCTACATACACGGACACACATATGCATGTGCACACATGCCCATCTGTGTCCACACACATTCAAATATGCATGCGCACATGCATGTATGCTATATGCATACACGTGCGAGCAAATAAACATCTCACTGGGGAAGTCCCCCACTCTTCCATACACCTCATCTTTGGATAAGAATCTTAGATTCCTTTTTAAAATTTTGTATTGCATTTAAGTGCGTGTGTGTGTGTGTGTGTGTGTGTGTGCTGCGCGCGCGCGCGCGCGCGCACGTGCGCATGCTCGCCTGGCCCCATGACACACACATGGGGGTGAGAGAAAAACTTGCTGAAACCAGTTCTCTCCTGCCATGTGGGCCCTGAAGATCAAACTTGGGTCATCACACTTGGCAGCAAGTGCCTTTTCTCACTGAGCCATCTTGGCAGCCCAAGAACGGTAACCCCCGATATTGAACCTTACGGGGCGGGTGGGGGAGGGAGGTGACTGGACGCAGAGAATATGCAGATCTATACATATTATAAGCAAGAAATAATGTTTCTGCAGAAAGAGAGATTCTTGAGAAATCTAAATCAAAATTGGGTAAGGTTGAATCCAACCCTAAAATAAGTTCTTTTAGATTCTACCAACTCCAATTTGAATGAAATTTGGAAGAAAAAAAATCCAGTTTTGGATTTTGCCTTTCAGACTGAAGCCATTTGTAGTAGAATCTTAAAGACCCCAAACTTTTCTTTAAGGAAAAACTCCAATCTCTCTCAGGTTTCAGTAACACACAGTTTCCACAAACCTGAGTCTAGAACGAACTGGCGTAGTTCGGGGATATGTGGTGTGGTTAGTTTTAGCTCTGTTATGGTTTGCTTTTAAATATTTATTTGTGAAACATAGATCTTGCTAAGATTGAAATCTGTTCTGGAAAAGTAATGACAACTCTGGCTACTGCTTAACGGGACTGTTGAATCTGCTCAGAAAACAAAAAGATTCTGTTACACAAACAATCCGTCGTTGTAAGGGATAAAACAATTCCAGTGAGAACGTGATGACTCCTTCCTGGTAAGATCTGAACTGAATTTCTGTAGATGTGTTACAACCTACGAGCCCAAATCTACCATTCAGTACAGCTAATTGGCTGCAAAAATGTAAGTCTCTTGTGAAAGGAGCCTATGTCACTGTCCTAACAAGCATCCCATTGATATCAATGATATCATTGCGTCTGTGAATTATACCCCATTGCACCAGTAAACACAGCATCTGTCACACAAAAGATGCTCAGTCATGGTTCTGTTCTATTCAGCAGGTAACTAACTCTTTCTGATGGACCACCCTAGCTTTCTGTCCATCAGAAAGTGATAAAATTAATTTCCATTCTGTAAAAAAGACCAGGCCACTACTTAGAATATCACATAACATCAGATGCATGACCACCTTCATTGTGGTGGTTCTCTTCTAAGCACCAGCTCGATTGGGCTTAAGAGATACCTGGCTAGTTAGTGAAGCATTATCTCTGGGTTGCCCAGAAGAAACTGGCACATGAGTTAATGAAAGAAGTAGGGAAGATTTGCCCTGAATGTGGGTGGGCCGTCCAATCTGCTGCCTTCCCCACCCCAGGACATACAGGCAGAAGAAAAGCAAGTGCGGGATTTCTCTCTCAGAGCTGGGACTCTCTCATCCAGCTGTTAGCTCGGAACTCCAAGCTCTTGCTTTTAGACTCTGGACTCAATACCCGCCCCTACCTTACTCTAGTTCTTAGGCCTTTGGCCCTGTGCTGAGATTTATATCACAAGATTCTCTGCTTCTGAGATCTTCAGACTTGGGCTGAGCAAGCAACTGGCATTGCTGGGACTCCGGGTTCCAGACAACCTACCATGGGACTTCTTTAGCTCCATAGCTATGTGACCCAACTCTTATATCATAGCAAATCTCCCTTGTCTGTCATCCATCCATCCACTCACCCAACCTCTTGATTCCATTTCTCCAGAGAGCCCTGTCTAAGACAATCATTTTCCCACAAGTAATGAATCTGCATCCTGTAGCATATGCCATGATAGTCATGGTCATGGGGACTCATGTCTGGAAAATAGCTAGGAGAGCATACCCTGCCCTACTCCAAGTAGATACAAGTGAACTGTTCCTCCCTACAAACGCTCTAGTCATCAGTTCGTCTAATCAGCAAGCATTTGTGTTTTCACTGATGCCTAGTGCGTGGTTCCATCATATCTCGGTTTCCCAAGGTGATTAGAACTAGAGATAGGGAGGAAAGATATTGCCAACAGAAAACACCCACTCGCTTCGTGTCTACTGTACACTTACCAGGAACTGTACCCGGATGACAAAGAGGAGACAGAGCCTCTGAGCTCAGGACGTTCACGTAACAGGAAAAGCATCAGGCCCTTGTCCTTATAATATGGTGCGGGCTCTGTCGGAGAGAGGTGCGTCCTAGTATGGGCAGAACTGACTGAAAAGCAGAACGATCATCAGAGATCAGGGATCTCCAGGTTAAGAGGTGAGATGAGCCACACCTCATCTGCCTAGAACAGGCTGAGGGAAAACAATTGCTACATGGTTTGGAATCTTACCAGCTGGTTGGTAAGTGTAGCCATTGTTAAAAATTAAATTGTATGAACGTATAGTTAATTGGAGAAATAAAGATAGTAAGTACTAAACACTTCCTAATATTTTACTACATTTTTTTTTACCATTATATCTGCTCTGGGGACTTTTTTTAAAGGTCTGTTGAACCTGGTGGAAATATTGTAATAATGGTGGTTACTGTGTATCTCTCTCAAGTCCACAGTCAAGTCTGCCACATCATGTTTAGACTGAAGGCTGGTCACGATGGGAAGATTTTCACCAGGGAAACCAGGAAGCACAATGGATCAGGGATTATCCCCAGCACAGAAGACCATTGTGTTAGCTACCTCTCTTCGTTGCTATGACAGAATAGATGACGAAAGTAGCTTACGGAAGGAAGAGTTTGTTTTGGCTCACAGTTTGAGGTGATACAATCCGTTATGGCTGGGAAGGCATGGTGGGGAAAACTGCCGTCACCATGGTGGCAGAAAGGTGAGGCAGCTGATCACAAAGTCCCCATAGTCAGGAGAGAGATGAGCTCTGCTGCTGATTGGCTTCTCCTTTTGATTCAGTCTGGAATGTGCTGCCCACATTCAAGATGGGGCTTCCCGCTGCGTTGTAACCTTGTTGGAAACACAGACACACTCAGTTGTGTTTCCTGTTGTCCAACATGAAGATCAACCATCACAAGCATTTACCAGCAGACAGGACCGGCTCCAAAGGGGAATCCTAAGCTGTGCAGGAAGCTGGGAATGTAAATGTAGCAACAACAGGGTAGGTGAGGTCAAAAGGGCCCTTTGAGCGCCTGTTGAGAAACCGGGCTTCTGCGGTTTCAAAGGACTTTAGGAGAGAAGTGACCATCTTTGCCGAAGTGTGGGAGGGGGGTCGGGGTGGGGGGAGGATTGTCTAGCTAGAGAGTAGCTGAGCTAGAGGTAGGAACCAAGGGTGACTCTGAGCTTAGATGAGCTCAGTCACCACGCAGCAGACAAGTCCTGTGAGAAAGGAGGACTTGGATGGCGTTTGACATGTGGAGTTTCAGCGTCTGATCTGGAAGACCTGTGTGGAGAATATCCTACCTCTAGCTACTTAAGGCAGCTTGGGGAATATCTACGCTGGGCCCCCCACCAGGTCTTCAGACAGCCGTGAAATCTTTAGAGGCATGAGGTTCTCTAGGATGTGGTGGAGAGTGGGAAAACAGAAAGGCAGAACAAGGAGGAGCAGGGTACAGGTGCATGCAAAAGGAGGCTAAGGGAAGGGGGCAGGAAGCAGGAAAGGAAGATTGACTCTTTTTTATTGTTGTTTTATTATGTTTTTCTTTTATTTCTTTTCTCTACATTTTTGGTGTATACATGTGGTATAGTATGTGTATATGGTATATATTTGTGTATATGGTGTGGGGTGTGTGTGTACATGTGTGGTGTGATATGTGTGTGTGGTGTTGTATGTACATGTACTTGTTAGTATATGTGCACACTTGCACGTGTGGGTGTACATGTACACATGCACCGGCAAGTTGAGATCAGAAGCCCATGCTAGATGTCTTTCTTTGATTGTTCTCTGCCTCTTGTTTCCTTGTGTCTTATCTGTCTCCCCACTGAACTCTCAATGTCAAGAGGGCCTGGACCATGTATATCTTGGAAATTCTTTCTCTTATCTACAAACACAAGGCTCAAGGCTTAACACATGATCTCTCATAGAACCTAAAGCTCATCCATTCAGCTAGGCTGGCTGGCCAATGATCTTCAGGGACCCACCTGTGTCTGCCTTCTCTCACCAATGCTGGTGTCATAGGGTTGTGGTTATTGTTGATGTTGTTTCGAAGGCTGCTAAAACTATTGCTGAAATTAATTTGGAGTAATAAAAAAAAAGTCCAACAGGAAGAAGTTGAGTATAGGGAAGAAATAAATGGAAGTGAGAAAGTACAGCAAGCTGAAGACAGTTCTCACAGTAGGTTGGTATAAGAAGAGGAAGCCCAGGCTGGAGAGGTGGCTCCGGAGCTAAAAGCACTTACTGCTCTTATAGATAACCTGAGTTCAGTCCTTGGCACCCATGTAGGGCAGCTCACAACTGTTCTGGGACATTTGATGTCCTCTTCTGGCCTCCAAGGGCGCGTGCGCGCGCGCGCACACACACACACACACACACACACATCACAAACACACGCACAGAGACACACATTACAATATATTTTCCCATATACACATGAAGAAGCATGATTGAATTGTTGGTTTTGATTTTTTTTTTTTTTTTTTTTGTAATGAAAGAAGAAATTAAGCAACCAGTGGGAAAACGCTGGAAATTTAGGACAGTCAGGATGCCAACCAGCGGGAGTATCAGAGGGCATGGAAGACAACATAAGAAGGGCCCAGACAGTCAGGGGTAGAAGAGGGCATTCCATATGAGAATATCATATTGGAACCATCGAAAAACAGCTAACTTTGAGCCTCGTGCTAGGCGATAAAGGATCATTTCCGAGATACACATTTTCTGGGCCCTCTTGACATTGAGAGTTCAGTGAGGAGACAGATAAGGCACAGGGAAACAAACCAAATGATTGCAAATAGCAATAAAAATGTACAAAGGAGTCAAAAATAGTAATAAGAATAAAGGTATAGGGAAAGTGGCTTTTCTGAAGATATTTAGACAAGACAGAGGTGAGGGGGTCAGCCAGCTGAGAAGCAACAAGAGGATGGACAACAGATGCTTCTCCTGAGAGCCTTGCAGGAAGCTAGGAACAGTGGTGGTGGGACCAGTGGAAAACCAACCAATGTCCAGATGGAAGGAGGCAGGCGGTGAGCCGGGCAGCGCCCTGGAGGTTTTCACAAAGGTTTAGGACTTTGTTATAGTGCAATGCGAAGCCAATGGCAGGATGATTCAACATGACCTGCACTGGGAAAGGTTGCTTCTGAGCACTGTGTGGAGAACGAGTTGGAAGGGATAAAAAGGAGCAGGGAGGATGGGGTGGGCTGTAGTTACCATAAGGTGTAGGGTTAGCTGCAGTGAGGGCAGTAACCATGGAGATGATGAAGGGAGCAAGTTAATCCTGTAGAGGTACAATCTACAGAACTGGTTAAGGAAGAGGAGCAAATACAGAATGATATCAAAAGCTCTGGGAACTTATGGTTTTGGAGGACCATGGGAAATCAGTAGAGAGAGCTTCGTCATGACTCATGTGGCACAGACCGGCTTCCTGCTGTAGAGAACTGGAGGATCTCAGAGACTCTAGGGCTGAAAGCTGTGCTAGAGACAGCTTATGTGCAGACTGAGACAGAATGAGGCTAGTGAATGAGGACCTAGCCTTAGCTAAGAGAATTGAGAATGGCAAAGGAGGAGTTAAGAGATCATCTTAAGAAAAGGTAGCAGGTTGTGGAGGTCAGGAGGAGAGAGAATCCAGGGGGAAGATGAAAGATAATAACACTGATGATCTAGAAGTAGGCAGATGGAGGGGTGTAGGCAGAGGGGTGACAGCCAGTCCTGGTCATGGTTTCCAGTGATGATGAGACTCCCAGGTATAAGCACCCAGATGACAGTTGTCTCTCTAGAACCAGAACAAAAGGATTGGGTCCAGCCTGCCTGGCAAATGGACCATATCCTAGGTCATCAAGGATGAGTCCGTCTTTCCAATAATGGACTCAGTCCTTTGGCCTTTAGTTCTAGCTCCTTGGGAGACTGAGGCAGGAGGATCACCTGGTTTGTACAGTGAGGCCATGCTGGAGAAGTGCAAGATCCTGTCTTCAAAATTTTAAAGTTGGGTTTATTCAAGGGCTGGGCACAGAGCCCCATCATAGCGCACTTGCCTGGCGTACACGAGGGCTTAGGTTTAATGCCTGGTACCAGAAAATGATGATGGTGGTGGTGGTGATGATGAAGACTGGAATCTAGAAGCATTCACTCAATATCTACTCTGTTGTACTAAACACATTCAATCTTTTTTTTGAAAATTAGTTTCCTTCTATTGTTTTTTTGGTTTTTTTTGTTTTTGTTACATTTCAGGGGCAAAGTTAGGATCCTGAATTCTTGGTGGTGCATGAAAACTCTATTGAGATCAGAAGCATCAGGGTTTGGGAGCAAACTCCGTCTCTGAGCTCTGATATGTGACATTTACAAAGGTGCGCATCTCCCCTATAGACAGATTCTGTTCTCACACTTCTCAAAAGCTCCGCAGAAGATAGTTTCTCATTGTCAGGGCTACTGACCGGCATTTTGTTTTCTGCTCTCGCTTTCCTCAGGCACCTCAGAAGCCAGATGGCACGCAGCTAGTGATGCGGCTTGGAGAACAATGTACCTGCTTTCCTTCAGTGGAAGCTTGGCTCCTCCCACCCAGGCTCCCTGGTTTCCTCCTGGTACACCTCCCCTTTGGTGACCCCCCACCACACACACACACATGAGCATCCGTAGCTCACCCTCTTTTATTTCGGTGCTTTATTTTCTTCCTGCTTCACCAACTTCTTTCTTTCTTCTCTGGCTCTCTTGTCATCTTTCTCAGAATTTCTGCTTCAGTCATCTTCTCCCCCACACAGCTCAGAGATATAGGGCGGCCCTTGCCTGAGTCCCATTGTCTGATTGCCCTCCCTGACTTCTGTCTGTTAAGGGGGAAAAAAAATGCTGTTGTCAGAGCTTTGTGACTGCCTGGATTCCTGATACACTAAGATTTATTGTGTGTACACAATGGCGACCCCCCGGGCTAAGCACTTGGAATGCAGAGCATGAGTGTTCTGAGTGTTCTTTGCTTTAGTTGGTAAACACCCTGTTCATAATTATTTGAGAAAGTAATAGATGAAATCAAATGAACTTCATGTGGGCAGACCAATGCCATATGTTTCGGGGGGATTCTGTGAGTCTGGCACAGCCCTTTTATGATGCTTGAATACAGTCTCAGCTGCAAGTAGACACTACAGAGCGACAAGTAGCATTTGTCACCTCTGCTCAGTGACTCTACTTTCCTATCCCCTGCCTCCCTCCCAAATACAAAAGATTCAAGAACAGGTAAAGACTTGGTGAGCGCTGTTGGTTTAGGATGGGACATACCAGCCGGCTGGAGGGAGAAAGCCTTTCTTTTCTCATCTGATAATGAGCAACTTCCGGCAACCATCTGGGTTCTTCATGGTTATTAGGCTAGGCGCAGAGAGTAAGGGACTTGGATGATTTTGTCTGTCAGTTCAGCCATTTTAGTTAGCATACAAGAGGATAGTAAGTGAGGGAAATGACCAATCTGTGGCCCAAACCCTTGCCTGACCTCAAAAGTCATTCCTTGGCATCCTCCGAGAATTGTGTCCAGAATCTTGTGGATATTAAAACCTGTAGACATCAGAGTCCCTTTCAAAAAATGGTGTAGTGTTTGCATAGATGTACTCGCTTCTTTTGTACACTTAAAATCATCTCTAGGTTACTTACGATACCCAATATAATGCAAATCTATGCAAATAGTCTGCAGATGATGTAACAATTGTTTAGGAAATAATGTCAAGAAAAAGCTTAAGGAATGATTTTGATCCTCAGTTGAATTCCCAGACGTAGAAGCTCCACAGAGGGTTGAGAATAAACATTTCAGGTGTAGTCACAGGGGAGAAGTCGACTGGGTCAGTTTTCTTAAGCATATTCTTTCAAAGTTGAAAACAACACTGTGAATTAGGCTCCATTACTAACTGAGCTGAGTGCCTATGACTTCAAATACTCTCAATTCATTCTAGGTAGATGTGGCCTTTCTTCAAAGCACCTATTAAGAATATAAAAACAACCTGGGCATGATGTACACATCTTTAATCCCAGTGCTAGGGAGGCAGAGGCAGAAGGATCACTGTGAATTCAACCTGGTCTATAGAGTGAGTTCCAGGACAGCCATAGTTACAACAGAGAAACCCTGTCTCAAAAATATATATGTGTGTGTGTGTGTGTGTGTGTGTGTGTGTGTGTGTGTACAGGGGCAGGCATGGTGGTGCACACCTTTAGTCCCAACACTCAGGAGGTAAAGGCAGATGGATCTCTGAGAGTTTGAGACCAGCTCGTCTATATAGCGAGTTCCAGAACAGTCGGGGCTATATAGAGAAACCCTGTCTCAAAGGAAAAAACAAACAAACAAACAACCCAAACAAAAATAGATATAAAAAAGCAAGGCTCGGGGCTGGGGATGTAGCTCAGTTAATAGAGTGCTTGTGTAGCATACATTAAGTCCTGGGTTCAATCCCCAGCACCACATAAATTGGACATAGAAGAGCATGCCTGTAATTCCAGCACTTAGTAAGTAGAGACAGAAGAGTTAGAAGTTCAAGGTCATCCTCAGATACAAAGTAAATTCAAGTCTCAGAGGAAAAAGTAGGGCTGGGGCTAATTCCCCATTAGTGAAGGGCTTGCTGAGCAAGCATGAAAACCTAAGTTTGACCCCCAGAGCTGATCCCTAAAGCTCCCAGAAAGTCTAGCCAAGCCAGGTTCAATAAGAGGCTCTATCTCAAAAAATAAGGTGAGGCTTGACTAAGGGAGACATCTGACTTTGACCTCTCATCTCCACACACCCATGCCCATGTGATTCACATACAAAGGGGGTGGGGGGAGGAAGAGAGAGAGAAAGGAAAGAAGGAAAGAAGGGAGAGAGAGAAAAAGCTTTCACATCACAACATATTTGTGCAGGTCCTCTTTCTACTGATGATAGGACTCCCCGATTGTATTGTAATGGATTTTCTTCCTGTTAAAATGTATGCTAAATGGTGAGGTTTTCTTTGACATTGGGATTGGAATGAACCGGTACCATGAGAACGAATCTTTCTTTTGTAGACTTTTCTACCATAATTCAGTTGGTTCATTAAAACTCCTGGATAGTGTACAAACACCCTACCAACTAGCAAATTTAAGTGAATTTAAACAGTACACACAACCTATGGAAATACAGATTGTATGAAGATATAGCATATTTTCTTTATAGTTTGGAGACAGATCTAATTCTGACCTAAAAAAGCAATGTTTGTAAGAGAATATGAATGAGCCCTGGTTTGCCTTGGAGTCACCATGTAGCCCAGGCTAGTCTCACCATGTAGCCCAGGCTAGTCTCACCATGTAGCCCAGGCTAGTCTCACCATGTAGCTCAGGCTAGTCTCACCATGTAGCCCAGGCTAGTCGCAGAGTCACAGTAATTTTCTTGCTTGCATCTTTCAACTGCTGAGATTATAGACATGAACCAGCACACCAAGCTCACAACAGAACATTCTTTATCTCTGTGGTCATTAGTGGCTACAGTCAAAATCTTTTAGATTAGTAGCAGAAAATGAGCAGAAAACACAGAAAGTTGCCATTCACCCTTCGTGTCCCCTCCCCCACCTC
Organism: Cricetomys ansorgei; assembly: GCA_026225945.1. Lineage (NCBI taxonomy): Eukaryota > Metazoa > Chordata > Mammalia > Rodentia > Nesomyidae > Cricetomys > Cricetomys ansorgei. The sequence goes on along the minus strand of JAMJFZ010003145.1, from coordinate 4,557,209 downwards.
AAGCAGTTTTCACCCTGTCGTGAACATCTTGTATTAATGTGGCACATTTGTTACAACTGATGACCCAATATTGACAGAGTCTTATTCACTGAAGTCCATTGTTCACACTCACGCGCATTCTTCCTGTTGTGCGTATGTTCTGGAGTTTTGATAAATGTACAGTGGTGGCTCTTTTACAGCAAGCAGGCAGAATAGCTTCACTTCCCTCCAAGTCCTCTGTTCCCTACCCGGTTGTCCCTTCCTTCTCCCCTGCCATCCCTGGCGATTGAGGATTGATCTGATGCCTCTAAATCCTTGTCTTAAAATGTCACAGACGATTCAGTACCGCGTCTTTTCACACTGACTTCTGTCTCCGAGCTGCAGCATTCATGGGGGTTCCTTTGTGTGTTTTTGTGGCTGCCTTTCTATCTCACTTACTTTGGTCCCTGGACAATAGTAGATGGTGTGGATAAATCATTGTTTGTTTGTACAGTTATTTTTGAATCAATGCCTTTATCTAGTCTGTGATCCACCGTAACCTGATACGGATGAGAGATGAGAGATAAGGGAAATTTCTAAAAATGATTCTATCCCCAAGTTTCATCTATTCATGAGACGCGTTAGACAAAAAGCATATAAAAACATTTAAAGCATTGATGTATATGTTTGTTCCAGACAACTCTGACCTAGAAAAGCAATGTTTTTAGGGGAGAATGAATCCCCTGAAACCAGACCCGTTTTTCTCTCCCCTGCCCCCCACCCCGTGTGTGTGTGTGTGTGTGTGTGTGTGTGTGTGTGTGTGTGTGTGTGTGTGTGTAAGCACTCATGTATAGCTTGAGACTGAAGAGCAATGGCAGGGTATGGTGGAAAGAGAGGGCCAGCTTCTGCAGGGTATCCTCTGACTCCCACACATATGCCATGGTACATATGTGCACCCCCTAATAAAATAAAAGTCTAATAAAATAAATCTTTTTAAGAACACCCAATCAAGCTTGGTAGTAATAGTGATATAGACCTATAATTCCAGTACTTGGGAGGTAGAAGCAGAAAGATAAGTTCAAATTCATCCTATGTTGCCAACAAGTTCAAGGCCAGCCTGAGCTACTTGAGACCCTGTCTCAAAACAAACCATCAACCCCCCCTCCCCGAGTCCCAACCTTGTTTGTATCGATTGGTTGGTTGGTGTGTATATGCAGGTGCATAAGCCCACATATAGACATGCAGAGACCAGAAGCAGATGTTGGGTATCTTCCTCCTCATCACCTTCCTCATCACCTCATTGTTTGAGATAAAGTCTTTTACTGAACTCAATCTTTTTGCTAGGCTGGTTAGCCAAAAAGCTCCCTAGACCTGTCTTCCTCTGCCCACTCGCCACCACCCTAAATTAAAATAAGCAGGATTACAGGAACTTGTGGCCATTGCCCACTTTTCTGTAGGATTTAACCTCTGGTTCTCTTGCTCTCACAAGTGCTTCTACCTCCTGACCCATCTCCCTAGACTGTTTATTTATTTTTTTTGAAACAGGGTCTCTTGTAGTCCAGACTGGTCACAAATTGACTATGTAGCTGAGGATGGCTTTGAACTCTGACTGTTCTGTCTCCACCTTCCAAGTGCTAGAATTAGATATATAGATCACAATACCTGTTGGTTTGCTTGTTTTTATTAGCAGTGGACTCTACCCAGGTGCTGGGCAAAGTGCCATAGAAAAATGGACTAAAAGCCAGAGTCTTTAACCTCTGAGGCCTGCAGGGGAAATACAAACAAGAAGGTAGCCAGGAAACAAGCCATCGACCAGGCTATGGACGAGGCCCACTAGCTCTTTTGGCCTTTGGGTTGACTTTCAGAAGAATGACTGTGTACTGGGCATGGAGAGGATCTAGGTCTCAGCCCTGTGGTTTAGGTAAGTCCATAATGTGAGTTATCAAGAGTTGCCAGGATCTGACAAGTTGATCATTTCCACGAAGCCTTAGACTCATATTGATTAAAAATCCTCCTTAAAATCATACTAATGATATACTGAGAGAGACAGAAAGAGAGAGAGAGAGAGAGAGAGATCCTTTTAGGACCCAAAATTTAGGTGTAGACTACTTAGTAACCTTTGATATACCAGAAGCTAATACAGTAAATTTTGGGTGAAGAATTAGCTTGCTATACATGGAATCAGCATCTTGTGTTTTTACAGAGTGCACTGTAACCTGCCCGATGCATGCATGCACCCTGCACCACTTTGGAACAACAACAAAAAAAATATCTTCCTAGGGGAACAAATGTTACAGTGTACACACACACACACACACACACACACACACACACACACACACACACATTATTTCCTCTTTGTTACTTTTTGCTACATTTTACAGGGACCACCACCTGCTTAAATGACCCATTATAAAATGCTTCTTTGTTCTGATATTTTGAAATCAAACATTTTATTTTCTTTTGGTTTGGTTTTTGTGTTTTTGAGACAGAACTTCGCCATGTAACCCCTGCTGGCCTGCCACTTCATATGTAGACCAGGCTGTCCTCAAACTCACAGAGATTCACCTGCTTCTGCCTTCTGAGTGCTGGGATTAAAGGAGTCTGCCACCACACTGCGTTTATCACACATATTAAAAAGTCCCAAGTACGTGTGTGATCATTAGGAGAAATGAAACAGAAGCCAGAACCTAAAGATGTAGAAAGAAAAGGTCCAGAGTGCCACATCTCTGCCAACATCCGTCGTCCCCACCTGTAAATGGGTGGATAGGCAGAGCCTGTGGTGCACCAGCCTTCTGCACCTTCTGCTGGGCGTGTGCGAAGACACAAAACACCACTGGGAAGTCTCACATTTCTTTTATAAATATCATATGATGCACCTTACTGTGAAACTTACTCCATCGCTAATATATCATGGACACTACCTCTTGGTCAACAGAGATAGCTCAAACTCATATTTTTAGAAGCCATATCAGAATCCCCAGTGGTCTTTGTGGTTAGATGGAGTCACAGCACCGAGTGTTGCCCATGTAGTGTGGACAAGAGATAGGACACCACCCGTAGGCCTGGCCCACGGATTCCACCCATGGAAGGGGGGGGGGTCCTTTTCTTCTCCTGTCTGACTGCTGGAAATAAAGCACTATAAGGATCACCCACACAGGTCTATTGCGGGAACCAGAAACTTCCATTGTGTTCTACCACTGTTTAAATTATCTGCTACTGCAGCATGTGTTGTTTTCCTGAGATAATCTTCTCAGTACACTGTTGTTTCCTTTTCTTTTTAAATGGATAACCAGACATAAAATCCAGATTGTATATCAATCAGCTGTGTAGGAGCTTGTCACACAATTTCTTGGGATCCATTAATTCACATAAATGTAATCTGGAATCCAGCTACTTAACTTATTATCTATGAGAATAAATATATAAGCACAAGGGGAAAAAAAGGTAAAGGTTGCCTGACATTCAGATGTTTTACTCATCACTACAGAACTTCATTTACTTTGATCAAAATGCAAATTTCATTTCCTTTGTCCGAGGACCCATTTTTCTTTTCAAGTGGCATCTTTTGCTCATTGTTCCCGAGTCATCACTCAAACTGTACATATTTTGTTATTCTGATGGGAGTAGAGACTTTCTAAATAATCATTTCAGTTTTGTGGGCTTTTGTTTGTTTGTTTGTTTGTGGGTTGTGTTTGTGGCTTGGGTCTGACCCCCCCCCCCAAACCTTTTTACTTTTGAGACAGACTCTCACTCTAGATAGGCTGGCCTGCAGCTCACCAACTAAGCTGGCCTTGAAGTCCTGACTCTCCTCCAGTCTCAGTTTCATGAATGCTGGATTACAGGCCTAGGACATGACTTGTTGCTTGTTGCTCTTGTTTGTTTTGCTTTTGCTTTAAAGGTAAAGAGGTTGGAAAAGTGAAAGGGAAGGAAAATTTTTTAAATGAGTAGGACTTTCAAAAATCGTATTTGTGTTGTAGATGTTTCAGTCATAAACCTAAAAGAGTCTCCTTCTCCCTCCATGTGTTTCAAACTACAGTTTCATCAGCTTCATGGTGGAGACAAGCCATGTAGTTGAGCCCAAGATCTTGATGAAGCAGAGATTTCATTAACAAAGTTTCTTTCGGGGTAGAATTGATTGTCACTTGGTAACAGGTTTGAGCAACAAAAGGGGACAGTCATAGAGGTGTGTGTGGTGCCGTGAGGAGGAAATACAGGAACTGAAAGAGGCTTTAGCATTTTGTCTATGGGTCTAATCAGCTTTGCTGCTCAGATGCACAGCCACAGGCTCAGGACGGGTTGATGGACAAACTAACCCAGCCCTAAAAATATTAAAAGAAAACAAAAACAGGCTTTAGGGTGAGTGAACTTGAGGATGCACCAAAAAGACCATCCAATCACACCCACTGGGTTATGTATTTCACTAGTACATCTAGTACACTAAAACTAGAGGCATTTTTGTGATTTCTCAAATTATTATGAAAGCCCCAAAGGTGGAGTATTTGTAGCCCCCAGAAGTGAACCTACCGCTACTACTTTATTAGATGGACATAGTATCAAACTGCCCTCTAAATTCATATCTCTATACCCATAATAGATTACTGCAGCCCTCAAGCCTCATTGGCGAAGTTTCTTCCTGCCGCAGATGGCATTTAACAGGGCAACACACAACTGATCAAAGTACAGAGAGTGTCAGTGGCGTGCTCAGTAACAAATGGGACATCTTTATTACCACCACCACCCACAAAGGCTCAGGGGCCATTCCAGAAGAGGAGGGTGGAAGGGCTGTAAGAACCAGAAGGTAAGAAGGACCAGAACTAAACAGGGCCTTTCAGACATAACAGGAACACTACAGTTATGAACTCAGAGCAGCTGTACAAAATCACAACCATCCACATTTTAACATGAGTGGGAGAGGCTGAAACGCCCCCACCCCTAACTGAGAAGCTATTGATAGTTCATGGCCCTGGAAGAGGAAGAATGGGGTGTTGTTGATGTTGTTGTAGGGTGACCATTAGCCACTAATGACCACAGTTTTAAAGAAAGTTCTACCTTGAGCCTGGTGTGCTGGCTCAAGTCTGTAATCCCAGACACAGGCCCAGTGGATGGCCCCATGCCCATGAGTGTATGGAAGTGAAAACGGTTTGGTGGGTTATTGAGAGGGAAAGGGCACAGCTGAGGGTAGTCAGGGAGGTGGAGAGGGTCTGGGAGGGTGAATATGATCAAAATACATTGTATAAAATTCTCAAAGGATAAAAAAATACAATTTAAAAAGAAAGGACAAAAGGGCACAGCATACCTGACAGGGTGCTGAGCTGGGAGAGGATGGCACATCATCACACCAGGACCCTTAATGAGCAAACCAGTAGGTGTCACATACACAGAAATAGAGAAGGGGGTCGAACATCGCTTTTGATGGTAGCTTATAAACTGAGTTCTTACTCAGACTTAAGGTTTTTTGTTTTCCAACCATTCCTTCCTATTTTTCTCTCTCTCTCTCAACTTGTATTCCTGGTCAGAAATACTCACTGTCCTTCTATTGCTTCACTGAATATACTCAAATACCTCTGCCTGGCCCTAACGGGTCTCTCCAGTCCAGAGCCAGCAGAACGAGCTAGTCCTATTTGCACACATTATTGCCTAACAGCTCTTTGCCATCTGGGCAGGGCCATCCATGGGCATGGGTGTTTGGGCACCATGTTCATTCTTACACCCCAGTCTTAACCCCTAACCCCTCCTAGATTGCTCTTTTCCCTCCCACAACCAATCCTGGCAGAGCTGCATGCTGAGATCAGTCAGCATCTCGGTCTTCCTCCATACAGTTGCCTGGCTTTCTACTCCTCAAACATGCAAGTGGATCAGGCAAGGCAGCCCCCTGGCTGTGGCGGCCCAAGAGCCCAAATCTTTAGGGACTGTGCACTTTCTCAACTGTCACAGTCTTAAAATCCACCTCTGATGTTTCTGAGGTAGGAAGTCCTTACACTTCATGTAGAAAATGGTTGGTTTTGCTGGATGTAGAAGTGGAAGACTGCAATCCTAGTACTCAAGGAGCTGAGGCAGGAGGATCACAGGTTTGAATCCATCTTGGGTTACATAGTAAGACTGTATCAAAAAAAAAAGAAAAGAAAAAGAAAGGGGAGGAGGAGAAGGAGGGGGAGAAAAGGAAGGAGAGGGGAGAGGAGAGGAGAGGAGAGGAAAGAGGGACAGGACTAAAATCCAAGGATGGGTCTGGCTCTACTGGCCTTGGGGTTGGGGACACATATTTGGCAGTTCTGCAGCAAGACAGAGAACCAAGCCAAGTTTCCAGGGTGCTAACTCTGTTTCTGTACTGCACCCTTGGTCTCTGAAGCATGTGAAGTTGCTGAGGGAGGCTCATTCTCGGGGGAGAGGGGTACCAGTGCATTGCATGCAGGTGTGTCTCATGGCCTTCTGTGTATGGGCAGTCAGCCTTCTATATCTGAGGGTCCTGTAACCTTGATCCTGAATTGTTCTTCCTGAACAGCCTAGTATAATGGCTCCTTCTACAACATTTACATTGAATTAGGGATTATCAGTAATCTAGAGATGATTTAAAGCATATAGGAAGAGGGCTGGCAAGATGGCTTAGCAGGTAGAGGCACTTGCTGTACAAGCCTGACAATCTGAGTTCGATCCCCAGATCTAACCAGGGAAGAAGAAAGCTGAGTCTCAAAAGCTGTCTTCTGACATTCACACATGTCCTGTGATGTACATGCCTGTATTCACACATATTACTACTACTACTACTAATAATAATAATAATAAACACAAAAAATGAAATAAAACTCATAATACTTCCCTGCTTTGAGGTTTGGTAGGATACCTTGTCTCCAAAACAAGAGGGAACAACATCTGAAGTTGACCTCTAGTACATACACATACACACACACACACCACCACCACCACCACCACCAGCAGCAGTCATTAATTCTACAGACTCTGGAATGTCTTTTGAAACTAGCAATTTCTACTGCCCCTTACTATCACAATGGCCTCATTATGGGCCTCTCTGCAGCCAATAAGGGCTTTCTTTTAACCTCCTGCAGCTGATCTGTGGCTCCTTAATTTCCCATTATCTCCGAGCAAATCCCAGTTCTTTGATGGGTTTAGGAGGCCTTGCCTGATGCACCCTGCTCACCGCTCTGACCTCCTTCCCTCCCCACTTTTCCTTCGGCCTCTCCCACCAGCCTCCTGGTCATCCTGTGCTCTAAGCAGACTGAATGTCCCTCACCTAAGGGCTGTGACCCCTCATTCCACATGCCATGCTGCTGGGGGGCATGCCCCTTCCTTCCTAACACTAAGGGTTAGGCTTTTCATGTCACTTCCTTTACAGTGTCCCTACCCTTTGTGCTCCAGGGTGTGGGCAAAATCAGCTGCAAGGAGTGGCCACAGTCTTCTTCTCTACTTACCACCCTGAAATCACCAACCCTGAAATCCTTACCCTGCCCAATCCCTTCACCCCTAAAAAGAAGGCCAGAGTTTACTTTAATTCATACGAGGAAGCCCTGGGATAGCTGGGGGTGGAAACAGAGATTTCCTAACTCTTGGCATGTACTGTGAATTTAGATCCTCCTTGGTATTGCTCCAGATGTGGAGAAAAAAGGACAGACAGAAGATTTATCTGAAGTTCAATGGAATGACCTTTGTCTTCCTTGACAGTGGCAGGATACTAAGACTGAATTTGTGGGTTCAGGAGTCTCCCCACTCTTACATCTTGTCATTGGTCCATCAGAGCATGATTGTGCTATGTTGGTTGTAACTGTTTACTTGTCTTTTTCCACACGGAAACACTAGTACAGATCACAGGATCACAGGATCAGGTATGTAGTAAACCCTCTAACAAATGACTAAAAAAAAAAATGGTGCAAAACAAACAACAACAAATAAACAAAACAAAAACCTAAGTCCCAGAAAAGTTAAAAAATGTTCCTGTGGTCAGGTGGCAACTGTGGTATAGAAGCAGATACTAACTATATTGGCCTAGCTCCAAAAACCACATCCTTAGTATCTGCCCAGTTACCTACCCACAAGCTCCTGATGCCCAAAGACAATCTGCTTTGTCTTAAATACTTCTTGAGCTGGAGAATAGTGGCTGGTTGGGGTGGGGGATGCAGGGGGTGGGGGGTGGGGGACCACACACACACACATACGAGAGAGAGAGAGAGAGAGAGAGAGAGAGAGAGAGAGAGGGAGAAGAGACAGAGCTGACAGGGTTGGGGGGGCAGAAAAAGGGTAAAAAATGAAATTACAGGGAACTAGAAGAAGCATGAAAACACTGACCCTGCCTCCTGTCCACACTGGTGCAGTCCGGCCACAGCTACATAATTAGTAGTACCGAGGAAGCCCCTCATAAATGTCAGTGCTGTTCTAGACACACATCAGTGAGCAAAGCAGCCAAATGCTACATGGAACTTACATCTTAACAGGAACAATAAAAATTGAACTTTAAAAACAATAAGTAATTAAATATTTTATGATGTTAGAAGACTATCAAGTCAGTCAGGCGGCGGCACACGCCTTTAATCCCAGCACTCAGGAGGCAGAGGCAGAGGCAGGCGGATCTCTGTGAGTTCTAGGACACCCAGAGTTACAACAGAGAAACTCTGTCTAGAAAAACAAAACAAAAGAAACAAAACAAACAAGCAAACAAAAGACTAACAAGTCTATGCAAAAAATATATATAGGAAAATAGGATAAAGATAGGATTTTTTGTTTGGTTTGGTTTGGTTTTGGTTTGGTTGGTTGTTTTGACACAGACTCTCGCTATATAGCCTAGGCTGGCCTTGAACTCACTTTGTAACCAAGACTGGACTTGAACTCAAGGTGACCGTCCTGTTGCTGCAGGCTCCCTAATGCTGCTATTATAGGTGTGTGCCACCACGCCTTAGGATAGGAATTCTTGAGTCCCAGATCCACGAGGCCAACCAGGGGGCTGTAAACTTGAATAAACAGGGAGCAGGGGTATATTTATTTTCATTGATCTTAAAACCTCAAGCATGAGTGTGGCCATCTACCAGGCCACTAAAGGCAGCAACTATAACTTTGTTACCAGAAAGGCAGCTGTTACAGATATCTCGGACTGTTGCTTCTGTTCATCGTTACTTTGTAGCTCTTGGACTTCTGATTAGATCTTGCTCTTTAGTGTATCAATAAAGAAACAGATACTTAGTAACTGAAATAGATACTTAGTAACTGTGTCTCAATATACTTAGTTTCCTTTGTGACTCTATGCTCTTTATTTCCCTCACTTGAAAGCTCTTGGAAGCATGTAATACCAGCTTTCAGGAGGGGGAGGACGAAGACTAGGAACTCCAGGTTATCCTTAGCTATACAGAGTTCAAGATTGGCTCCTAACGGAGATCCTTCCTCTCAAAACAAAACAAATAGTAGGAAAAGGAAAATGGGTTCAAGTAGAGGATAGTGGGGTGACAGGACAGCTTGTAATGTTAAGTGGGGAGGGCAGGGAAGGCACTGCCTGTAATGGCCCATGGACCTAAGTTTCTAGTACATTCTTTCCCTGGCCATCCTCATGCCATTGCCTGGCTCTGTCTAATGCTGGGTCAGGTGCCCAGTGCTAACATCTTGTTGGTTACCAGCCTATTCATCCCTCAAGCCTTCCCACTGTTCTCCACTCTCCAAGTCCTTAACACTCAAAGGCTTGTTTTTTGTTTTATTAAGACAAGATCTCGCTATTTAGTCTAGGTTAGCCTGGAATTCTCTACATAGCACAAACTGGCCTCAAAATTGGGTGATGTGGGGACAGTACTAGGAATTGAACCTAGGATATCATGTATATGAGGCAGTTACTCTAACTCTGAGTGACTGCCCCAGTCCTGGCCTCAGGGTCATGACCTCTGGGATTACACCACCACATGCAGTCAACGATGGGAATCAATGAAGTAATGTCAGGAGGACCAAGAAGGTATGTGCTGTGTGGGGAGAAAGAGAGAGGGAGATCTTTTTGTTGTTCTGTTTTCTATTTAAGCATCCAACTCAAGGAGATAAAATAAACTAGCTCGAATCAGCCAGGCAGTGTCTGTCTCCTAAAGAAAAGATAAGCAAATTGGCAACTCTGACTGCTGATTAAGTACCACCCAGGGCAAATGGAATGTGAATGGAAGATATTGCCACATTGCAAATGATTTTAAAATCCCAATTCATCTCACACAAACAGCAAAGAAAATCCTCAGAATTCTGTGACAAAGGATCCTTTGTTTGTTTCTTTCTTTTTTTCTTTCTTTTTTTTTTTTTTTTTTACACTTTGAGGCTGCAGAAATATTTTTAAAGAGCTACATGTCGGCTATGATAAAAATACTATCAAGAAATGACAAAATTGATTGCTTAAATAAGTCAAGATGTTATTGGGTTGTCCTGTGACGGGAACGCTCGTGGAGAGGTCTCTTCTGTCCATCAGATCAGAAGTCAGCACTTCCAAGACTGGCTCCTCTCCTCCCCTCCACCTCTCTCTGACTCCTCAAGCTCCAGCAGCAGCAGCTGGCAGTATCCCACCCTACAGGGACAGGATGAAGGAGCAGGGTGGGCGGGGTGGGTGGGGTGGGGATGGTCTCTGCCTATGGTACGTTATCAAAAATAAACCCCCTTCCCAGCAGCCCCGCACCCTGCCTTTCCCTCCTTGGCTGGAACAGACCACTACGCAGCTGCCACGGGGACACGATTGCTTTATTACAAATCGACTTAGATCATCACATTGCTGTTCAAATAAAACCCAAGTTTCATACCTCATGGGTCTGCTCCACGGAGCAAAAGCTCCAGGAATCTAAGCAAAAAGAATCCTGAAACTTTGAAGCTGTGGAAATATATGAACCTTAGCTAAACTAAAAGCAAGTAAGCGCAAGACTAAATTCTCCCTTACAGGCAGTCACTTACACTCTGTGTTCCCAGGTTGCACTTTAAAGATCACTCAGAAACATGTCCCCTTCCACCAACTCGGTGTGCCTCTGCTGAGCCTCTCTCCTTCATCTCTGGCACTAGAGCACTTCACTTGCTGGAGATGCCTTTGTGCTCTGCTGATTTGATACAGATACCACTATCCCATTCTACGGATGAGAAAACTGAGGCTTAGATAAATTTTATATTGTCATCTAGTTGGGAGCAATAGACTCCAGACCTACATTTCCCCATGTTCCATTCTTGTTCAGCTGTTTTCAGAGATGGGGAGGTAAGGCATTAAAAAGTGAAACAAAGTACTCTAATCCTATGTGGGGTGATTAGCAAAAATGGACCCAGTATGTACTCTGAGGAGACCGAAAGGTAACTTCTGGGATGCAGGTGGGGATGTCATGCAGGGCTTCCTGAAAGAATTTTGGGTCTGAAAGGATGGAGAAGACAAATGAGAGGGTGTATACAGGGGCTAGGGCAGCGGTTCTCAACCTGTGGGTCGCAGCCCCTTTGGGGATAGAATGATCCTTCCACAGGGGTCGCCCAAGATCATCTGTATATCGGATATTTACATTACGGTTCATAACAGTAGCAAAATGACAGTTATGAAGTAGCAACGACATTAATCTTATGGTTGGGGGGTCACCACACATGAGAAACTGCATTTAAGGATTGCAGCATTGGGGAGGATGAGAACCAGTGACCTAGGGGTGAGGCTACTTCTCAGGACACAGGTGGGGCGGGATTGGGAGATGAGATTGGAGGGAGCACATGGCAATGAGAGCCAGCGACAGCATCTCTGCGCAGTGGTGCGGCTGCAGGAAGACAATTTCATCAACAAGTTACAAGCGTTCAAGCAGGGCTGACTGGACACTGGCAGTAGAAGGGGAGAGGAAAACCTGGGGGAGGGGCTATGAGAAGAGAAACTGTGGGGCACTGCTCTGGATTTGAGGGGGCTCTGGAAGCACAGGAGGATGGTGGTACTCCAAGAGAAGCAGAGGAGGTCCACTTGGGAGAGGTTTCTAGAAGGCTGTTGGGAATGCGGGAGATCTATGCACACTCTGTCAATGCAAAGATCAGCCCAAGTGACATAGACAAGAGCTTGTCAGGACAGAGGAAGCAGAACAGGGAGATGTAGATAGACGTAGGTCAAGGGTAAGGGGAGGAAGCAGCCCTTCCTCCCCTCATACTGAGTGGTTACAGAATATCACTGTGTAAATCTATCCCAGAGGGGATACGTTTAAATGCTAATCCGGGCACTGCCCCTCAATTCCTGAGTTAGTAGATTTGGTGCTTGGCCTAGATTCTGCATCTACCTGTCTCCTGTGGGGTTTTGATGCAGGTGACTCAAGGACCGCACTTTGAGAAACACCCACATAAACTCCCTGGGTGATCTCAGCCCCTCCTGTGGATTAGCAATACACTATACATGATATGACTCAAAACAGTCTGTCTCCCTTGAAAGTCTCTTGGCTAAACTCCAGGCTTTAACACCCACCTGCAACAGAACACCCCTGTCTGAATATCTCAGAACTTTAAATTCGGGGCTGGAGAGATGGCTCAGCAGTTAAGAGTGCTGGCTGCTCTTCCAGAGGACTGGGGTTTGATTCCCAGCACCCACATGGCAGCTTACAATCTTACAACTCCAGTTCCGGGGGATCCAACACCCTCACAACGATAATGCACTAAATAAATAAATAAATAAGTAAATAAATAAATAAATAAATAAATAAATAATCAGAAACCTTGAATTCAACATGTTCAGAATCAAACTCATTTTCTCTCCATACCTGGTGCATATTGGATAAAGTGTAGATTCCTTAGCCTGGCATGATCTCCTCAGTGTCCTTCTGCACCACAGTGCCCCCCCCCTCCTGTTTGGCAGTATTCCCATTTTGTAAAGATCCCGAGTGCACAGACTTTCCTATATTGTGGTCCTCTGCCAGAATCCACAGGCTGGCACAGATGTGCCACCACCCCGCCCCCAAGCACACTCCTTACCATGCAGCCCCTGCAATACCTTTAGACCACAGGAGCCCATGTCATGACAGTGCTCATCGCACCTCATTGTGCTCTTTCACTGATGGATCGTCCTTGAACTTCAGCACCTCAAAAGCTGTGGCTTTTATACTCCTCGCTCTTGCTGTAGAATTTAGCACAAAATAAGCAGTCACATGACAGCTGATGAATTGAATTTCTCAAGGGTTGGGTGGGGTGGGGGAGATGACCAGGAAAGCTAAAGGGAAACTTGAAACAGTTTGCAGAGAGAGGGGAGTGACTGAAGAACAACAGTGTCTGATTGATGCTTGCCTGAGAGATCCAGCAGGGGAGGAGCTGAGGAAGGATGCTGGGATTGGCATCCAAGAGGTCACTAACAACTGCAGGGCAGTGTCAGTTCAACAGTCCCCTGCCCAGAGGGTCAACTCCTCCAGGGCCTGCCTCATAGGGCAGGCTCATGTCAGCAGGGAAAGCTTACAATATAAACATGACACACAGTGGTGCTCTCGCCCTCTGAATCATCCCTGGGCCAGGTTAGCTTGGTTTAACGGGACCTGCTGGCCTTTTAAAGCACTGTCTTTGCCTTCCCTTCCTGCTACCTCTTCCTCCAAACGTTTCTGGGTACCCTCTCTGCCTAATTTGCCCAAGTTCAGCCTGAGCTGCAAGGTAAGGAGCTACTCCTTGCCTTCTCAGCATTCCAGGAAGTCCTCTGCAAGGCCTGGCTACCTTGTAATAACTCTTCCTCCCCCTCCCCTCTCCTCCCCTTCCTCCCCCCTCCTCCCCCCTCCTCCCCCTCCTCCTCCTCCCCCCTCCCCCTTCCCTCCTTCTTCTTCCTTTTCTTCCTCTTCCTCCTCTTCTTCCTCTTCCTCCTCTTCTTCTTCCTCCTCCTTTTTCTTTTTTCAAGACAGGGTTCCTATGTTGTAACTCTGGCTGTCCTGGAACTTACTCTGTCGACCAGGCTGGCCTTGAACTCACACAGATCTGCCTGCCTCTGCCTCCCAAGTGCTGGGACTAAAGGTGTGCACCACCACTGCCTGGCTCAGAAATGCTTCTTATGAACAAATCTACCCCAGCCTGCCATTCCTACAACTGTCAGCAAAACTGCCCTGCCACTTCTGAGCTTTCATTAGAGCCTCTTTCTTATGCATAGGTGGATTGCATTTTGTCATTTTATTCTAACTCTTTTCTGCTGAGTGCTCTTTCAGTATCACCTTGGCTTACCACACCCCGCCCAGGTGCCTGATTGGTTTTCTTCTATAAACAGATGCGGGAAATGAGCAATGTTTCTCTGTCACCCTGGCCTTGTCTGTGCAAGTCCTCTAAGGCTGCCGTGTCTGCTCTTCAGTCACATCGCCTTTGCTCTGCCGGGTCTTGGGTCTGGTCTACCCTTTGCCCTTAAAGCTGTAGCTGCTAGATTGTTCCTCATTTGAAAGCACGAGTTACTCTTTCAAAAGTCTCTGTAGGTGTGATATTTGTCACTGAACTGTCATGATTAGGTACAACTCTGTTACAAAAAGATCACTGAAACCAAGCAAAAGTTGAAAGCAGAAATACAAATTAATTTCTGAAGAATAACTGAGGAAAAAAACTAATACAACAATAGTAAAACAACCTTGGATTATATTATGATTTGTTAGGAAACAGAATCAAAAGAGAAAAGAGGAGTAGAAGAAAGAAAAAGAATGTGTTGAAAGATAAAAAGAAAGAGAGGCACAATTGTCGAAAGAAATCATGGAGACAAACAAAACCAAAAGAGAAACAAGATCAAAAGAGAGGTCTGATTTGTGTCTCTGTGTGAGTGTGCCCACATGTATAAGCGGTCAGAAGACGACCTCAGATATCATTCTTCAGAAGTTTCTACCTCGTCTTACCTTAACTTTTCCTTCCTTCCTCCGTCCCTCCCTTCCTTCTTTCCGTCTTTGTTTGCTTACTTTCTGAGCTAGATCTCTTCCAACTCACCAAATAGACTAGTTTGTTGGCCAGTGAGCCCCAGGGATCTGCCTAAGTGGATTACAAATGTTACCACACCCAGCTTCTTTTGATTTGTGGGTTCTAGGGATCTAATTCAGGTCCTTGTGCTTGCAAGGCAAGCACTTTACCAATGAAGCTATCTCCCTTGCTTACCGGGGTGATTTTGAGATCGAGAACTTGAGAGTGTGACCTGCTTCCTCTAGGCACATCTTTAAGACAGACCACAGGCTCAGATTTAGAAATAAGCTGCCAGGACAAGAATAATAGACACCAGTAAGAATAAGATGCAACTCATATAGACACCCTGCTCCAAACACCTTGCAGGGGAGGGGTAACAAGATCCACACTCCTAACATGTGTACCCTAAAGTCCTGATCCCCATCTGGTGGCCTTGAAGATACTGATGTGTGTTTTCACAACTGTAGGCACAAATGCAGAAAGAGACCCCTTGTAACTTGTCTTGTAAGCAAAAGGACACTGAAATAAGACCAAGGCTTTTCCATGCTTACCAGCTCCTAAGAGAGCTAGGGCTTGTTCCAATTTGTAGAAAGGTGAATTAAGAGGGAACTGGGAGCTGGAGAGAGACTTCAGTAGCTAAGAACACTTGCTCTTGTAGAGGACCCAGGTTCAGTTCCCAGCTTCCATAGGGTGGCTTACAAACATCTGTAATTCCAGAATCTGGCCCTGTCTTAGGGTTACTATTGCTGTGATGAAACATCACAACCAAAGGCAATTTGGGGAGGAAAGGGTTTATCTCACTCACAGTTCAATAGAACAGTTCATAATCAAAAGCAGTGAGGGCAGGAACTCAAGCAGGACAGGAATCCGGAGGCAGGAACTGATTCAAAGACCATGGAGGAGTTCTGCCTAGTGGTTTGCTCTCCATGGCTTGCTCAGCCTGCTTTTTTTGTTTTGTTTTGTTTTTCTTAGAGACAGGGTTTCTCTGTTGTAACCTCTAGCTGTCCTGGAATTCACTCTAAAGACCAGGCTGGCCTCGAACTCACAGAGATCTGCGTGCCTCTACCTACCAAATACTGGGATTAAAGGCATGCACTACCACTGCCTGGCTTTCTTATAGAATCCAGGACCACCTGCCTAGGGATGGTACCACCCACAATGGGCTGGGCGCTCCCCATCAGCCACTAATTAAGAAAATACCTTATAGGCTTGCCTACAGACCAATCTTACTGAGGAATTTTCTCAACTGTGGTTCCCTCCTCTCTGATGACTCTCTAGATTGTGTCAAGTTGACATAAAACTAGCTTGCACAGAACCTCTTCTTCTAACATCCTTGGGCACCAGGCATGAATGAGATATACATACATACACAGAGGGAAGATGCACATACATTTAAAATAAAATAAATACATTCACTTTTTTTTTTTTTAAAGAAGAGATATTTGGCATAGATGGTTACCAACTCCTTGCTAGCTTTCTTGCCTTCTGTTTTTCTCTTCTAAACATCTTGAGTTGCTTTGTGTTCAGGCCACCTAGAGTTCTATGGACTATAAAAAGCCTGATTTATTAAATGAGTTAATGGTTCTAAACTTCTCGGAACCCAGAGCACCAAGGTGTTTATGAAATGAATCTACACACACCTTCCTCTCCTCTCACGGGCACTCTCAGGACAGGCGGCATGCAGGTCATCCAGCCTGTACCAATGCTCTGTGCTATGCAGTGCTGACGTCTTCTCTGCCTGCCCGTCCATATTTCTCTCTGCCCTCTCCTCTCCCGGCAGTTCTTTCCCCTCTTCTCTCTGTTTAGACACCAGTGCTGAGTCTCAGACCATCCCTCTCTGCCCCCGTATCTTCCCACGGAGGCACTTTGCAGTTAGCTCGCGCCTGGCGCCTGCTTGACTGCAGTCACTACAGGGAAAGGACATAATTAGCTCTCCCTAGCCGAACAGTTTGTGAAAGAAAAATGGAAGTTCATTTCAATAATAGTTTTTTTTCACCTATTTGATACCAAGAATGCTAACTCAACTGAATTTTTTTTTTTCCAGAGACAGGTTTCTCTGTTGTAACTCTGGCTATCCTGGAACTCTCTCTGTAGACCAGGCCTGCCTCTGCCTCTTGCATCCATAGGGACAGTTATGGTCACAGTGGCCTAAAAAAGAGGTGGGTGTCTTACCAGTATGGGTCCTTCATGTTCCCTCTCCATGAAACTCCATTTCTTTGCCCAAGATGTCTGGTTTCCCATGGGAAGGGATATCGAGATGTTTTCAGCTAACACAGCCACTTTCATTTAATTGCCTATTGTGTGTGTAGGTGTGGGGGGGGTCTCAGAGAATAAGACTACCCCAATTATCTGCTGCTCACCAGCATCTTGGATAGAGGTAGAGGCCATTACGAACCCAGAACAAGTGCTGAGGTGAGGGACACACACACACACACACACACACACACATGCCGGGGAGCTTGACTCAGGGAGCTGCCATTGCAGGCAGGGGACAGAGTATTTATACCAAAAATGAGGGTCAGCCAAGGGAAGGAAGAGATAAAAGTCAGTGGGGCTTTGTCACAGAGCAGTGTTTGGAATAGTAATAATTACCTTTATTGAACCCCTACTATGCATCTGCACTTTAAACAAATTCTGACCTAAACAACCTGACCTCAGAAGCTGTGGTGAGGACTATATGAAATATCTTTTTTCTTTTTTTTTTAAGATTAAGAACCTAGGTGTTGCTGGGTGGTGGTGGCTCACATCTTTAATCCCAGCACTCAGGAGGCAGAGGCAGGTGGATCTCTGTGAGTTCAAGGCCAGCCTGGTCTACAGAGTGAGTTCCAGGACAGCCAGAGTTACAACAGAGAAACCCTGTTGGGGTGGTGGGATGGGGGGACCTATGTGTTATGTCTCACTGCCTACCATATATCATGCAATGTGTAGTTGCTAGGGATAAGATGATAAACAGGACCTGTGGTCTCTGCCTACATTGAGCTTACAGGCAGAGGTACACTGCTCAATATGGCAGCCGCTAGTCACACGTGCCCATTAAAATTAATGCTTAGTTCCTCACTCACACTCACTGCATTTCATCGAGTGTTCAGTGGCCACAAGCTGATGGAGACTGCCAACGCTGCAGAAAAAGGCTCTGTTGACAAGCATGGAAAGAGGCAGGGGAGGCAATCAGCAATTGCACATCTGTGTGGTAAAGGCAGGGTGGACTGATGGCGCAGAGGACATACTATTAATAATACTACTCTTACTATAATCAAGCCATAGGAAGCAAGGCTCGGTGAGGCCAGGCAATGTGACCAAGTTCACTCACCTGCTAAATAGGAACGCTGGTATTTGAACTCGGGCTTGTTTTCTTCACATGTTAATTCAGGTTGTTTTACAAAGGAAGTGAGACCCAAAGGTAGGACTTACTTAGACAGAAAAGACAGAGGAGGCACCACTGGTGGGAAAGTGAAATTTTGGGCAAAGGCGTAGACGAGCAAGGCTGGCAGAGGACCACAGGTAAACCAGTCTGGCTGGAGAGGCAGTAATTTGCCGAAATCATGTCCTAGGAGAGGTAAGTTGGAACCTGTCTGTCTTGACTAAAAGCCAAGGAATTAAGAAACTTAGCACTACATGAGGTCGAGTCTTTATAGGGTGTAAGCGGGAATACAGAGTGGTCAAACCATGCACTATGAGAGCGTCAGTGCTCAGGAGTAACTGGCGATAACAAAGCTAAAGGGACCAGTTAAGGATTACAAGGAGATAGAAAGAAAGTAATGAACGAAGGGTTCGAAGCAAAGGTCAGCATGGTGCCCTACAGATCTAAGGTTACAACTCAGTACTCCGAGTCACTGGAGAACATCCTTTACTTCTTTTCTCCAACTACAAAAAAAGTATGACTAGGCAAGATAATCCCTGAGGTCCCCCTTACCAACGCTAGTCTAGGAGTCCGCAAATGAGAATGACATTAGGCTAAGGGAAGCACTAGCGTAGCATTAAATATCGAGGCAAAGAAAATGGCCGTCAAGGACCATCCCAAGATGAAGTGGAAATTAATTTACAGTGTCAGAACCAGCTAAGTTGTGTATGCAGGAGCTAGCTTGTCTCTTATTTTGGGAGGAAGATGAGTGCAGGATACAGAGGTGGGATAGTCAGAAAACAGCGGGCTTAAAAACAAAATAAAATAATGGGCTTTAAAGCACATAGTGTAGCTTTAGAGACTATCATTTTAAATTCCCCCTCCTCAGAATAGCTTTTAAACCGCTTTTGACCTATGTTCCACAGGTAGGAAATACAATTCACATCACGTGTCCAGTATTTATGCATGAATACAAAGGGTTTATGAGACAACAGTTGACCTTCCTATGGGCGGAGGGCTCTAGTGTTTTTTATCGGATTCCCATTTGATTCTTTTCAAAACCTTGTTGCCACCCACTGAATTTGTATTATGATCTATTCATGTGTCACGACTCAACAAGTTTTCATAAGTTGGAGGCAATGGCAGGGCGTCCTGTGCAGACTTTCAAGAGCGAGCTGGAGAGGTAAACCAGGGCAGGGCTCCAGGTTGGGAGACTTTCGAGAACGTTTCGCTCTGCTCTGAAAGCGCACAGAGAAGAGCAAAAGCGCGGAAGCACTGGATGGGACCCTCCCACCCAGACGACTAAGGAGAGGGCTCTTCGCACGGCGGGGGTCGGGCGTGCACCCCGACACTGCCCCGGCGTGCGGGAAGCTCCCCGGGGCGTCCTCTGGAGAAGACCTCGCGCCCGCTCCCTCCATTCACTGTCCTCGCGAGTCGGCGAGCACCGAGCCGGCACGTGCCGGGACGGAGGCGCTCTGCCCGCAGCGGGACCGGCTCTCAGCAGCCGCGGACCTCGCTCCCCGGCCCGGCCGGCGCGCGCGCACGCCCACGCGCGCACTCCGAGCACGCACACACAAAGTTGTGGCCGCCTCGGCCGGGGAGCTCGGGTGGGCGGCCGCGGGCCAGCGCGCCGCGCTCTCGCCCGGCCGGGCTCGCACGGCCGCTCGGCTCCCCTCGGGCGGCGCTCGGCCCCCGCCGCCGCCCGGCTCTGCCCCCGCGGCTCGGCCTTCCCCGCCTCGCATCCGTGCCATCGGCGCTCGATTGCGCGCGGACTCCCTGGGGCTCTTCCCGGCTCGCTCGCTCGCTCGCGCCTGCCCGCCCGCCCGCCCGCTCGCGCCCGGCCGCCCGCCCCGCCCCCGCCCCCTCCCCCTGCTCCTCACGGGCAACTTTTGCCGGCGCCCCCGCCTCACAGCCATGCGGAGCTGAGCTCCGGCCCGGGCCCTGGCCGCCGCAGCCCGCCCCGGCTCCCGCCCTCGCGGACCCGCCCGGCCCTCGGCCTCGGCGCCCTAGCCGCCCCGGGCCGGCCGAGCCCCCCGCGCAGGGCCCGGGCCGCGGCCACGGCGGCGGCGGCGGCGGCGGTGGCGGCGACGCGCCCGCCCGCCCGCCCGGCCCCCTCCCCCGGCGCCGGCCAAGTGAGGCGGTGATGCGGGCGCTGGCGGCCTGGGCTGCGCCGAGAGCGGAGACACAGGCTCAAGATGGCAGATTCCCACTGAGGCTGAGGGGGCCGAGCTCGCGCGCCGCGTTCCCTTCTCCGTTGCCATGAACCGCGGACACCCCGGCTCCGATGGCCCCCGTGTACGAAGGTAAGGGGCGCCCGGCCCGCGGTCCCCCGCTCGCTCGGACGGCCGCGGCCCCCGCAGCTTTGTTCTGCCCGCCGCCCCTTGGCCGGCAGTCCCCGGCCGCAGCCCCGGGCCCTGGCCGCGGGGGCTCGCGACCCTCCCGGGTGCCCCCATCCCGGGCCCAGACGGGACCGGAGCCGGCCCGGAGCGAGATCTTATTTTCAGGGCAGAGAAGGCGGCCGAGGGGTGTGTGCCGGGTGGGCTGCTGCCCGAAGAAAAGAGATGGGGGCGGCGTGCGGGAAAGCCGGATCCGTGGCGGCTTTCTGTTTATTTGTGATAAATGGAGGTGATGCGGTCCTCCCCCACTACCTTTACACGATCTCCTTCCCTACTTGTCCGTGCTCTCCGCGCTCCCTGCCAGACCTCTCCGCTCCCACCCCACACTCCTTTATTCTTCCCGAGCCTCCGATTTTTTTTGGGGGGGTGGTGGTGGTGGCGGCGGCGGCTGTGGAACCCGATTGTAAGGGGCCAAGCGGTGAGAGAGGGTAGAGATGAAAAGTCCATTTCAGACCCAGGCAGAACAATGAAATAGACTCAAAATCCCCCCGCACTTAGCGTGCGGAAGGGAGAACGTAGTTTGGCTCTTTTAGGGGGGGCAGTGGGAGGCGAGAGAATGTTTCCTGGCTCGGCCTGCGTAGATCGGTGCTGTGCACCTTCACCTGGCGTTGGCTGATTTTTCCCATTTGACTGTCTTCAGAAGAAAGAAAAAAAAAAGGTAAGGCGATACAGCTGCCTCGCACACTCTTTAAGGTTCTCTTCAGTCAGTTCCGTCAGCTTGCAGAGGGAAAAAAAATCAAACCCGAATCAACTAAGTTTTTACACTTCTGTGTGTTTTTGTGTGCTTGTAGTACGAGGGATTTTTCAGCCAAAGTGTGCCTGGTTTTTCAGTTATTTCATCGTGAAAATGTTTCTCTCGTGAAATCATTGAAATAGCAGCGTTTTACATACTTTTAGCGTGGGTCCATCTGGCTTTCTTTCGGTTTTGTTCAGATATTCTGTGGATGAAATCGCAAATGAGAGGGAAACGGGTTTGCCAGGAACCAAGAGGAGGGGCACGGGGAGATTGTAATCCTATAAAGCCGGGGAACTGTTGGGCCGAGTGAAACAGGGATCTCATTAATAGTTTTATCTCTGTTAGAGGCTGATTTAAAAAAAAAAAAAACTTATCTGAAAAGAAAATCTGTTATTAGTTCCAGGGCTCCAAATGAATTAGGTTTGTGCATGGAATAAAGTTACCAGTCAGGCTCTGAATAACGAGGCTGTAAATAACCTATGGACTGTAAATATTTTTTTCCAGAGTCTCTTAGAAACAAAGGGGCTGTTTAGAAAGCGACAGAGAAATGTTATTTCAGGGGCTTTCCTCTTTGATTCCGAAGAACACAAGGTCCATTTAACCGGTCCACAAAACAAAACAAAATTTCTGATCACTCCACCACATAGAATACGAACATGCCAGTGGGTATGAGGACATGTAGGAGAGCCCATTTCAGGCATTCATTGTTCATCTGTTAGGGGAGGGGGCTGCAGTCAAAGCTCCCACTGTCTAGAGTGTTAAAATGAAACAGTTTTCTCTTTATTAAGTACCTCCTTGAGACTCCCTCTGCTGGACACTCGGGGTGAGCATTTGAGAAGGAACTTGGCGTTGAATTCACAACTGTAGCAGAACACTGCTTTTTTTCCTCTTCCAGGGGGCTTGATAGGTGGGTTGGGATGCATTTCATCAACTTTGTAGCCAGCCACCTTGGGAACTGCATTTACCACGTAGATTTCACTTGAAATCCACTAGGGATGTAGGCTATCTCCCCCACCCCCACTCCCACCCTCACTGCCCCTCCGTGGCGGGTGGGGGGGGGTAGCGGGTGGGGGGGGTCGGGCTAAGATCTAGTACTGTTGGTCCTATGATGTTGTTCTTTTAGTGATTGTATCAGATAAAGAATTACAGGTGTGTAAGGTGTCACAGTGTAAGACTGTGGGTCTCAGAGGCCTCAGCTCATAGTTGTTTTCCAACCCTCTTCCGTACTAGGCAGCCTAATTTGTCACCCCTTTCAACCTTGGGTTTCTTGAATCTCATTTGTGGGTTCTCCTAACCATTCTTTTGTTTGTAGCCTTTTTTTTCTTCCCATGAGAATATCTCTGTCATCTTCATAATTATTTTCCTAGTCTTGCTCAGCACTGCTTTTCTACCAGTCCAGAACCACTCAGCCCAAAGCCCAGGGCTGGTCTTTTTGAGAGAGACTGTTAGGCATGCTGTAAAACAGATGAATGACCTCCACAGTCAAGGACTATGCTTCAAGGACCTACATTCACTCATAGTGGTCAGTGTGTCCAAGAGTACAGTGACCTCTTCCTTGACCCCTAGTGACAATCTGTGGATTTGGTGAACCTGATTTTTATAATAGCTCAACCAGAACCCGGGGACTGACACCGTGTCTCTCTCTCTCTCTCTCCCTCTCTCTCTCTCTGGTGTTTTAAATGAGCAGGGCTTTTTCTGCAGACTTCTCCAAGAAGAGGGATTTCTCCTCCTAATACTTCCACATGATTCTTCTCAGAGGTCTAATGACACATGAGACTTTTTAGCTGGAATTTCTCAAATGGAGTGTGACTGGAATACCAAGTGAAGGCTGGAATGTAGAAATTTAAACGGCCGTGCTGATTTTGAAACAAAGCATATTTGATAATACAAATTAATAAGTGGCAAAGTATAATCAGTCTTCTAGAACTTCTTTAAAAATAGGTTTATGAATACCACATTAATTTTCAGTGACTTGATACTGATCAAGTTAAACTTGTAAAAAAAAAAAAAAGGTTTATTTTCTTTAGAAGGTTAAACATTTGCCTCGTGATTATATTTCTCCATCAACTTGCTTACCAAAGGCCTTTTCAGAATGCAGTGCAAAGGTCAACCACAGGGCTCTGCATCTCCATGGCTTCTCAATTAGAGGGACCTAAACACCAAGTTAGCTATGTGTCACTTACCTGAGATGCTGCTTGTTGGTCAGTGTGAAGAAAACCAAAGAACCTTTCACGTTCAGACTTGTAAACATTGGCATCCTGAATTCTCTCGTCAGCTGGACCCAAAGACACCTGGCCACCAAGATACAAACCAAGAAATGAGATTCTGAATCATCTTCTCTTAAAAGAATTTTAAGACACATTGTGTATAATCTCTCCGCCTCTGTGTGTATTTTATATTTTCTTAAATGAGTAAGTATAAACATTGTTTTCCTTGTTACATTTGAATAGTGAATCAAAGCACATTAGTGTTATCCTTGATACTGGACAATATGGCACACACTCAAATCAGAGAAACTGGAATTTGAATCTAGCTTATGATCTTGGTATCTTACTTCTCAGAACTTTTAGCCTTTATTGAATTGTGTAAGGATATCATTAGAACCAGGTATATTTAGTAAAGTTCCTGCCTAAAGTAGGCATTTTCTCAGTATGTTTTAAATTCCCCTGTCTTCTGAGTTGCTTACAGGCATGAAGACCCCAGGGAAAACATAACCCACAAACAGTTAGAAAACCAGTAATGGCAACATTTCAATTATTAATCTCCTGCTATTTCTTTTCTGGTTTGGGCACCAGCAACAATAACACCCCCTCCCCCTCGAGCCACAGAAGAAAGAACCTTTTTTTTTTTTTTCCCCTGTGACCTTTCCAGAGTCTTTATTCCCATCAGGCTTCTGCTGGCTTCAGGTAGAGGTGTCTCTTTCATAGCAGCACTTTTGTGGTACGTCGGAAATGTGCAAACAGATTCTAAAACAGACACCCAGGGACTGCAGCTGTGTTCCTGGGAAGGCATCTCTAAGAACGAAAGGTAACCTTTGCCCTTAGCAAGGACCCATTCCTATGCAAGGTGGCAGGCTGAGTAAGGAGTCCTTAAAGATTGCTTACTGGTTTTTCTCAGAGGAGAAGCTCCTACCCAGAGCCACAGTCTGCCTCACTAGGAATTAACCATGAATTTCTTACCAAAGAAAATTGGGGGTTTTATGCAAATTATAGCCACTTACATTCTTCATATTCTAAGTTTCATGTGCCTTCATTCCTTTCTTCCTTTTTCCCATGGCAATTGGTCTTAGGGATCTACCTTTGAGGTTTGCATGGAACAAAGTAGTGATAATCAAGAGGGTAGGACATATGTGTATTTTTTATTGTTCTCTGAATGCGTGCTTTGCTAGCGCTTTCTGGTAGCCTTAGTGTGGCGATTCAACCGCTTGGGGTTGCTGTCAAAGGCCGGATTCAGAATAATACCAGCAGACTTTGTGTAACCACTAATAGAGAGTGAACTTGAAAGGCCCAAGCTCATAATAGCTCCATTTCATGTGACAATACCTTGTTGAAAGGGGGCGGAGGGGGCCAGAAAATTGAAAACTCAGAGTACAGGAAGATCCTTATTTTTTTCTTAAAAGAAACTGAGGATCTTGGGGGTTGATGATGGTAACTATGACTTAGACTGTGATTTGGGTCATGTACTTTCTGCACTCTCTACTCGCTGAACTCCCAATTCGTTCCCTCATTCTGCAGACCAGGGTGCATCTTTCATACATTCCTTCAGCAAACATTTACAGAGGCTCTGACGAGTCCTGAGCCTCACGGCAGGTTCTGTGTTTGGAGAAATGACAAAGACTTGGCCTCTGACCTCTGGGAGTTCAGGAATAGGGGAAGTGAAAGTCAAAATGTTTAAACTTGTACAGAGTCACCCGGGAGTGTGTCTGACCAGATGCAACGGTTGTTTGTTTGTTTTGTTTTTGTGTGTGACAGTTCTTACATACTTTTGTTCTCTTAAGGCGTGAAGGGAAGACCCCAGCTTTTCTATTTTATGTTGAAATATTTTCTTTAGTTGAACTAAACATTTATTGATGAGTTTCAAAGCTTCTCTTTATTATGTATCCTCATCAGTGCAAATACAGTTCTCACACGTATGTGCCACTGGGACACTTTTTGTTTTCTACATTTACAGTTGAAGGCGTGTCGTGAATGGCTCTCCCATCCACGTGTTCCTATTGGAGAATTCATTCCTGACTTCTCTGGCTCACTTGTATTCCAGATAGTCATGTGGTGGGTACTCACTGACGGGACATGGATAGCGTAGTCACACAACAGCTCTTGATGGATATTTCCCAGGAGCAGATTATTCTGGGAAAAGCCTGCTGTACCTAACCTTGGGAGCACAGAGCCCCAGAGCAGAAGTCTCTCTGACAATAACAGCTGCCTCTCTGCCTTCAGCAGAATCACCTGGCCGAGGGCGGGAGGGACATGCCTTGTCTGGTCATGTATTAGATGGCATTCTTTCTATTCCCCCCAGAGCCACTGAGGGAAAGAGACTCTTTTTTTTTTCCTCCCCTGTGACCTTTCCGGAGTCTTTATCCCCATCAGGCGTCTGCTGGCTTCAGGTAGAGGTGTCTCTTTCATAGCAGCACTTTTGTGGTACGTCGGAAATGTGCAAACAGATTCTAAAACAGACACCCAGGGACTGCAGCTGTGTTCCTGGGAAGGCATCTCTAAGAACGAAAGGTAACCTTTGCCCTTAGCAAGGACCCATTTCCCTGACTTGAAATCTTGAGCTCACTGGTAGCTGTTTTCCAGGAAAGAACTTTAGCAATGCCCTCATTAACAAGATCTAGTGTTCCATGAATCTGATGGTCCCTGAGCCTGCTAGAAATCTCACCTGCTTTCAATCAAACTTGCTTTCTTTTACTTTTTTTCTCTAAAACTTTTCATGTACTTGAAGATAATAACTGGACTCTTTATTTTTTACTACAGGGCCTGTTTCTGTCTCTGAAATATCTCCTTTCCCTGTGGTGAACTCTAGTTTTTCTACATTAAGAAAAATGGTGGTAATCAAATCTGAATGCAATTCTTTAATAATCTTCTTCTCTGTGTAGCCCTGCTCTCCTGGAACTCACATTGTAGACCAGGCTGGCCTCGAACTCACAGAGATCTATCTGCCTCTGCCTCCCCAGTGCTAGGATTAAAGATGTGCGCCACCACCACCCAGCACAATATTCTTATTAGCATTGAAATATGCAAGAAAAGGGTCTTTAGGGCTCTTACTATCTGGGGAACTCCTGGAGAGCAAGAAACATGCCTGATTCATCTTTGTGTCCTCATTGTAATTGTATAATTCCTTAACCCTAGTAGGAACTTTATAAACATCTGTAGCATGGACTGTTCTTTTTAATGACATCTAAGCATTACTTCACAGCAGCCTAAGATTCATGATCTCCCTGAACTCACTTGGGTCCTGAGATTTTTTTGTTTGTTTGTTTGTTTTTTAAGATAAGATTTCACTATATAGCCCTGGCTGGCCTGGAACTCAGTAAGTAGACCAGTCTAGCCTGAAACTCACAGAGATCCACTGACCTATGCCTCCAGAGTACTGAAATTAGAGGTGTGTGTCACCATGCCCCTCCCCCCCAGGAATATTTCTTATACTCTTGTCTGATATCCTTACCTCCAGCCGAGCTGCCACCTTCTGTTTGACTCCACACATCCCTTTGAATTTCACCTGTCTTATTTCTCGCTCTTAACTCTCTGCTGCAGAACAGAGAGAATGCAGAGGACATAAAGTATCACTAACTTGAACTGCACTCCATTGAAGAAAATAGCGCTCCCAGTCTTTACAATTCAGTGTGGTATTCGTCCACCCCGCTTAGAGAGGACAGTGTGTCAAACTCTTCACAGACGCCGAGTCGGCAAAAGCCATACCTGTTGTACCAGTCAGTGAGCCAGGTGTTTATGAGAGTGGTTACAAGGCCAACTTCCAGAGGGTATCCTCCCTCTTGACAGTCCAGAGCCAGTAGAAAGGGCAAAGACATAATGGGCAGTCTCATTGCCACTGGGTCATTTTCTGATGAGTGACTTTGCTATTAAAAAAGCAAATTAGGGAAATCATTACCAAAAAACAGTAGTGAACCTTCAAAACTGAAAAATAGTTTTGGGGGTGTCACTTATGAACACATACTTACAGATTTGTAATATTTTAGATAGTGCTCTGTTTTAACAATTCTTGTCTAACTACTTTAGCCCTAGTACATTCTGATCAATTAAGTGCCATGTTTAAACAGAATTAAGACTGATTGACTCTTTAGAATGCCACCTAATACATAATAGAACAAGGGTACCCCCTCCCCCGGTGGGGTCCATCTGCAGTGAGAAATTGCCGTGAAGCACTTCATAATGTGGGATGAAGAAAAGCACTTCTCGTCCACACAGTTACGAATCACAGCTTGATTTAAAAGGCTTGTTTGTGACAATCGGGCATGTCCCTCCATACCAATATCTCCTTATTCAATCTGTGAATTATTCTTCAATTACAATGTGGCTTTTCCAAGGGTTTTTTAAAATCTATAATGCCAAGTCTGTGTAGAACTTTGACATCATCCTGTTAAAGAAGTCCATTTTTGTGTATCTGCAGCCTGTAAAAATCACATGATAGAGAGATTTGGAAAACTGGCTTGTTGCTGGTTGTGGAAGTTTTCTTTTTTTTCTTCTCATGTATTCCCCCCCTCCCCCCCCAAATAAAGAATTCACAGAGCTCTAACAAAATCCAGATTGTAAATTCCTGGAATTCTGCAGAAAGACACAAGTTTCCCCTCCACAGTCTGTGTACCTTTATCTAGTGATTTCAGGTGGGAAGGAGGCTGCAGAGAATCTTGTGCCAGGGAGAGAGAGGGCATGAGAGAAGGCACATGTGCAGCCAACCTCAGTCTGGATCACTTACATCTGCAGCCACAGCCTGGAATGATTACTGTTATTCATTAAGTATGACCTGTGCCGTAAGGAAAAGATTAATCGATATTCATTATGTTCTGCTTACTGAGATGGGGAGGCTTTCTAATGTATTGCAGAAATGAAAACAGTCAAAATCAAGTTTTACTTGATTATAGCATGACTCTGAAAAGGATTTAAGGCCACATAAAGGGTTAAGTTTCTGGTAGAGAGGAAAATTAATTTATGTACATCAGTTTCGTGGATCAGCCTATTTCCAGGGAAGTTGGATAAATGAAGTAGTCCTTTGTAAAGACAACAGAAACAGCCAAAGCTCTTGTGCTGGCTTAACAAGGTGAATGAGCAGAGTGTATAATGGGATTCATTTGCAAAGTAATTTTTGCTTGGCTGGAGTGGTAAGCACAAATAGACCAGCAGATGAGGACAGTAAGTGTTTTGGACCAGTTGTCAAAGGTTTAAAAGGGGTTCCAATTCAAGAGACATTTTATGGTGTAGAGAAGGGAACTGGTATCAGAATACTTGAGCCAGGTAATTTTTAGTGGCCTGGATGTAATAGGAGGGAGGGAACTTGGGAGAGAATGCCAGGAGGCTGGTGCCATGAAGGGAGGTGTGAGCATCTGTAGCTGGGGCAGGAGCTGGGTTTCTGAGGAGTGCAGTCAGAGAATCTGTCAGTGGTGTCTGACCCAGAGGGTCAAGATCTTTTTGTTATACTTTGCTTTTCCTCCTGCATCTCTGGCAGGGATCTAGGATCAGGGAGACTTGCTGGTTTTAGCAAAAGATTCTTTTCTATTCTTTTTTAGGAACCTCTTCTTTTTGTAGGCTCCTTACATTGTACAGGACTTTCTTGGATCATATTACAACCTGGTAGGGCCTTTATGAATTACTGTTCCACTTCTGACACATGAGAATCCTAAAGTCCCGATCCATGAGGAGGCCGCAGATGCTGCCTAGGGAGGTCAGGGTGGGGTGGATGGAGTTAAGACGGTGTGCGAAGAAGCCCTCAACAGCCTAGAACACTGAGGATGGCTTTGGTGCACCACAGGGCACAGCCCCAGTGTGTAGGTTCCTAGGATTCATCAGAGCCACTTCCTGTTGTCCCCAGTCTATGGGGGAGACCTCTAGTCTCCTGGGGTCCCTGGCAGCCTGCAGAATTGCAGAGGCCAGGACCTAAAGGGTGTGTTTTCCTTTCCCAGGGAGAGCAAAGACACAGGGCCCTTGGCTCCAGTGTTTTCAGCCTTCTGTTAGAAAGTCATTCCTTATGTTTCCCTGAACAACTTTGCAGCTTGTCACTATGAGCTACTTCTTAACAACAGAAAATCACAGGCAAGGATCCAGTACAATCATGATTAATTTCTCAGAACCTCAAAGCACTTTTAAGTCATTAAGCACCATTTAAAACAATTTTGCCTTCCTAAGGTCCAGTTTTGAGTCCCCCTTTCCCTTTGACTTGACTACAAACTTGAGACTTGCCACTGCTCTCAGTAACAACATAACGCTCTGACCCGGCATGGGATCCTGTGAGCATACTTGCACTGATGTTGCACTTGACCTGGCTTGGAAGCATTTCAGTCCTGCTGACTGACTTCTGGACACAGACTTTATCACTGATAAGATCATAAACTAAGGACGCATTTGCTTTGACGTTAGTGGATCGTGGGGCAAGAGTGCATCCCAAGACCCCATCTGGATACCTATGCCACTCTGTCTTCTTGGTTGGTGAATGAGTCCAGACTGCAACCACCCCACCTCCTCTTGGGACCTGGCTTTCCCATGGAAGCCTGTCAGGCTTGAGTACACACCATAGACTATCCATCTCGTACTTGGGGTTGCTTTGTAAAGTGCAGGAGTCATGAAACTGCCCCATGTCCTATTACTTGCTAAGGTAGCTCTAGTACTTAGTGTGTTCCTCCTACCAGCAAAACTTCATGGAAGACCTAGTAAATCTGATAGCTACTCTGTTGTGTGAGTTTTGGCCACCAGCACCTGAGGCCTCCCCTCCTGCTCATCCTTGACAGCATCTCTCCTCTTCACTTTAACTGCTTATTATCTACCCACAGGGCCCTTCTGCCTACCTATTTATTCTTCTGACTCTGTAGATCTTAGGCATGTTTGTGCCTTGTTATCCTGGTAGGTGGGAGGGTCTAAACCTTAGACTCTAAGGGATGTCATGAACTCTCTGAAGTAGTGTGGGGCACTATTTTGGAGGACCATCAGTCACCTAGAGGGCTTGTTAAAACATGTGGCCCTGCCCCCAGAGTTTCTAATTTGTGGAGTCTGTGGGAGGCCCCAGTTGCATTTCCAGTGGAAAGATGTTTTGGAGGAATGCATTCTTAATGAAGAACCAGTGCACGTTTAAAATCAGATAGCTATTTTGATCCCAGCTCTTCTTAGATGTGTTAGAGAGAGACCTGACATAGCATGACTGGCTGTCCTACTGCCTCTGTGGCCATGACTGCTGGGAAGCTTAGTACAGAGGCTGCCTCTGTCCTCTTCCATACCTTTCTATCTTCTCTGGCCGGTCAGTGGATGCAGGCGTTACTTCCTCTGGGCCTTTCACAACCAGCTAGTCTGCAGTGGTACAGTTTGGCTCTGGGACTCTGGAACAGACTGGACAGTCATCATTCATAGTAACATATTATTATTAGCTAACATTTAAGAGCTCTGTGATTTTCTTCATTTATGGAAGGGGAAATTGAGGCCTAGCAACATTTAATAATGTATTCAAAGCCTTCTAACTAGTCATAGTAGAGCCAGAACTTAAACCGGAGTCCTGACACCAGAACCTGCTCTTGTCTTGACATGCAGGCTGCCCTCCTTCTCACAGGTTTGTTAGAATGGCCCAGACAGCACACAGTACAGATCTAGAATCTTTCTTAGAGAAGAAATGACTAAGCTGAGACCATTGGCGCTAGATGGTTGATCTTCTCAACACAAATGTTCTTCATCATCTAAGCCAGATGAGGAAATGAGGGTGAAGCGCAGTGTGTAGTGGCTGGCATGGAGGAAGGGTGTGCACAGCCACGTGTGTGGAGAGTGGTGTGGACAATGACTCATGGACAGCCAAGCCATGAGCCCACTTTGAGCAAGAAGATGTGTTTTGAAAGCTGATTATGACCATGCAGACTTACCAAGCACATGAGGTTGCCTGTTGCATTGTAAGACTTCACTGCATTCCTGTGGCATTGCTGCAGAGTTGACTGTTAGCATGCTGTACAGACAACATAGGGTGGTGAAACAGCCTGCTAGGACCAATGGATAGGGTCAGTGCCAGGCAGTCTAGATCTAATAGATCTAACTTTTATCCTCTGGTTATGGCTGTGTAGTGGAGACCTCCCAACCCTTGTAGATAAGGAAGTGGAATTTGTAAATATGTTGGTTCTTCTCCACATATAAATGGCTTTTGTTTCAGTGAGTGTATTGAATTGTAGGAACAGATTTATGTTGCTTTTCTTGAAAGATAAGGTGGTGGGCATAGAAGTCAGTCCTGAAAGGAAAGAGTAGTGAACCTAGTGTAAAAACAAGCCACATCACTTACTTCAAGTTTAACATGACTCTTTGTTCATTTATTTGTTTCAAACAGGGTCTTTCCAGGTAGCCCATAATGGCCTCAAACTCTATGTAACAAAGGCTGGCCTAGATCCTCCCGCCTTAGCCTTCCAAGTGCTGGGACTACTGGCTTGTGTTGTCACACTGTGTGTGTGTGGCGCAGTTAAACCCAGGACCTTCCACATTTTAAGCAAGTCCTGTACCACTGAGCTATAGCCCCAAATGGCCCAGAGCAGGCTATATGACATCTCTATCTATGGGACAGACTAAGTGAGCCAAACTTCAGACTCTGCCACATGAGAGTGTGTAATGAACAACACAGAAGGAGCCTCAAAGTGAAGAGAGGAAAACTGATTAGACAAATGGGACAGTATAAATAGACAAGTCACATCATTTTACACCACACTTATAAATCTTGTGTGTTTAAAGCATAAGTTTCAACCGAAATCAACTAAGCACTCATCATGTCAGAGACTGTTCTAGATGCCTAGTGGACAACATTAAGCCAAATGGATACAACTCTGCCCTGAAGCAGCTTGTGTTGTAGTGAGTGAAAGTGAATAATCTAGTTTTGTTTGTTTTGTTTTGTTTAGCATGAAGGAAATAGAAGTCGACATTTATTAAATCCCTGGAAAGGTTGAAATTTCTATGATTAGAATCTATAGATGAAATCACAGAAAAATATCATTAATATTGTCAGAATAAACATTCCCGAAATGTTAAAGATTATTGCTGGCTTTACCATCATGAATTATTCCTCAGGAAAATTCTCTTTAACATTAAAGTTTATCTGAATTTTAAGATAGTTCTCCAAATTATGTGTACCAGGTCAAGGGATTTGAACATGTGTGTGTGTGTGTGTGTGTGTGTGTGTGTGTGTGTGTGTGTGTGTGTGTGTCACTAGATCAACTTCTTCCTCAAAATGCTTTCAAACTAAACAAATCAAACTACTTAGATAAAGATTTAAATGGTCCCTCCTGTTTATTGTGAAGTGAAGGAGTTTCTTGCTGCACTTGGGTCTGGACCCTGCTCTCTAATTCTTTTCTTCACAAGTGACTTGTTGGTCCCAGACTTTCAATTTCACTTCAGTGTGTTGGTGATTCTCAAACTTCCATCAATACCTGGACTTCCTTTTTGATCTCTGGAGTCATAAAGCCAACAGTTTACTTGACAGTTCTATGTAGAGATCCCATAGGCATCTCAACTTTAACACATCTAAAGAAAAACGTCTTGGTCACCTGTGGAGTACACTTCAGTTTTGTGCAGCTTTGTTCCCACACAGTGCCTTCCACACAGTGGTTTGCTTCAGAAATACTGGAGTCATCCACGCCTTTGTTTATTTCATATTTAATCCATCACCACT
The DNA here is from genome assembly GCA_026225945.1 of Cricetomys ansorgei. Taxonomy (NCBI): domain Eukaryota; kingdom Metazoa; phylum Chordata; class Mammalia; order Rodentia; family Nesomyidae; genus Cricetomys; species Cricetomys ansorgei. The sequence continues at coordinate 4,524,085 of JAMJFZ010003145.1, read as the reverse complement.
TTTTATTATTTTTTTTGCTTCCCAAGTATAGCCATTCTCATTTTTAGTTTTAATTATGTTCTGTAAAATTTCTGTGAACTCTGAATTAGTGAGCCATTATTGATAAAGAAAGTATAGGGCTAATTTTCTGTGAAAGTATAGGGCTAATTTTTTGGTCATATTTTTATCAGGTGATCACTACATGGCATCAGTAACATCAGTGTGATAAAGTTGTATGTTGGTACAAATTAAGTGTTCTTACGTTACATAAATTCGTGTAACAATGCTTTTATATGTTTCTTCTTACAGGTAACCTTATTTTAACTTTTATTTGTGTGTGTGTGTTCGTTTGTATGTGGAAGAGGGGGTAAGGAGGAAGAATGCATATATATGTGGGCATGTGCATGACATGGCTCATGTGTAGAGGTCAGAGGACAACTTTGTGGAGTTGGTTCTTTTCTTCCACTTTTACATGTGGTATAGGGATTGAACTCAGGTCACCAGGTTTAGTGACAAAGTGCTTTATCTGTGCGCTGTCTTGCTGTTGACTAACATTGAACTCATAGCCAACAATGCTATAACTCAAGCCCAAATGAGCTTATCAAATACATGCTTTGTATCATAAGAAACACCGCAGCTGTCCTATATCTTAGAGCTCATATGAGCATCTCAGCACACTGCATAAAACCTCAGCCATTTTACAGCTCACAACTGTCTGTAACTCCTGTTCCAGGGGATCTGACACCTTCACATAGACATATATGCAGGCAAAACTCCAATGTACATAAGATAAAAATAAATAAAATATTTTAAAAACCTTAGCCATTTTAAACAGTAAAATCACCAAATTAAAACACACACACTCACTCACACAAAAGATAAAAAAAAGTACCAAATGGTATATAGGACAGTTGTTCACAATGCAAGAGCTGAAATAAGAAGACAGCATCACTCTGTTGAGCTTTAGCTAGGCACACGTGTGAGGGCGGTATGACCTCCCAGCTGTTCTGCTCTTGCATGGGAATGAGAGAAAGTGCCCTGAGTATTGATTTTGGGGTTGCAAACCAGTTTTAATGAGTGGATCAATCCACAGTACAGATTTCTGAGTAAGGAAGGTGGACTGTGAGTTGTGAACCCAATTCTCTCCACTGCCATACCCTGGAGCCGGCAAACCTTCTCCATAAAGCTCTAGATAATGTATCTCTTGGACTTTGAGCCATGCAGTGTAACATAGTAGCTCAGCTGTAGTTGCCATGTGGAAGCAACATTGTATTCTGTTTACAAAAGTAGACTTTGGGCTGAATTGGGGCCAGGCTAGACCTCCATTAACCTGCCATCCTCGGTCATTTTGACTTGTGTGTGTGTGTGTATATGTATGTATGTGCCTGTGGTGAACACTACAGGTTGATGTCAGGTGTCTTTCTCAATCATTCTATTTTTGAGACAGGGTCTTTCACAGAACTCACTGATGTGGCTGGACCAGCTAACCAGATCCTCAGGGTCTGCTTATTTCAGCTTCTCCAGCACTGGGATTATGGGCATGCACCACTGCACCCATTTAATGTGGGTGCTGGGAATGAACTCGGGTCCTCGTGATTGTACAGCAGACCCTTTACAGACAGCCATCTCCCCATGGCCATTCTTTTCTTTTGTTTTTTGGAGACAGGGCCTCTCAACATAGCCCTGACTGTTCTGGAACTTACGATGTAGATCAGGCTGGCTTTGAATTTATAGATATTTGCCTTCCTCTGTATCTGCAGTGCTGTGATTAAAGGCACGTGCCAGCTCTCATGCCCATTCTTGAGTCTCTCCAGCATGCCTAACAATGATATTAAGTGTACATTAGCTCTTCCCACTCTGCCATTTCAGATATGCAAGTGCTTCCCATCCACTTTCAGTACAGTCCCAAATCCTGAATAACAGAGGTCACAACATTCCTGCTTATTTCTCCAGTCTCCTTTGATGCCAGTTTTCCTCTCTCTGGCTCTTTCAGTTCTGTGGTTGTTCCTGTGTTTGCTGCTCCATGCCATTGTATATAGTCTTTCTGCATGGAGTGCCTGAGAAGCTCCTACCCACTCTGCAGTCAGAGTCCAACTGTCACTTCCTACAGCTGACATTCCCCAACCCTCACTGTCAATCACATGCTGATTTCCAACATCAGAGCACCCTGTTTTGCTTTGTTTTCCATTAATATCAGGTAAGGTTTTCAGGTATCATTGTTTTGGGTGACCCTGTTTTCTGCTTTCTTCCGCTGTGAGGCTACAAGCTCCAATAGAAGAGGAATGTGTGGCAGTCTCTGTGGTCTCTACCGTATTACAACTATACACTGCATAGATGCTTAGTCAGTAAACAATCATACAATATAGTTGTGCCCACACACATTTTATATGTTGCTGCAGTAGAGAAACTGCAGTGATGATTCAAAACAAAAATCAATGTGTCAGGGTGTGTGCCTTTATTATTAAAGGGTTATTCTGAGGCAGATGCTCTGCCATCAGGTCTATCTCGCCGAAGCTTTCTGTCCCAGGCAGCAGTGCTATGTGAAGTCCTCTAGTCTCATGTCCCTGCAACCTCTGGGACTTCACTGGGAAGGTTTTCAGGTGGGAGATGGAAGTAAAGTGTGCTTGTGGAGGCATTTCAGCAGGCCCTGTGAAAATTGACTTTGCTCCGGTTTTATCCCTCTTAGATTTCAACTGGTAGATGTTTTATTTTATTGAAATCTTACCATGTAGGAAAGAAATTTTGATTTGCCAGAGAATGATCTAAGCGATGGTGTTCCAATGTGGAGATTATTCTAAGCTATTCCAAGAATCTTGCATGCCACCAGGAACATAATCGTTTTTCAGATGGGCTTTGTAGGTTAGTGGGAATCTTGAAGCTTTATTTAACTTCTTTAAAACACTGTGCAGTACAGAAAATTAGAAAATAAGCCAAGCAATACACAACACATGTTCCTGCCCTACTGCTACAGATTCCCTCATGCTTTTGTTAAATCTCATTCTTTCTAGATATTACCACGGTTGCACTTTTCAGGTCTTTCTTTATACATAGAAATGTGAATTTTTTTTTTTAGATAAAATAATGTTAATCAGTTCATAATCTGCTTTTTTCTGCAAACTTTATAATCCAGTGAAGCTTATTTTATTTAATACTTTTTTCCTAAATTATTATTTAATAATAATTTCCATAATTGAAATATTTTTTGAATCTGATACACTGAAATCAGCATCCACTATAGGATGGTGTGTCTGGTTGTGAACTTCCATGTAGTTCCTTAATTCTGTGCAGTCTCCCACTGAAAAACTGTGCAATTGCTGTGTAGACCCTGGTACCTGCTAAGTAAGTAGGGTGAGTTTCTTGTAGCAGGGATAGGCTTATTTCTTTAGTCCCTAATTTCCTATGCCTAAGGTTTTGTTAGATCAAGTTGACTGGAATGCACCAGGCCTGGTCCTATAGTTTTGCTCTGAAAAGACCCACAGTTGGCATTGGCATGGTTGTATCATATTCCACTCTCACAGCAATGCATTGAAGCACTTGTTTCCCTGAGTGTCACCCACATTGTCTGTTGTTAACTTTTGGAGCTTTGTTGGTAGTGAGACATAGTATTTCAGTTTAGTCTCGATTTATATTTCTTTTATCATAAATAAGATTGTATTTTCACATATTTAACTAGCATTTTATATTTGTTTTATATAAACTGCTCTGAATGTTTCATATTTACTGATTTTTTTCTTCTTTATTTCTATTAGTTCTTTATATATTGTCTTTGAAATGAGTTGTAAAAATTTTTTTCTAGTTGGCCATGATGTTTAGCCCATTGGAAATCCTTTTAATTTAATGTAGTTAAATTATCTCTTTAAAAATGGCTTTTGCATTTTGAGTCAGACTTAAGACTTTTTCTGTGTCTTAAGTTTTTGGGGGATATTATTAAAATCAGATTTTTAAAAATTATATATTGGTTTATTTGGTTTTTAAACTAGGATAATATATGTCCTAAGATTTGAATGTGGCTTTACATTTTCCCACTACTCAACTGTCCCAACACCATTGTCTAAAAGTTTATATTTTTCCATGGTATCATAATGTCATAACCTATTCTGTAAGTCTGGGGTTCTGCTTTTGGACTCTGTGTGTTTCCACTGGCTGGTAATTATTGAAGCCTGTGGTTTTTAATATCTGAAAAGACTAGTTCTCTCTCATTGTGCTTCCTCTTCAGAGTATTCCTGGCTATTCTCCATGTTTGTTTTTTCATTAAAACTTTAGAATCAATGTAATTTGATTCCAGACCAAAAAAAACCTGTTAACCTTTCCATTGGGATCACATTAAATCCATAAGGTACTTAGGGTGGACCTTTCTGAAGTTGAGTCTTCCTAACTAATGCCATTTTCCCTGTATAGTGCGTGTGTGTGTGTGTGTGTGTGTGTGTGTGTGTGTGTGTGTATGTGTATACTTTAGTAATTTTGAAATTTTTATTTTTATAAGCTATATAACCTTCATTCTATTTCTTGCAAGTAACAAATTTCTTATTCTAACTGGTTATTTGTATAGCTGGACTGTTGATTTCTGTGCATGTTTTTGACAGCTTTACTGAGATTCACACAAGTCACCTATGTGAAGTATATAGTTAAATGAGTTTAGTATATGCACACAATTGTGTCCATAGCTACTTTGTAATTTTACATTTTCCTTCTCCCCAAAAGGAGCCCTGTACTCATTAGCAGTCCTTCTCCATTCTCACCCTCCTCCTGGAAACCACTAGTCTGCTTGGTATTCTGGACGTTTCTTACAAATGGAATCATAAAATGTGTGGTCTCTTGCAGCTGGCTCCTTTCACTTAGCAATGTTCTTGGGCATCACCCATGTTGTAGCAAGTGTTTGCATATTATGGTAGCTATTCTTGTGTGTAATGATCTCTCATTGTGTGTAGCTGTTTTTCTCTCCCCTGATTCTCTATATATTAGTTCTCATTTGACCTTCACATTGGTGAGATTTCACGAGGGCAGAGAACAGGCTTCCAATTCTAAAACCACAATGCTGACACAGTGCTTGGCAAGTATTTGGTATTTAATACATGCTTATTGAGTCAGTGATTGGATCTGTTATGTTTCTAGGCCACCTCTACTTTTTAAAGTTAAAATCTGTTTTAGCACATATAAATTAATTTCTGTTTTTCCCCAGGCAAAACATAATTAGAGGGAGGGTTGTTTTTCTCCTCTGGGGAAGTCATGTGTTTTATCCAACAGCCTGGCAAAAGTAATTTTGTATGATGTATGGTTTGTGATGATCAACATTACTTTTTCTTACATGAAAACAAATGACTGAGTTGCCGCTACATATGTCTAAGAGTCTCATTATCTTTTCCGGAAGATGATGAAGATGATTTTTACCCCTAGACTATGGGTACTGAGCAAGTTGCTAGCAAATAGAAAACAAAGTGAGAAACTGGCTAAAGGTATTGTTGTGGGGTTAGGGATAGGGAGTGCTGAATGAACTTGACCAACTTGATATGTATTAAGAAGTATTCCTAAGTTTACCAAGAACTGTGTTCCAAAACTTTTTTTCTACAACTTTTTTAAAAATTTATTTTGTAAAGTGGTTTATAGAAAAAAGTGATGCCAGTTAAGATATGGGTGTCAAGGTTGCCTTAAAGAACACATGAAGAGGGCTCACGAGATGGCTTAGCAGTTTAAGAGCACTGGCTGCTCTTTCAGACAACCTCAAGTTCCAGCACCCACAGCTGACTGTAGCATCAGACCCAAGGGATCTGATGTCCGCTTCCGGCCTGCGTGCACACGTGTAGGCAAACACACCCACATGAAATAGATACAAGCTAGGAACATGAAAGAGGGTAGCTGATGCACTTGTTGAGTAGGGGACATATTGGAACTCCGATTGTCTAAGAGATCATAGCTGAAATACATATATTTTGGGGAAAAAAGGAAATAATTAAATGTCAGAAAGAGAATACATTTAAAAATGTAAATGTTTCAAGGATGATGTTTTAATTAGGTCAGATTGTATGTGTGCAGAGGTTGGCAGAGACTTTTGGACATCGTCCAAAGATTTAGAGATACACAATATTGATTCTTATATAACTTCTATTTTGTTTCAAAATATATGTCTGTAAACATGATTATTACTCAGTAGGCATGTTGGCAATGGGATAGGAAAGAGAGGGAAAGAGAGAAGAAAGGAGAAAGGAAGGGAGGGAGGGAAGAAGAGAGAGAGATTAACTGATTGATCATTCATTCATTGGTTAAGTGAGACAAATTGATTTCCCTCAAGTGTCTTTGCCTGAGAGATGGGGAAAGTAAAACAGGATTCATGCATTTAATGTAAGAAAATACTTGTCTGAAGGGAACAAGGACAGAAGAAATATTTGAGGGTCAGATAGATAAAAGATTAGTTGTGGGTCTAACTTGAACCAAGGGTTTGAAAGCCACAGGAAGGAGATCTCGTCAGACCAGAACTGGGCCTCATACTGAAATCTCTTAGCAGCAGCCCTGAGGACAAGTGTTCTTTGGTCCTGAGGGTGTTCAAGATCAGTGAGCACCTTTGGATGCATAAATAGCAATGGATTAAGTGACCTTTACAGATTCTTGGGGAGACAGCTTCATAGTTATGCCTGTGAAGTGTTTCAATGCGAGGAAGACAGAAGTAGAAAATGAGTCATTATTCTCTTGTTGGTTAGGCATATCTATTTAGAGACCAGTAAGGTGGTAGAAAGCTATTGTTATTGTTGTTGTTCTGTTTTGGGTTTTATGTACTGTTTAATAGATATTTGGTTTGGGTACATTTAATTTTAAGGGACAGAAACCAAACTCAGAGTGCTTAACATAAACATACCTCAGAGTGCCAAGAAGTTCTGAGGTAGTCAATTCTGGGTTGGTTACAAAGAATTAATATGGGTTAGTGAGGTAGCTCAGTAGATAAAAGGGCTCACAAACCTATGACCCTAGTACAATCCCTAGAACTCACATAAAGGAGAGAACCAACTCCATAGAATTGTCTTCTGATCCCCATACTGTGGCACTCTTCTGTCTCTACACACATCACACACACACACACGCACACACACACACACACTCACACTAATAATACAGTAATATTATATGTCATATATACTATGATATATAATTATACATTATATATTTTATTATAATATAATTGTATTATTATGTGTGTATTGAGATGTCTCACTATGTACTATGTAGTCCTGGCTGGCCTGGAACTCACTGTGTAGACCATACCAGCCTCAAACTCAGAGTTCTGTCTGCCTCTGACTCCTTAGTGCTGGTATTAAAAGCATGCAGTACCACATCTGGCCATAATAATAAAATTTTTTATGAAGAAAAAAGAAACAAAACACCAACCTTTCCAATCCACTCTAACATTCAAGATGTGCAAGATGTGTTTGGATGATGGCTGCCGCCCTTCAGGTGTTACATCCAAACCCAGCAGTGCCATGGGAGAGAGAGAATAATTTTTCCTAATTAGGCCTTTCTAAGAGCAAGAACACCTTTGCTAGAAGCTCTCTGAAGGCCTTTACATCTCCTGGCCAGGATGGTATCACATATCAGTCATGTGATAATAAGGGGAGTGGGTTCAAACCAATAAGGCTGTGTGTCCCCAATGCTGGGAGCACCCATCTGAGCAGAGTGACCCCCAAGGGCAAGTGCTCTTGCATAGTTAGGGACAACTCTAGTCAAAGAATTATAGACCTCCACGTGGCTTCAAGGCTCTGTCACCCCTGCTAACTGCCCAGGGCAGTGAGAATGTCAGGTCCCCTCTGGTTTTGCAGCTCTACCATTGTCTCCTCTTCACACACCTTTCTTCTTCTTCCCCAGCAGCTGTCTGGTGGCAGAAATTTATATGTACAGAAGAGAAGATGTTTCCCATACCCCTGGTAGTTTGTTTTTCTTGCTAGACAAGCTGTGTGTGTGTGTGTGTGTGTGTGTGTGTGTGTGTGTATGTGTTGTACGTGTATGTGTGTACAGATAATTAAAAAAATTTTTTTGTAGAGCCTTGCTACATAGCCTGGGATGACTTTAAACTTGAGATCCTTCTAATCAGCCTCCCCAAGTCATTGGGATTGTAAGTGTGCACTCTCATAACTGGCTAATTTTTAGAAAAATTTAAGTTCCTTGTCTGTTTGTTTCTTCAATGCTGGGAATCAAACTTTGGGCCTTGTATGGTAGACAAATTATCTATCACTGAACTTCAGCCTCAACCCTTTAAGTAACCCAAGAATAGTCGAGCAGCTGCAGATTTGATTAGCATGCCCCCTGTGTGCCTGTATATGCCTGAACATATGTGTACATTCTGACCTGACTTTTTTTTTTTTTTAATGGATCTGGGTTTCTTCCTCTGTGCATAGATCTCTTCCTCTCCTGATAGTTTTAGTCATGTGAGAGAACATGTCTGAAGTTCTAGCTATTTCCTCACTACCTTCACAGAACAGTCTGGACATATCCAACTGTGCTCTCCACTGGCACAGAAAGGTTCTTGAGTTGTCTGTTCCTGACACTAAGCTAGATGGTATTTGCCGATCATCTACCATTTGTGCACTTTTTATCATAGGAGACTTAGATAAAATAATTAGCATTCTTCAAATGGTTCTGCAATTAAGGGGCAAGGGCCTGAAGGACAGCTTCTCCTTTTTCTTTGCCTTCAGGCCTACTGCTTAACAGTAAGCTCCCCCCAATCCCCTTTCTAAGAGTGTCTCTTGGGCAAACATGGATTTGAGGTAACCAGGACTATCCTGAATTACAGCAGAGAGCAGCCTGAGGCCTTGAGCGTCCCCTGGTCTCTCTGTTTCCATGTCCGGCCTCCCGTGTGGCTGCTGCCTTTGAAGTCAGGTGGAAGCCCAACAGGTGAGGCTGTTGCCTCTTTGGTTATTCTGTGCAACCTTTAGTCTAGGAAAGGTGCCAGTCTTCGTTTCCAAGAATCATATCTCCCTAAATGGGGCAATCTGCTTTAAATGCCTTTTCCATTGGCGCCTTCCCCATCTCACGATTGGCATAGTTAAAGGGACAGGTGCACTTTATTATTTTTTTGTTGTTAACTGGATTGAGTTAGATGGCCCAGTGCCTGTTGGGGTGTGTGTACGTATTACACATGTGCTCAAATAACCAGTTCTCCACATTGCAAAGTCATTCTACAAGCATTAAAAAGTCAGTATGTCGCCACAAGCTTTACTTTTGCAGTCTCCTACATGTCCAACATACTTCATTTCCCACCCCTCCCTCCCTTGCTCTGTCTGTCTGTCCCTCTAAGCAAATGGGCTATGATGATACATAAAGCTTTATCTATCTCATTGGAAAAACTCACCTGCTATGTTGAAATACATTCTCTCTGTGTGTTCCCAGGTTGGGATTTGCCCTGTCATACATGACGTTGGGACATTGGGGATCTTTCCATGTCACTGTTTCTCCCTCTCTGGCACTCATGCTGTGGGTATGTGCCATGGTGGTGTTCATCTTTGGAGTCAGTGCTGGTCTCAGTGAACAGTATGACATATCTGAAGTCTCCAGTGAGTACTGTACTCCCCCATAACAGTGTGGCTGCCTGGCCAGCCCCTTCCATTGAGCTCCTTAGGAGCCTGGCTTTCTAATACCCGTCACTTGCTTCAGTCAGTCCTTTTCAAGGGCGTTCTGGTACCTCTGCTGCCCTCCGCTCTACAGAGGCAGCTAGCTTCTGTTACTGTAGTTTCAGGAGTCAGCCTCTGAACTGCATCGAGGCACATTGTATATGCATTCCTGTGATAGTTGTTCAGCTAAGAATAAACTGTCGAACCCACATTGCCCTCCTGAGTCACTTCAAAGAGTCACAGAAGAGCCCTGGGACAGATGCACACCTGTGCACTCCAACCTGAGAGATTGCTCTGTGGTGGGCCTGCCCTTGGAGCTAATTTCCTGTTTCTGTCCTGTTCGTCACCTAAGTCCACTGTGAGGTGAGCTTTGCTGTACAGCTCCGCCTGACAGCAGTTCCCTGAATGAGTGTGGGAAATTTAGGAATGAGACTGGACATTCTGGTGAAGGAAAGTCCTTCCCTTTGCAATAGGACAGGTGCTTCAGCATAGTGTACTGCTTTGATTGTCTTCTGCTGCCTCTAATAAAAGTGGAGCAGAGAAGCAGGGGTGCCTCCCGGAAGCTGACACTGAAGAATCCTGCCCTCAAGGGGAAAAGAAGTGTTCAGTCCCGAGCACTGAGGGAAGAGTAGGTGCAATGAGCCCAAACCAAGAAGTGCACTTCACTGTTTTCAGAACGAGTTTGGTTTTCAGTTTCTTAGAAGGGATGTTGACATGAAGAGGGAGAGCTAGGTGGGAGAATTACATGTAGACACCTTGAGTAACAAGCAGGCATGAGATGGAGGTGGTTCCAGGCCAGGGAACTAGAATATTAAACATGCATTATTTTATTTACCATGAATAAGGGAGTTTGAAGATGAGCTCTGTGCTATATCGCATCTGTGATTTTTTTTTTTTTTTGGGATGTCTCTGTGAATGTTCTCTAGGCAGCAAGAGGAGGGTAGACATAAAGGGGTGCTGCCTGGCCGCTGTGGGGGCAATGACAGCAGGGAGACACAATAGCAGTTTGGAGTCAGTTGTTCAGCCACAGGTATATCTGTACATGTGTGTGCATGTGTGTCGAGTATGTCTCTTTAAGAAGAAGAAAGCCTTCCAGGCCTTGAGATACATGCTTTTAATCCTAACACAGGATGCAGAGGCAGGCAAGGGAAGTGGATCTCTGTAAGTTTGAGGCCACTCTGGTCTACACAGTGAGTTCCAGGCCAGCTGGGGCTGTATACTGAGAACTTGTCTCAAAGAGAGAAGAAGGCCAGTTAGACAAGGCAAGGTGTTGGTGACTGGTGAGCAATCGCAATTACAGATGAAAAGAATTTTTCTAACCCTGAGAGGATATGGAGTATACTCTGAAACAGGCAGTTATCTGTTCTTCCCAGATTGCCTCCTTTCTTTCCTTTTTCCCTCTCTCTCTTCTCTTCTTCCCTTTATTCCTTCTTTTGGAATTATGTTATAAAAGAGTAAGAGCTTTTTGCGTGTAATATTTATCAGAGATTAACTTCTTAGGCTCCCACCTTCACGATTCCGGGTAGATCTGGAGATACGCACCTCCGAGTTACCTTCTCCCCCTTCTCCAGCCCTGTGTTGCTCCTCATCGTTATCTCTTAAAGTGTACACTTTTGTGACAGCACTCAATGATGGAACAGATTTGTACGCATGATTTGGTTCAGCATGTCTGTGTTTATCTGATGAATGGATATCCATTCATCAAATAAGGAAACCCTCCCTGAAGACCCTACTTGTTCTCTTCTCCCTTCTTACAGGGTAGACTTGGGTCACATGCTAAGCCTGGATCAGTTATTTACAAACACACATAATGGTTTGCTCAGGCTAACTAAGGGTTAGCTCTGCAGTTACAGACTAGAAGACGGCAGATGTTTGGATGGGGAGCATCAGGATCAAGTCAGGGCTTTAGCAGATAAGAAAGAGATAAGAAAGACTGTCAGATAGGTAACTTTGAGCATCTGTTACAACATGCTAATTTTTTGATAGTTTACTCTTAATGCTTAACTTTTAGCATTCTCTAAATTTGGCCTTGTTTATTATGGTGATTATTTTATTTGACTTCTAATCAATTTGTTATACCTCACCTTTTTTTCTGTAAGTTTTGACTTGTTTTACAGTGTATCTCCACATGATATTATATACAACACAGAAAAAGAATTTATGAAAAGAATCAAAACAAATAAAATAATTATACTACTTTAAAGTCAGGAGGGAGAAGAATCCCACACGTGCAAACTGTAAGGATGCTTAGCTGAGCTTCACATTGTCTCTGAGCTTCATGGCATTAGAGGTATAAAAGGCCAGTGTGGTCAATGCTCTAAGTTCTGCTTTTAGAGAAGACATAACAGGCACTCAAGAAAAGTGAGGGCTAGAGATATAGCACAGCAATTCACAATACTAGTTGTTCCAGAGGACCCAGGTTCAATTCCCAATATCCACATGGCAGCTCACAACCTCTGTATCTCCAGTTCCGGGGCATCTGATACCTCTCTGACCTCTGAGGGCAATACATGCACATGGTGCACAGACATACATACAGACAAAACAAAAGACATACACATGAAATAAAAATAAGATTTTTTTAAAAAGAAAGAAAAGCAAGGATTTCTTTAGCTTTTTTCATCAGATTTTGTATGTGAGCCTTAATCTAGGAAGGAGTAAGTACAACATTGAACAGGGTGTTTAGTGTCCCCCTAGCAAATGAAAAACTGGAACATCTCTCTTTCATAGTGTTTTTATTGGAAGCTTAAGATATAACATCAGAATGTACCTCAGCAAGTTTCTTATTTTGGAACTTGAAAACAATAGGTCTGCATACATATCCTTGGTTTTCTGCTGGTGGTGGTCCATGTACTAGGATCCTACTTGTTCTGCAAGATTGCTTCATGTCTGTCACACAGTCTTCACAAGAGGTAGAGAATATGTGTGTATGCATAGGTGTATAGGTCTTTGATACTATAAGAGAATGTATGTAAAGAGATGGTTTGGAATGGGGCTCCATTGCCCACCAAACCGCTTGCTAGCTGACTGACTGAGTCTAGGAATCGACCTACTAAGGTTGACATCTTTAGGAATTAAGGCCTCCATTTGAAACACTCACAGAGGAGAGTTCTATTTTTGTAAATAGGATAATTGGGTGGAAAACTGTGCTAATGTCTATCTTTAACCACTCCTGGGGACGGGTCTAACTGTTAAAACCGGGGAGCCATAACTAAGATGCCTTGTTGTCAGCTCTATACAGGCCAAGTATTTAAAAGGAGTACAGAAGTCAAAGCCAGACTGTTGGGTTGAGCAAAGGGTGAACAGGGATGGGAATAGACGGGGAGACAGAGGCAGGTGAGTTAGGATAGCAGGGCATCTAGCTGCTGTGAATGTTACAGAAAGAGGCATAGAAGAGGTTTTCAGGAAATCTCTGAGCAGTGGTTGTACCCAGAGTACATACTTAATCTAAACAAGTTTGGTGATATTCTGTCCTTGTGAGGGTTCTGGGAGTGACAGTGCTAGCATGGTGTGGACTGAGGAAGGAGGCTGGAGGGTTGGAGAAAAGGGGCATTTATAGACTCGCTGCCCTGCCCAACAGTATTTCTCGGCTGGCCTCCTTTGAGATTGCCAGGAAATGGCTAGGACTGTGGCTTTGCAGTCAGAGACTTTGTTGTAGGCTCTAAGCCTGTTTCCTCATTCAAAACATTGGACAAAACAATGTTTGTCCAGCATCTTTCTTCTTATAAGTGTCAGAAAGGATTGAAACTAGGCTTTCTACTACCTAAAGCCCATTGGTCTTCCCTGTTGCCTGCCACCATTGTTCTTTTATTCCTTATGACTGATGTGTGCCATGTGCCAAGCTCCTCTGCAAGAATTCTGTCCAAGAAGAAGATACACAGGACTCAAGAAAAGCAAGCATTCCTTTAGCTCTTTTCAACTGAAGTTTGCATGTGGGCCTAATCTAATTCAAACAGTCAGCCGGGTATCCAGCGTCCCACAGCAGATAAAAAGCTTCAGTCACAGATCTTCCTCACAGTGTCCTCATTGGAAGCGTACTGCATAAATAGCACCTGGTGCTCACTGTACTTGTGGATGACTTTCTATCTCTTGTGCCCCTTTTGGATGAGCTCAGGCAGTGATTTGCATAAGGACTGTGACAAGCTCCATGTGCCTCAGGAGAGGCGTTCCCCACCCATGCTTCATTTACCTGCTTAGAGAATGCCCCTGTCCTGTGAGGAGGCCCCAGCTCGGTGAGGGTGACTGTTAGTTGTGATGGTTTTCCTTTCACTTTTGTCCAAGTCTAGGGTTTTGTTTTTGTTTTTGGATCTTGTTAAATCTAGTATAATAGTCTTGAGTTTGCTTGATTATGATGGAAGTAGCCTTGTGTGACATAAGCTTCTGCCTGGGGTCACCACCTGCTCCTACAAAGCTGAGTAGCCAATAATTTCGTACAGTTCTTTTCATATTAATAGAATAATGAAAGGCAGATGGTGTGCCAGGAGGAATGCTTTTTCTTTTAGGCTTTGAGAGAGAGCCTGTTATGGGGCAAATTGCACCCCCTCCCCCAGTTCATATGCTGTCTTGACTCCCTGCACTTCAGATTGTGACCTTAGTTGGAAATAACGGCTGTTGCAGAAGCAATTATGTTAAGGTGGGGTCACACTAAAGTTGGGTAGGCCCCTAATCCAATATGACCGGTGCCCTCATCCAGGGAGAAATTTGGGCACAGACACACCCACAGGGAAAATGTCACATGAACATGAAGGCAGAGATTGGGGCAATAAGTCTGTTCACCAAGGAACACCAAATATGTCAGACACCAGACACTGGCCTAGCAAAGTATCCCCGACAGCCTCAGAAGGAGCGATCCTGCCAACACCGTGATCTTGAACTTTTAGCCTCCACATCTGTGAGGCAGTAAACTTGTTGCTTAAGGCACCCAGTTCTTGGTACTGTGTGCTGCGGCCTTTTGAGACTAATACCAGATCCCTGGAGAAATAGTAATTTGCAAACCCCAGAAGAGAAAAGACAGCCCCTGATGTGCCCTGATTAGCCTCCACTGCAGCATGGGAGTTCGGATGCAGGGCTGAGTGTTTGGGAAGCAGAAAGGAGTAACCCAGACTAGCAGAGCAGCTTATGAAGAATGCGACTGCATGTTATGTGAGGACGCTGCTCTGAGTGACACTCCACCTCATTACAGAAACCTCTATTGTTCATTAAAGATGGAAACATATTTTCTTCAAGACCACAAGGAATAGAGGTTTTTAAGTGAGTGAATGAATTGAAGCACAGACAGGCTCTTGCTTTGCAGCCCTAGCTGGCTTTGAACTTGAACTCTCCTCCCTGCCTCACTCTAGAATTACAGATGTTTGCTACCACACCTAACTAGTTTTGTTTTGTTTTAAATTGGCCACCTGTAGTTTAAATGTTACCATCTGGAACACTAACATCTAACAGCTTTCTGTAGTGGTGGTAGAATTCTGAATCTACATTTTCTAACACAGTAGCCACTTACCACCAAAGGGCTTGAAAATCATGTGCATAGTGGAGCCAATGAGCTAAATGTTTTGTTATTTTATTTTATTTAGGAATAGCCACTGATGGCCAATGGCTACTGTTTTAGGTGTCACAGATCTAGAACATAATAGTAGCAATGACATCAGGCCAAGGAGAACTGCCAGGGTGCCTGGATCCTTTGCGGGGCTCCCGAGAAGGTCACCTAGGCTCACCCATGCCTGGAATGTGTGTGGAATTGCCCTCAGGTGCAGGGGATGGTGGGGGTAAAAGAAAAAAGCACAAGCAAAATTTTTCAGTGCTTTAACTAAACAGTGCTTACACGGGGCTTTGCTGTTCCTTCTCCAAGCCGGCGCTGTCTTAGGCCAGTTCAGTACTTCATAGACATATGAAGTAAAGCGGCCAACTGGAGAAGTGAGGGGGCTCAGTCTATGGTGCAGGTAGACAGGAATTTCTTTTCAGGTTTTGTGTGCCATCCCCTGATGCGCTTTGAGGGGCTTCTGATGGGAACATTAGGAAGGTGGGGATCTTCAGCAGGACCACTTCTCAGGAGTTAGGAGGGTTCCCATGCTGTCTCTGCTACATGCTGCTGTGCCCTGAGCAGGAGTTGAGCTGAAGCTCAGCCCTTAGCCCCTTTCTCTCTGCTGTGCACCATCCCCACCACCATGCCCCACCCCATAAACTCAGGATGCTGCTACATACACTGCATGTGGGATATTTCAGAATCTAAAATGGAACCCAACTGGGCATCATTAGACGCAGTTTTGCTCTGAAAAAGAATGAGTCCTTGTGACTGTTCTGGCCATCCTGGTCAGATGACTGTTGTCACTGTATCACTACTGGCTTTGGATCAGTGCCCAGTATAATTTAAAAATCGCTTCTTTTTACAGCTCTACATAGCTATCATTCTGATTCAGAGAGAAACAAATAGCTCTTCAAGCCTTATATTTTCTCGGAACCCTGATACGAGCCAGACTGTCATGTGGAAATGCTGTGTATCAGAAAGGGACCTGCTCTCCTTGGGCCCCACCCTTCTCTTACAGGCTGGACTCTAGGCAACAGGGGGATGGCTTGGAAGGAGCACTGGGAGAGATGATGTTCAGCCAGAGTCACTGAGTCTTGGGTGGGGCAAAAGTTTTAGTTCTAGAAGAGGTTAGGAAGGGAGAAGAGGTTGAAGAAAAGCTGTTTTCAACTTTAGCAGCTTTGGTCCTGGGTACTTATGCTTGGGAGACCAGGTAGACAGTAATACACAACAGCCGCTGATAGCTGTTAGTGCTTATCTGGTTACTGTTCGCAGTGTGCCAGGAGGGTTCCGCATACTGCTTTACATACATTAGTCTACTTAAGTGCAAGCTCTCTAGTCTCCAAGAACTATTAACTCATTGCAGACAAGATTAAACAAAGCAACAAAAGACACGAAGTGATGCCAAGTCGTATGCAGTGAATGCAGTTAGGCACAGAGAGGAAGCCCGAGGTCCCAAATGTTTAGTGTTTGAAGGGTGGCTTTTGCTTTTGTTTGAACAATGGAGCCCAAATTTTCCTCATATGGTCATAGGACAGTGGGTATCCAGCCTGTCATGACTGACCAAGTTTTCAGTCACAGGTTTTCTCACTTGAATGTAGTTATTTGACTGGCATATCCATCACAGATGGAGAGTTCAAAGGGACCACACAGAAATAATGAATAATTTGCAGGTGCAGTTGGCAGCCCTGGTGTCTCCATGCGCCTTCTGTCCCAGCAGGATGCACACAGAGGGCAGCCCCCAACCCCATCTGCTCTGTGCTCCTGGGCTTGAGCCGTGCTTTAATAACTTCCCTGTCTCTGGCTTACATGAGGTCATCCATCTCTTCTATGTTTAAACAGTTCTGGCTATGACTTTTAGAATCATGCCTGAGTGTTGGCAGGATTGGCTTCCGGATCTACAGGACTCTGCCTGTAGTGAACAGGTACCAGAATAGTAGTAGGATCTAGATGTCAGAGGGCCTCAGCCTTCTCTGAACATTAGGGTTGAAGGGAGCCAGATGAGAAAGGTAAGCCTAGGCAGTCACCTAGGGCCCTTGGAGAGTGCAGGTAGTCATGGGAAAAGGGAAAAAGACAGAAGAGCAGGCTTGTGGAATGGCATGCATGGGGACATTGTGCTTGATTTGGGACATTTGAAGCTTGAGATGTGACAATAGGCAAAAAGTAAAAAGGACCACCAGTTAAGAGTTCCCCAGTTTTCCCTCCCAGTCCATCTAAAGTGGTTTCCCAACAACTTTCAAATCCTATTAGTCTGGAAGGAGGGATGTATCTTCCTCTGTCTCCCTGGCCTTTGTCCTCAACTTGAATACCAAATCTAAAGCTCCCAGTTTCTGCTTAATAGTTAAAAGGCTCTGAGGTATCCTTGGAACATTTGCACCCTAGTGGGACTTTTCAAAGCACTCCTGGGGTTGGAAGAGGAATTTCTGGGTAACTACAGAACAATGAAGCTATAACTAGCCTGAATGATCTCTTAGTGGGGCCTGGAGACAAGACTGGCCCATTTGAATGCGAGGGAATTCACCAACTAGTGAGCTCTGGTTACTTTCCTAGGTGGGTGTTTCCAGACAAGTTTTCTCTGTTGTAACTCTGACGGTCCTGGAACTCACAACAATCCACCTGCCTCCTGCTTCCCGAGTGCTGGGATTAAGGGCCTGTGCCACCACCACCTGGCTTTACCTTTTAATTCTTAACTAACTGCAGAGAGCAACACAGCTGCTCTACTTCTGTGACATGATAGGATGGTATGCCTACCAGTCTTAGCACTTCGATTGGGCCAGTCAATTCAGTGTTCTCTTTGCTTATTCATCTGGAAAACGAAGGAATTTGGCAAGGTTGTCCCTTAATGTGACTTCTAACACTAGTATTTTATACTGCTCTGTGATCCTTTGTCTAAGGAGTGATCTTTTTTTCCAGAGAGCCATTCCATAGTTGCTGGTTAGCTCATTATCTTGGCAAGAAGTAGCATGGTAAGGTGAATGGAATGTGGCCTCAGGAGTAGGCAAAGCTAATTTAAATCCACCCTGTCTGTCTGTCCATCTGTCCATAATGTGGCTCCATTGTGGCCCTTGGCAATTAGCTGTTCCTCACAACTCTCAAGTTTCCTCATGTGTAAAATGGAGGATGACCTGAATTTCAGGTTCATTGGAGATAATGTGTACCAGGAACTCTAGCAATTTCCTTTTATCCACAGAGGATCCATTCTAAGACCAATAGATGTCTGAAACTGCAGACAGCTCTGAATTTAGACCTGATGATGCTTTTCCTATATGCATACCATGGTAATGAGAAGAGGTCAACAGTGATAACTGATAATAAAATAAAATAATTCTAACAATATAGTGCAATGAAAGGCATATGAATACTGCCTTTCTTTCAAAGTATCACTATATCATATTCACATTCATAATGTGAGATTATCTGATGCTTACCTGATGAGTTGAAGTGAGGTGAACGACCCTTTGATGTAGCATTAGGCCACTACCTTAGAGTGATTGTAACATAGCAGTGTGTTGACTAAAATGGTGGCCATGTTACTGGAGTGTGGGGAGAACATCCAGTGTGGAAACTGAGCAGAGAACTGAATGGGGCCATTGGAGATTTTGTTGTGTTCAAAGTGATGTACAGGTTAAGCCTTGTGAATGGTTTCTTTCTGGAATTTTGTATTTAATATTTTCAGATCTTGGTACAACATAGAGGGCTGAACTTATGGAAGCAGAACAGTGGATTGAGAGGGCTGCTATACTTTGTGGCCTAATTTTAAAAAGAACTTTTTTGAGGTCAAATTCATACATCATGAAGTTCACTCTTTTGAAGGATACAACTAACTTATTGGTTATTAAACTATTCACACAGTTCACCTCACTACCATCCAATTCCAGAACATTTTCATCATTATCCCCCAGAGAAATCTCATCTCCATTAACAGTTACTTCCCATTCACTTCTCTTAATCCCTGGTAGCCACTAAACTACTTTCTTTGCGGATTTGTCTGTCCTGAATTTTGCATGTAAATGGAAGTGTGTAACTATGTAGCTATTGTGCCTGGCTTTTTCTTTTGCACATTTTTGTCAGTTTCCTCCACATTATAGCATATATCAGTGCTTTCTTATGTTTTCATGGCCAAATAATATTTTGCGCTATGGCTGTTTCACATTTTGTTTGTCCACGAATAGAAGAGTTATTTCTACCTTGGGACTGTTATGCATAATTCTGCCTTAAATGTTTGCGTACAAGTTGTTGTGTGAACATACATTTTCAAATTTTTTAGCATCTCATTGTGTTTGGCTTTTATTTGCCTAATGACTAATGATGGTGTGTGTGTGTTAGTCACTTGCATGTCTTCTTTGTAGAAATATATAGCACACTTTTAATTCATTAAAAAATTAGGTATTTGTCCTTTTGTTGTTGAATTGTAAGACTTCTGCTTATGTTGTGGAAGTATGCCTGGGTTTTGCAACAGGTCCTCTGTCAGTGTTTGCCCCTTAGCTCAGGTTTCTCACAGAAGCCTATAAGCTTCTAAGTGACCTCCAGGACTAATGTTCTGATAATGAATCCGTTTAAGCCTCCACCTTATATACTTCTGCCCCAGGCTCTAAAGCCCTGAGCTGCTCTGATCTTGGAGTGTGCTCCAGGTAGCTGGAGTCTGGTGACTCAGCTGGCTGAATCATTTAGGACTACTACTAGGCCTCAGTTTCTAGATGGAGGTGTTATAGGGTGATTGTGTAGTTTGTTTGTTTGTTTGTTTTCTTTTTTCTGTTGCAGCTGTGCCATAGAGTTCTCCATCCTGTGCTGTGGGCATCTAGATCTTGAGGATGGGATTACAAAGGGTTGTGCATCTGGGAACAATGACTTTTTTCCACTGTGCTACTGCAGAGATGAATAATGTATTTTCCAAGAGTGATCTGGCAATTTTAAGTCACATACAAAAACAGCTCAAGGAAAATCATGTGCCTATTTTATTGAGAATTATATGGGAAGACCTCAAAGCTGCTGGTACTGAACTCCATGTCCCACAGAGTACTCTCTGCTTTGCACCCTTTGGTTCAGTCTCATCACCTTCTCTCTTCTCCCCACCTCTGACAAGCACACCCTCCCTCTCTTGCCAGTGTGGATTTGGCTATTTTCCACATCCAGATGGGTGTTGCATTCTGCTGGAAACTTCCCTGGACCTCTGTGTCTAGGACCTCTTCATGGCTGCCAGGGGAAGGAGCCTGTGATGAACTGAAGGTCCTCATCCGTCCTTCTCTGCACTTTGAGAAGGTGTAAAGCTGTGAAGCCACAGCCCCAGTCTAAACACTTGGCTTTTCCTTAGACATGGACTTGACAGAGTCTGGACAGATGTTATTGACTCCTCCTCTCAAGTTAGTCAAGGTAGTTTAAATTCTCCTCAGTGCCTGGGAGGGGTGTCTTGGAGGACAAGGCCAGCCTAACAGCCTTTGGTTGTGCTTACTTTTAAGGTGGTAAAATACCTATGGATTCACAAGGCCATTACAAGAATGGCTGTCCACACTGGAGGCTTCCCAGACTACCTTGGCATCTCTGAACATTTTGACCTGCTTCTACCTAGCTAATGCCTTAGGAAAACCTTCAGAGGTTACCAACTGATTAGAACACTAAGTTGTAAAATTACTGTGTTGTTGTTAGAAGATGCCTTGGAATATACAATCTGTTATTTTCCAATCTTTTCTCCTGATAAAAAAATTAAATACTTGGGTATGGTTAAAAAGGTTTTTCTTTGATAAACAAATTTGTGCTATAGGGTATATTACATGGCTTTCTTGGTGATTCACAGTGAGTACAACCATATTAACAGCTCTGTGAAGTCCTGCAGTAAAGACAGTAGCTTAATTTTATTTAACCTGGAATTTCAGAAACTATTTGACCCCAGTTCTTTTTTTCTCTCACAAATATTAGTACCCCACAGGATATTAAGTACATTTTGGAAACCATCTCCCCTTTACAGGCAAGGAAACCTATGTTTGGAAAT
Organism: Cricetomys ansorgei; assembly: GCA_026225945.1. Lineage (NCBI taxonomy): Eukaryota > Metazoa > Chordata > Mammalia > Rodentia > Nesomyidae > Cricetomys > Cricetomys ansorgei. The sequence continues at coordinate 4,503,012 of JAMJFZ010003145.1, read as the reverse complement.
ATTAAGAGACTTGTTTAAAGTCAACACAAAGTCAAACTTGAACTACATTTCCTAACTCCTGCTCTATTTCTTATTCTACAGCTTATAGCCATCACCCTATCATGTTTGAATAAAGGAGTAGGATTTGTTGTTATGTTTCCATATAGTGTGTCATGTAGCCCAGACTGGTCTTGAACTGCTGATCCTCCCATTTCAGTCTCACAGGTCTGGCCCAGCTGGATTAATTTTTTAAAAATATTCTCATTTGTATTGTTAATAACAAACACAGGCATTAGTCCCTGTCCTTTTGCCAGCTTATGACCTGGGGCCTGCTGATGTCTCTGAGTCTGTCCCTTCCGCGGAGAGACTGATGGCAATGCCAACCTCACGGGTGCTGTGAGGATTAGATGAGAGAATATCTAGAAAGATCATAACTGTGTTCTCTGTTTCCTCTGACGTTTTTCATCAAGCTAGGGGCCGAGCTCAGTAATATAGGACATGAAAAGCTGAGCATATCTCAAATGCTAAAAGCTACTACTGATAATTGTCGTGGGTATGTATTGAATGGTGACTGAGAGAATGAATGCACATGAGATGGTATGATTGCCCATGGAAATGCAGAGCTGTACTAAACTGCTAGCTGCTCATGGGATTGGAGGTAACAGAAGGGAGGTCAGGTTAGAGCAGATTAGCTGAGGCCAGGTGAGCAGCTGTGTATGGTGAGAGAAATTCCAGCTCACAAAACACCTGCCTTTCTCTTTACCACCACAACAGGTGAAAATGTGCTTGAGATATCAGCATGCTTTTGGGATATAATTTAAAAACAAAATAATGTCAGGCCTACCAATAAAGTCTGTCCTGAGGAGAGTGGGTTGAAGGACAAAGGGAGCATTGCAGAAGAATGGGGCAATAAGGGCATGGGAAAGGGGCCCAGGTAGGGTGACTGCTGAAGGTGAGTGTTTCGGGTAGGTACATGAAAGGCACTTCCTGCATGGCTCCTTGCTCTCTCTCTCTCTCCTGTAGAAGGATGTGTTCCTTACCTCACCAGCCTGACCACCTCAGCCTCAAAGCTTGCTTGTTTGTCTAGCTCTGAAACTTATACTTCTGCCTACAAAGGACATAAAGCTTAGGTATTTGCTTACTGTGGGCTCAAAGAGAACCTGTGCCCAGCACTGAATCATCAGCTGTACTATTGGTGGACTCACCCAGTTGCCAGACCATGTGGGTACAGTTTTTTCATTCACTCTGGAATATACTGGGACTAGCAGATCTTCTTACCCTAGAGCACCAGTTTCCCTGATGCTGTCCTTGGATTATTGTTCTCTGCTTTCTCCTTCCCCTCGCCTCTTCCAGCTTCCTCTCTTCCAGTTTCTCAGAAGGCACTTTTAGGAGTATAATCTAGAGAAACAGTAAACCTCTACTGCGGTCCTGCCCAGGGGCTCATGATGGCCCAGCGAGAGAATGCCAGTTTGCATCCCACTGCAGCTGCTGCTTGCACAGAGCGCCTCTTCATCTGGTGGCCTGGTGCACATCGTGCCAGCCTTGACTGCCATGCCAGGTGCTGACATGCTTGGGCTGACACAGGCTAGGCCTGCTGCTGACACCAGTTGCCTTCAAGTTTCTCTTGCTTATTTGCCTTGAGTTGGACAAACCTTGACTCCTGCTCTGAATGTAGACTGTTTCTTATGGATGACAGGAGGACAGCTGCTTTTCTATAGAGTTGCTTTCAGTGAGTCTTGCCTGGAGCTGTGTATGTTGGGACTCCTGGGGAGTTCAGAAGGCCAATTTAGAAAACAGGTAGCAGTTCCTCAAAGGTTAAACATAGAGTTCTCTCATGACCCAGCAACTCCACTCCTATACAAATTAAACCCAAGAGTCATGAAAACATTTGTTCACACAGACTTGGGCTCAAGTTTATTGCAGCATTGTGCTTTACAGCCAAGAAAGCACAAGCAATCCAGATGTCCATCCCTGGGATGTGGAGAAACAAACTGTGTGGATCTACTCAGTGGACTCTCATTTGGCAGTAAAGGAGAATGAAACACTGACATGCATGGAGGAACCGTGACAAACATCTTCAGAGTGAAAGAAAGAAGATAGCAAAGCCCACAAGTTGTATAATTCTATTTATGCTAAATGTATAGAATAGGCAAGTCCATAGAGACAGGAAGTGGATCAGTGGTTGCCGTGGCCTGGAAGAAGGGGAGATGGGAAATGACTGCTAATAGGTATGGGATTTCTGTTCAGAATGATGAAAATGTTTTAGAATTAGTGATGACCTCACATAGCTCTATTTTCACTGAACTGCATATTTTAAGAGGCTAAGCTTTGTGACATGCAAATCAAATGTCAAGAAAGTTACTATTTTAAAAAACAAACTACCCTAAACATGCAGCCAGGCTCTTCAAAGACACAGACTCTAAAGAAAAGGGGTGAGGTGGTGTGTCAGACAGAGCGAGCACTGATCCTGCCCCTGAAGGGAGGAGCCAGGTGGAAGAGCAGCATGGGGATGGGGGCGGAATGACCCTGGTGTTTGTTTGGAATGTGCACAGTCTTGATTGTCCTTGGTGCCAACGCCTGCCTGTAGCTGAGTTTCAGCTGGAGTCTGTTAGAGTATAATGGCTAAAGAATGAATTACCATTCTTAGAAAGTTAAAACAAGCATTTTTTTTTTGGAAGTAATTTCAAACTTAACTGAAAAATTACAGGACCCTGGGCTACATGCCATCTGGCCATTGTCATCTGGCCTGTGATATGCAACTTCCTTTCCTGCAGTCTAGGGAGAGAGAGTTCCCAACAATCTTCTACCGTGGTTTAATGGGCTAGGAACACAAGCCCACGTGCACACAGCTTTCCACTCTAGAACTAAGCGGCATGAGAAGGGCTCCCGGTAACTTCCCAGAATGTCAGAGTATGAGTAGTATGGAAAATAGGTTCCTAGGGTGCTGACCATTTCCTTGGAAGTTCCTTTCCCCCAATCTTTTAGGAAATAGGACATCAACATGGATGTTCTTTACTCTTTTTTGTATTTCTATTTCAAATGTATTCTCACACCTAGTCCCACCTTTTGTTTTGTTTTAGCAGTTTTTAGAAAGAAACCATTTAGCAAGGTAAGGGTCACTAAGGAATCAGCTAGATTTCTGTATGAACCATATCATTTGAGTTAGGGCAGAAAATGAAAATGAGTTTCTTCAGAGAGAAGGGAGTGGAGCTTATAGCTTCATTTTTACCTAAGTAAAACAGAATGGAAGATCTTGGCTGGCAGGCCCAGGACCACAGAACAAGCCTTGAGAGCCACACAGGCACAGTACAAGACAGCATCGGCATTGAGTGTATTTTCTGCAGGTGGAACACCACAAAGCTTCCTCTGCATCTACCATCAGATGGGACACAGAGTTAGATGCATTTTCTTTACATTATAAGGGCAGCAGAGGCACACTGTTTTGCAAGTTGTTTTGATTCACCTTGTGAGCCTAGAGTTGATATGTGTTTTCCCTTTAGGATTGTGGCCCTCATTAAATCCTACCCTAACATAAAAATAAAACATGGAGCGTTTTATGTTCTTTGTAGTGCTTTCCCGGCGTTGACTGAAAACATGGTCATTCTAGCACATGGGACAAGTCTGAGAGCTGATTTAGTTTCCAGTCACCTTTGGCCTTGGAGAATGAAGGCAGACTAGATGGAGGCTTGGCCAGAAGCATGTTCCTCTGCTGCCTGTGTGCCCTCGGGAATGCACCTCGGTTACCTGGATACACTGTGCCCCATCTCTTTGTGGTAGCAGAGCAGAGTACCTTTGTTCAGTCTGGCACCTGAACTCCAGGGCATGCCCTTCCCTCTCCTTCCAGCTGGCTTCCTGAAGAGACCATGTGTGAGCCATGGTCTTTTCCTGTCTGCTATCTTTTGCCATCAATCTCAAGGCTTTAGCTAGGTCCTCAATCTCCTGTCTCTTGCTAGGCCTCACCTTCCTGCTGGTGTCATCTTTCATACATGCTCCTATCACCTCACACACAGACAACTCCACAGTGGGCTTCCGGCTGTTAGCATCGCAGCCAGCCGTCAAGCTTTGGCTATATGTAAATCCATTTCCCATTCAGAAATTCCACTCCCTTCTTCACCGTATCCTTTATGCCTCCAGGTCAGAGTCAGAAGTGCTAAAGACCTGTCACACTCAGGCACCAGCCTATCTCCAAATCCATCTGCCGCTATTCCAACAAGAACTCAGCTGTGGTCAGTATCTGCATCCTCCCCTGTGCTCCCTGTAGATGGTTTGGTCCTGCTTCATCTCACCTCTGTTTTGTATCTCCAAACCATCCCTGGTCCTGTGGGAGGTAGATGTCTCATAGAGCTTAAATAAAAATAGATCTAATCTGTCCCCTCACCCCAAGGTGAGGTCCCTAGCCTGATGCTTCAGCTCCCTTTGGGCCCCTCTCCCTTATATAAAGATCACATCTACCACTAGGAGCACCTCTTTCTCTGAGTCAGTGACATTTGATCAGTGAGGGTCACAGCTGCCTTCTGTGGTCAGTTATCTTTTCTGGCCTTGCCCCACAATATGCTGGTCTCTTAAAAAACAAGCAGTATTTTTGTGCCACATGGCTTATACGTCATAGCACTTAGCAGATAATTTTGGTTATTCACCATGACCTGTAGAATCTTTAGGTTAGCAGATTTGGAAATTTGACTTAAGAAGTTCTAGAATTATTTGATTCTGAAAAGTCTGGTTCAAGCTAATTAGTCTTCTAAAAGGCTGGTTAGGTATTCAACCTGGATCGTTAAAGGAAGATAATCCTAGCACCCAGCCAGAAGGATATCCCCTCCATGGTCCAAGGCCCTTTCTGGGATCTCAAGAGAACAGCAGGTGCTCATTGAGCACAGAGTTAAGCCAAAGGCACACATACGTCTTAGCAGAATGTCTGCTGTAGAGGAAATGTTTGTCTTTAAATGATCTGAGTAAGACTTCCAAAACCCAAGCCGTCCCCATCTCCCTTATCAATGGGAAATCACAGTCTCTTATTTCTAGATATCACCATGAACACTGTCCTGTAAGACCTTTATTTTGGTATGTTCCATATATTAGGGTTGCAATTTATGGATATTCTTATTAATTACACTTTAGGTTGGTAATTTTGGAGTTTAACAAATCAGATGATTTGTTAAATCCTGAATTTGTAGATTTTTTTTTTTAGGTTTCCTTTTCTTAAGACCTTCAAGTCTCTACAACATAATGCTCCTAGTAGGGCAATAAAAAAATGCCTGTGTCTCAAAATCCTGCATCCCAAATCCTGTATAATATAGGAGGCCAGAGTAGTATTTGTTCAGTTGTTAATGAATCAGTGGTACGCTGGGTGTGTAAGCAACGCTATTTTTAAACCCATTGCTGACTTCAGTGATAAAGAGGGTACAGAATGTGCCTTGCTTGGCTTGGGAGCATACCATGAGTAATGCCCATTACTACTATGATGTCAGAACTGAATATTCTTTACCAAAAAGATAACCATTGCATCATGGGGCTGAGGAATGTGACTGGAGCAGGGTGAGAAGGGTCCTTTCCTCTCTAAGAAACACCAGCATATGACAGAAACGGATAATCCACTGAGGGAACTCAGCCTGTCATCAGCAGTGCCCAGCCCCTGTGGTCAGTTTGAAAGGCAGCTTCTCATTTCAGTCATCACAAAGAGATTTGCCCCAAAGTTTCCAGGCCAGATTGTACCTTCCACTTGTTCAGAAAACCTGCTAGGTGGTAATTGGTGTGTGTATACTTGAAGTCACTAACACTTGTGATGACCAGTGCCATCCCATTATTTACACCTTAATATCATTGAACTGTTTTCACACTAAAATATGGAAGAAAGGGATTAAACTTAGAATTTTAAAGTCACCTTTACAAATATGTATTCTGTTTTTGATGGGTAAGCATCTTGTGCATCGAGATATAATCACATTCAGTCTCATTAATTCATACGCACCAGGGACAGCAACATTAAGGAAAATTTCAGTGCTGGTTACGATGAGTTCTGATATATTCAGCAACAGATTGTTGATATGCATGCTTCATCTTGGGCTACTTCAGCCCTCCTTCAGTTCCCAGGCCAAACAGCCCCTCCTTCCTGAATCAGAGCTGCTTACTTAGCAAGGGAAAGAGGACCAAATTCTCAATGGCTTCAGAGTTCTGGCCCAGAACCAGAAGCAATACTTCTCACTCACTCTACCTCCTCCTCCTCTTCCTCTTCTTCCTTTTTTTTTTTTTCCTGCTTTAAGTTAGGCCAAACCTAACTCTTATGTTATATGACTTGAGTTCTGGCAGGAACTTTCAGAGTGAAAGGCTCAAGAAAAGCTGCTAAAAGATTCAGAAAAACAATATAAACATATTTTTCTGAGACTTTATAAAGTTTCTATTTTTGTGCTTTTAGTAGGCATTTTAGTAGCATGAAACATGAAAATTCATAAAAGTAAATACTTTATATTTCAGGCATGGCTATGCAGTCAGAAAAGTTGAGATCAGTTAATAGGATGGCTAGGAACCTGGTGTGTGCACAGCACCCATAGAACCCTGGTCTCGATCGTGACCATGAACAATGCTTTTGACAGCCACAAAGGAAATATAAAAGTTATGAAAGTAACTTAGATAAAATGTTTTCTGCATGCAAAATTTCTAAGTCCTTCAAGTCTCCCTGTGCAGAACCTTCTGGACTAACCATGCCTTTCCTCCAGGAATAGTACCAGAGCGATGGGACACTTGCACACTTGTCCCAACAGTTTCTTCCCATTTCATTGTTTTGTTTCTGTTGTCCATATATTAAAAACAGCATGCTGCAGTTGGGCAGTAGGGGTGCACGCCTTCAATACCAGCAGTTGAGAGGCAGATCTCTGTGAGTTCGAGGGCAGCCTGGTCTACAGAGTGAGTTCCAGGACAGCCAGAGTTACAACAGAAAAATTCTGTCTCAAACAAAAGAAAACAACCAAAAAAAACCCCAAAAGAAACAAACAAAAAACCCAGCATGCGGCACCTCTTACCTTTGCCAGTCACGGTGCTGAGTACTGTGAGCATTGGTTTTAGTGCAGTGTACCTCATGTGTTAGATGACCATGGCAGACTGGCCAACTCCTCCTCCTCCGTTTTCACTAGTCACCTCTTTAGGGTTACTGTGTGTCAGAGTTACACACAGCAAATACATACACTTGTTTAACCCACACAAAGCTCTTGTGACATGCTGTTATTATCCCCACTTTCTAGATGAAGGAATTGAAGCACGGAGAGTTTAAGTAGCCTGTTGGGCCCATAAAGGTAGAACTGCTTCTGACATAGCTGTGGAGGACTCAGAATGACAAGCCCTTAGAGCCCAGAGCACAGTGAAATTGGAGTTTGCTGATGTCAGAAGCCATCCCACCTTCCACGTCAGTACACATAAATACCATCAGACTTCTCTGCCATGACCTGAAAGGAAGATACCAATGGTAGAGACCCATGTGAGAGCAAGCACCTTTGCCAAAGATGGGCTAAGTAGCTTAGCATTGTGGAACTGTTGAGTAATAACATCAGGGGACAGGTTCAATGACAGCGACTCACTGTATAATAATGTACTTTGGTTTGCACATGTGGCCTTGGACTGCTAGATGTATGGCCAAGGGATCTGTATCCACACACACATACACATAACATACATTACCACACGTTGCATTATTATACTTAATAGTTTCCAAAGTACATGGCAATGTTTCTTTATTATTCTGAGTATGCTCCTGTTCAGGGCGTCTTGTTTTTTCACCTTTTCTTTTCTTTTTCTCTTTTTTCTCTGCCTCCTCTCCCCATTGCTCCTGCCCTTCTTCCTTTGAGTCACAGCATAGAGGCACAGAGGTGACATTTCCTCTGCTTCCCCCAAGTGACCTGTAACTGAGTTTAGTCAGATGGCAGTTGAAAGCAGCCTAGGGGCGTGGCAGAGCTCTCCAGGGGTGGGGTGGGTGGGGAGGGGGAGGAAGGTAGAGCTGCTATAGTAGATAGGGTTGCCACATAGAGCAGCAAGGGCTGCAGACTGTCACACTCTCAGGGAAAGTAAAATGAGCCCTGCCTTGAGAGACACTCAGGGGGAGAGGGTCCTGTGCACTTCCCATGATCAGCCTCACTGTGCCTGGGCAGCACCCATCACAAAGTTGAGGTGCGGACAAGAGGCAGCCAGTGGGTGTGGTACTGACAGCATCCTGTATGCTGGTCCCCTTTTCTACCACAGCAAGAAGCTGAGGTTAGGAAAAGTGAGTTGTTGTTCCCTATGTCTGTGTTCTTGGTATCTCCCATAAAGACAAAGTGAAGTTTCATGTGGCTTCAAGTTGTTCTGAAGTCAGACCTTAGTCATGATGCATGAGTGTATTTGCATCAAGGAGGAGTTGCTCAGCATCCTGGCAGGAATGGGAACCACAATGTGGGAGAAAAGCTGTGGATGCCTCTGCAGCTTTTCATCCCAGAGATGACAAATACAGGCTGTGAGGCCATAAGGACAAGTTGCCATTTGGCCTAAGTGACTTTGGAATAGCTAAAAAAATACTTTATCATAGCTTGAGTGCAGACGTGTTTTGTTTTGTTTTGTTTTGTTTTTTCTTCAATGAAATAAATACTGAATTGTATTACACAGTATATTTGTTTCCTAGGGCTACTGTAACAAAGTAGCACAAACCAAGTGGCTGAGAACCACAGAAACTTAAGCTTCTGCAGTTCTGGAGCCAGAGGTGGGAAATAAAGGTGTCAACAGGTACAAACCTTTTTTTTCTCTTCCCAGGCTCTTGTGGGCCCTGCAGTCTTTGGTGTATCTTGGTTTGTAGCTGCATTCAGTTTCTGCCTGTGTCATTATGTGGAATTTTCCCCTCTTATATGGGCACCAGTCAGGTTGGACTAGGAGTCACCCTAATGAGCTCATCTTAATTTGATCACACCTGTAAAGACTCTGTTTCCAAATAAGGCCACATTTATAGATAGCTGCTGGGGGCTGGGAGTTTGATGAGCAGGTAGTAATGAAAAGAATTTACCATAATGTAAGACACCAACATGGGAATGTGTAGAACAGGTTTCCAGCTCTGTTTCTGAGTGTGTCAGATTTCTGGATAAACTTGAAATGACAACTCAGTAGCGGACTGGGCATAGAATAAGTAAACATCTAGATATAGCTAATTTTCTTCACAAGAGAAATAAGAGCCCACAAGCTTACGCGTCTCAGTTTATACTTTATAAGACATTACTAAGGAATAGCATAATTCATGTGAGGTTGACTTACCTTACCAGCCAAACTACTTAGCCTTCTCAGTGACTGCTACAAGTCTGGCTTGCTGAGGTGGCCACTAAGGTCCGAGAGCTGGTGGTACTCAGGCCAGTACTCTGCCAGTGGCAGGATGGGCCTGAAGGGGTCAGGGAGGAAACTTCTATGAAAATAGGTGGCTCAGCTCCGGAAATGAGCAAGCTGCAAATATGATCACTCTAATTCTGAACATTCTGGGGCCAAAGCCTTCTGGAGCTTGAGGGTGATACTTAAATGGATTTCATCTGTTTTGAGGTCAGAACTGAAGCTAATGTTTTTTTCACAGTTTGTGGATGTTTCCTGCTTTTTGTTTGATTGATAGGTTATCTTCTGAGAGTCTTGCTTAGAAACAAAATGCAAGGCTGGGAAAAGAATTACCAGACTTTGACTAAAAGAACACTTTAGGTAACAGATGAGAACTCAGAGGCTTCTTATCATTAATACCAAAGTGGGCATGAGGAGGGGACACACACACATCCCACTCCACCCCCGCCCCGCCTGCTTCCACACTCAGCTATGACAGCTGTCCATTCAAGGTTCTTCATGCAGGTGACTTCCAACTTGTTCCACATACTCAGAGCAGAACCCAAAACCTCTTGTTGGTGTTACTAACCTGCCACTTGCAGTTCTCCTTGATACTCAGGTGACTGCAGTGGTTTCTTAATGTGCACAGATACATCCCTGTATGGCTTTTCCCAGAAGCACAGTGACAAATTCTGCAGAGCTTAGTTTGGTATAACCACTTTGCTGTTACTTGTTTCCATATGCGTGACTGAAATATACTTGCAGGTTATTTAAGGTAGGATTCAGGGAAAGCACAAAATGAAACATCTTACTTTGAAGGAAAGAAGCAAAGGCTGTATTTTGTTGTGGTGGTAGTGGTGGTAATGGTGGTGGGTGTGTTTTTAATGTCATGGCATCCTAACAAAATTACACTTCAGTAAAATATTTCTGGACTTCTTAAACTTATTGTTACAGTATGAATTGTTTGTCTTCAAATCCATGTGTAGAATTTCTGACCCTTAGGACCTCAGAATATTACCTTATTTAGAGACAGAACTTTACTGATGTTATAAGGTTGAAATGGCTTCATTAGGGTGGACTTAATCTAGTATGACAGGTGTCCTTATTATAGGGGACATCTAGACACAGATACACACAGGAGACAGCTGAGGAGACACAGGGAGAAAGTGGTTGACTAAAAGCCAGGAAAAGAGGCTTGGAACACTTCACTTCCGCCCAGCTCTCAGAAGGCACCAATTTTTCCAGTCCCTCGATGGTGGCCTCCTGGCCTTCAGAACTGTGAGATGACATTTTGTCCTCAGCCACCCAGCAGCCAGTAGTGCTTTGTTAAGGAGCTGCAGGGGACGGATATGCCTATGTTTAGCAGTTACTGGCTAGTTTGTTGGCCAGACTTGGTGGTCCATGCCTGTAATTCTAGGAGACTGGGCAGGGGAACTGTGAGTTTTAGGCTATCTTGGGCTACATAGTAAAACCTTATCTCAAGCAAAACATGCTTGGGTTTTGTTTGTGTTTTTCTCCATCATTGCAAGTCTAGTTTTAAAAGAGTTGTTTTGTGCTTCCTTGTTGCTGCCTATTTATTGTAGAAACTGAAAAGTATGTGTATCATATCAGTAGTCATACTTTACTTCACCAGCATCACATTGGTTGTCCTGCTGGAGATGTGTCATTACTGTTTGCAGTTGGGCACAACAGCACATGGGTCTTGCACATGGTAGAGAAGTGCTCTCACCCAGGCCTTGCCAAGTTGAGAGTATTCAGATTGTCTGTGAACACCAACACTGTAGAGATAATCATCATTCACTGCATGGAAGTGCTGGCTTGGCATGACACTGGCTCTATGCAAGGCCAATAAGAGAGGCTTGGAGTTGTGGGCAAGGCTGTCAACTTTCAGAAAGAGAAGAGAGTCTGAACACCAAGAAGGGTGGATTTTGTCAAATAGTGAACCAGCAGCTAGGTAAATGTACAAGGAATTTGCAAATAGCAGAGAAAGATGTTTTCTGAAATAAATGCAGCTTATGGTAAAATTTGAAGAAACACAGCTTGTGGCAGATGATACAAAGGCTTTGGAAGTTCTTAAGAGAATTACATTTCTTGGAAAAATCAGGGGCATATGTGGTGTGTCTGCTTCTCTTCCCAGGAGGAGATTCCTTTCTCCTCTGACCTCTGGCGGAAGAGGGCTGTTGGCACATCCCAGCCAGGCCCAGCCACGCCTCTCTTTTCGTTCTCCTTGATCAGTCCCTTAATTGTGTTCATTCTCACTTCACACTTGACTTGTCTCCATGACTCATGAGTCCTCCCCATACTGTTTGACACACTGTTTGTGCCCCCCAAGGGTTACTTTGTTTGCCACCTGCTCTACTTTCTACACTGGCTCTCCTGGGAAACAGCTTTACTCACATGAATTCCATGTTCATCAGGATATTAACATCTGCAGCAACAACCTCATGCTCCTTCTCCCACCTGGCTTTTTTCTTGGTGCATACCACATAGCCGCTTTGTTGTTCCTGGCACCTAACAAGAACCTTCTCTGAGCAGAGTTCTCTAGCTGGGCTGGCTGGGCTCTCAAATCAGCAGTAACTCTCCATGCCTTTGGCACAGAAGCCTTTCTTCGCAGTCTCTATCCTTTAGATGTCTGTCTACATTCCGTCTTTCAATATTTTGGACCTATCTCATTATCTTTGGTTTATCCATGCATAAGTTTAGGCCAACCTGCTCTCCTGTGCAAAAGCCTAGCCCATTCTACCAGTTTCCATTCTGTTTTTAAAGTGGTTAATCTTCATTTAAGAGTCAACCTGGGACTGGAGATGACTTAGTTGGTAGAGTGCCTGTTGTAAAGCATGAAGACCTGAGTTCTCTAATACCCACATAAAGCTGAGCATATGTGTTAATCCCAGCACTGGGAAAGTAGAGACAGGAGGCCCCTAAAGCTTGGGGCCTGCAGGGCTAGTTGAATTGGTGTGCTCTGGGTCTAGTGAGAAACCTTGTTTCAAAGAAAGGGGGGAGGTGTAAAAGCAAATAAATAAATACATGAACAAGTAAGTAAATAAATAAAGTGGAGAGCGATTGAGGAAGATACCTGACATCCGTCCTGCACACACAGACATACTCCTCTTTACCTACACACACACACCAGCTTTGCACAGAGATACCAGATGCTGCTTGTCAAACAGCAGCAGCTCCTGACATTTTCAGTTAAATCAAGCAATTCCTTGTCTCTGTGTTTAGTAGGAGTCGATGACTGGACGTTCCAGCATAGATATCCTGTCAGTGCTTGGCATTCAACTTGTTGAAAACTTGTTCTGTCCTTTTCTCCCCAAGAAAAATGTTTGCCGCCACATTCCATCTCCCCTGCTACCGCCTGTGGTCCCACTTCTTTCCATCCCTCCAACATATTTGGGTCCTCTACATCCTTCGCCCTTGTGTTCTGAAACCTGTCAGTGTCTCACTGTTTTTTCTCTGTGAAGCCCTATATTTTTGCTCTTTCCTTTCTCTTTTCTCAGATAGTTGCTTAGTTCAGATCCTCCTACCCTCATCTCTGGGGTGTTGTGACAGCCTTCCTGTTTGCCATGCAACCTCTCCAGGTCACTTAGTCTAAGTCTTCTTACTCAAGACCAGTGTTCTGGACACAGTTCCATTGTACATTTAAAAGGAGATGATTGCTTCTTAAAAGTGACCTTTTAAAATTTTTTTTTGGTTTTTTTTGGGGGGGTGCAGAGTTGGTTTTTGGTGGTGGTGGGTTTGTTGTTGTTGTTGTTTTGTTTTTGTTTTCAGAGACGGGGCTTCTCTGTTCTAACTCTGCCTGTCCTAGAATTTACTCTGTAGACCAGGCTGGCCTAAGGCATGCACCCACCACCCCAACTTAAAACAATTTTAGTACATTTCTAAGATGTCATCCTGACCAGAGGAGACAGAAATGATAGAGTCTGTGGTCATTGTTGTGGGTATCCATTGTGGTTAACGAGTCAGCTCTATCCTGAAGTTCATATCTGTTTCTCTTCTTTTTGGCTTTTATTTGTCAGTGGTTGTTACTCTCTGCCTGGCCTCATATTTGGTACTTCTAATTCAGGGACCTAACAAGCAGAAGCTTGAGTAACGACATGAATTTGAGACCCAGGCAGACCTCAGTTCCAAACTCAACCATGCTAGTAGTAAAGTGACTTTGGGACTTAGGCCATCTCCCTAAGCACATTTACCCATTTGTTCAATAATGGAAATGCACCTTACTGCAGTTCTGAGCAGAAAGCACCTGGGGTCCGGAAAAGGGCAAGGGTGACCATAAAAGTCTCTAAGACCTCATTAATTCCGCGGTAATAGTAGGCCCGAGAGCCAAGGGTGGTCAAGGGAGAGCTAGTGTGATGGTCTGCTTCGAATGTTTAGAAATATGTCTAGAATGTTGGAGCTACCAGAATTAGGTAAATAGGCAGTTGGTATGCACGGTGTCTACTGGAGGTTGATTATTGCCTTAGCATCTGTTAATATATTACTGATATGCAAATGTGCTTCAGTTGTCTCCAAAGCAGAAGCTTCCTGAGGACCCAGACAACAGTGTGGATGTTCCTCACTGTGAGATTGATGGAATTATACCATCCTAGAGGGATCTGGAACACCAACCTCACCTTTCCAAAGGTCATCTATCTTTTTAATCACAGCTCATATCCTGTATACTCTTGCCTGACTATAACCTGAGTGGTTCCTGCTCTGAACTATGCTGTTTACTTTGGCAGTTGCTTATGTTGGCTAAAATTGCCAGTTGTCCTTTTAAATTGTAATAGGACTTAAAGATGGCATGAGATTTTAAGCTCCTTTAGGTCAATGGTAATGTCCTTTTTTTGACATGAGATCATACTTTCTATTGGCCTCCAACTCACAGAGATGAGCCTACCTCTGCCACCTGAGTGCTCAGATTAAAGCCTTGTGCTGCCACACCCAACTAAGTGATGCCATAGATGTTTCTGTGTGTCTTCGTTTTACCCCGCACCAGTCTTTTTTATATATAAAGAGGACCTGTAATACAGATCTGATGAATGATTTAGTTTTCAAATGTTCAGTGCTGCGACAGTAGTATTGCTGCTGTCATTATCAACAAAGACCCTGTGGAGCTGTGGCTAATTCTGTACTGTTCTGGTGGAATTACACATTTAACATTATTCGACTAGTGGATATAAACCTCCTTTGACTGAAAATTATGTAAAAGCTCCAAAGATATTTAGTACACACTGTTTTGAAAAATCTGTCATTTAGAAACAGGTTAACCTGAAATTGCCCCAGACTCTTTTAAAATACAGACTTGACACACAGAATAATTATTACAATTTTATAAATATTCTTCAGTATATTGATGAAGATTTTTTTCTAGTACTTTTCAACCCACTGAGGCATGAAATCATAAGTTTACCAGGGGTTATACAAACTTACCCTTCTCTTGATGTTTAAAAATTTACATTTAGATGCATATTTCTTTTGCGGGGGGTGGAGGTAGGGTGAGACCGGGTCTCTCTGTGTAGCCCTGGTTGTCCTCTGTAGACCAAGCCTGTCCCTGCCTTCCAAGTGCTAGGATTAAAGGTGTGCACCACCTGGAGCTATATATATATATATATATGTGTGTGTGTGTGTGTGTGTGTGTGTGTTTTATTTTAACTTATTTTGTATCTTATGTAAAAAATATAATATAGAAGACAGGGTATTCTGTTAAGTATGAGAATTAATCCTTTGAATTCTGTACTGTAGGAAAACAAAATAACATTGTAGCTTCCATCAATTACTCATTATTTAATCAGTGTATGCCCAAAAGGTTTTAGGAAGTGAGGAAGCTGTTCCCCTCTTATGGTGATCTGGACTCCACTCTCTTTAATGATATAACTGGATTCTGGGTGGCAGTCTATTTCACATCTGCCAAGCCTAAATTAAACCTTAAATACTGATAAAAAATGATGCCTATTTTTACTTATTTCTTCTCTTGAGCTTTGCTAAATTCAGTGAAATTGAATCCAATGAAAAAAATTAATCATATGTTTGAACCCTCACTCATCCCTCTAGTTTCACCAGAGTCTGATCGTCCAGTAGATAATCTGGGGTGGTGAAATGGAAAGGAAATGTACTCACATGTGAAGCAACTTTTCAGTTCATCCAGTTGTGAAATAAAAAGTTATGAAGAAACTAAGCAAATATGTTAGGAAAAATACACTAAATGACCCAATATTTTAACATTTTTTTTTTTTTGTAGTAAGTGAAAAAAGGTGGGCATGATGACATACACCTGTAATCCTAACACTTGAGTTCAAGACCAGGTCCTGCTTGGAACTGGCTTGTACTTCATAGCAAGACTCTGTCTAAAAAAGCCAGAAAAAGTTGTCTATAACTCTGGAAAAAAGAATTTCTCATTGAGCCTTGAAGACTAAGAAAGACAAAGAGTCACACTGAATAACCTAGGCTTGAACTTCAGATCAGAGTCTGATTTGACTCCCTAATCTAAGAGCCTACACCGTGGTCTGACTTCATAGTTTTCAATTCATCCCTTTGTGAGAATGAGATTGAGTGGGGCGTGTGTTAATAGGGTGAGCATACCATGATAATCAGGATGTCTCAGGCAAAGCTGCTCACTTACCCTGCCCCAAAGACATCTCTTCTAGAGGCAAGTGTGTACTGGGTACTTGGTAATTTAAGACCTGGAGAGTGGTGCATGGTTTTAAATAGGTATTGAAATTGAGTGTTTGGACATTTTGGACAGACATGGCATATGAAGACTACAAAGCAAATGCTTTGAAAATAGTATTTTGAAACATAGACTTATTGTACATAAGTTTTATTGCAAAATAGACATTTTGGGGGGGGGGGGAGAAAGGCCTACAGAGCAGTTAATCTTCATTGTTTAAGCATACAGGCTATCATAAGGTACTTGAAACCTGGATGTACTTTTGTACATGAGACAGTCTTTTTTTTTTTGTAGTGATAGGAATGACTTTAAATGATGGGCTTTAATTATGTTGTGACTGTTTTAGTCAGATTTATAGACACTTCTTTTCATTTGCCATGCAATGAAGAATTTATTACATATGGTTATGTGATGTAAGTTGGCTTAATTTGTAGTAAGTTTATAAATAAATCTCTTTTACTGATAGTTTGTTTATAAGCCCTGTAACATGGAAAGATCTGTGGTATTCAGTGCTCATGATTTTGGCCTGTTCAAGAGCCAGTGGCATGATGCTAAGAATATTCCTTTGTGGATGTTTCATTCTATATCTCAGCAATCAATAGATGTACAACCATTATGTAGGAGTTTATCTTGAGAGGCCACCAGTGCTTTTATAGAAAGGTCTGGATGGGTTATGCCTCTAAGGAACAGGTGTAATTACTGCAGATTTATTGTGTTATTCCCTGGGTCCTTCATAATGCCCTCCAGGGAGTTAAAACCTGCCTTCCTACTAAAGAGGGACAAAACCACTTTTCTTCTAAGAGCCCAAGAGGAGGGGTGGAGTTTGAAATTTTGTATAGGATAAAACTGAAAATGTGCAGACAGTCCCTACCATTTCTGGAGGGTAAATTATTACTAGTATTATTTTGTATGTCCAGGATGTCAGTGGTCCTTAAATAGTACAGGGGCCAGACCATAAAGAAAGGAGAGGAAACATTTAGCTCTTCCTTTAGAGTGGAAAACATACAGGTCTCCCCGCCCTCTTCTCTGTCCCTTGCCTTAGGGATCTGAATAAGTGGAGTGGCAAAGGTTGTGGGCTTGATTAATGGAGAGCTAAACTAATCAGGAAAGTTTGTTCCAGAAAGTACTTTCAAGGAGAAATGTTGGGAAATAAGTTTGATTGTGGCTGTGGGATTATTTTAAAATGAAGCTACAAAACTACCAGTGTTTTATTCCTTACAGAAAGAGATTTTAGGGCTTAAAAAAAACCATCATTAATGATTTTCTTTAGCTATATTTTGTTTGAGCATTCTGCTTCCCAGAGGAAAATGGCCTGTGCTGTAGGACAAAGGTAAAAAGGTTGTTGGAAACATTAGGTCTAGTTCTTGGAATAGTGGCTGTTGACCTTAGCAGTGACCACAGCAGCCCCAGCCAGAATCTGAGGCAGCTGGCCACAGTGAAGGGTATGGGGAGGCTCCAGCCATGCAGGTCTCCTTGCTGATCCTGGGCATCTGTCACCCAAGGCAGCCAGTGATGATTTCCACAGCTTTATGACCCTTAGCTATCATCCCAATAACAAATAAGTCGTAAGCTACCCTTTTCCCCTTTGTAAAATTCCACTCTGCAATGTGGCCTTTTCACCAAGAACTGAAACAGGGAGGACAGGGACCAGTGCCTCTGAAGCTTTGTGTGTAATCAAACTATTTCTCCTCTTACCTCCTCTCACTTGCCCTGACAGTAACTTGAGTGAGGAACAAGGGACAGTCAAGGGACGGACAGAAACTGATATTATTTTTTCTCTTCCAGGGATAGGTAGCTAAAAGCTAAAAGTAGTCCTTAGACTGCTCTTTTCTGTATTGCTTCAAAGGTGTCAAACCTTTTAATATTGTAACAAATGTTATCTACGAATGTGTTGGACCACAGTCATAGGCGTGCTAGAACACATGAGGCCTGTGGGCCACAGGTCAGATGTGTCTAGTTTATAGCATTTATAACTATATGAATATTTAAGTGACATTGATAAATAGAGAATTACCACTTTCTGTGTGGTGGAATTAGGAAGATACTGCATAACAAACCAAAATAATCATGTCAGGCAATGATCGTGTCAGACATGTACATATTAGTCATAGTACCCAGGGCGAGGTTGGCGTCAACTTTCAAACCAGAAGAGAAGTCTCTGTTGACCCATAGGGTCACAGTGAAGGCAGAGTTCAGAGTAGGACTTAGAGTTAGACCAGAAAGTCAGAGCGTATGTGTGGCTCAGGTGGGGCCAGAGCATGACTGTCCAGCCCAGGACAGAGCTCACTAGCCTCTGCTTTGATTTTCTGGTTTTGTTTGTTTCTTTGTTTTGAGTCAGGGTCTTGCTGTGTAGCCCAGAATAGTCTCAAAATCTCAGTTCTCATTTCTTAACCTTCCAATCACTGGAAGTTTAGTTATATACTGCATAGCTGGCCCCTCTACCTTTCTTTTTTAAAGTCTTCATTTGGGTAGAAGAACAATGGCAAATTTTTTTCTAATTCCAAGTCAGGCCTGCTTCCTTAGATTGTGTGACTCATGACAAAGCAGTTACAGAGCTTTCTTCAGTTAGCAGTGGTCACCATGCACTGTAAGCTTGGCCTGCCATGGGAAGACACAAAGAAATATGAGGCAGAAGCAAAGAGGTATGAGGTATAATTGTAGTCCTTGCTGCCAGAATATGGTCTAGGTGTGAAAATATGACTTAAACATAAATAGTATAAGAAAAACAACTTGCCAAGTGTGGTGGCTCACACCTGTGATCCTAGCACTGGGGAGATGGAGGCAGGAGGATCAGCAGTTCAAGGTCATCCTTGGCTACATAGTGAGTTTGAGACTAGCCTGAAATACATGAGACCTTGTATCAAAAACCAGGCTTGGGGCTCTAAATAGAAAGCAAAATGTTCTGGAGAATGACTGAAGCAAATACAGAAAGGCATCTTATTCTACGCATATGGGCGGGACCAGTTTAGAACTGAGACTCTAGAAAACCATCAGTTGAAGATGAAGCTAGCAAGTGGTTGGAATCAAGATATATGCTGACTCTTCAGCTTTGTCTTCTGGACACCAAGGACTCACAGACTCCTTGTTTGTATTAGTATTTCAGAGAGAGTAGCAATGCTCAGAAGTTTATGTAGTAAGACAAATCTGGTGGCCAGATACATGCACATTAAAGATCATTCAGGTGGACCAGGTTCCTAAATTTACTTTAGGGTTACTTTTGAAAAGTATTAAGGATTCAACTATGGGAGAGCAAAAAGAACAGAAATTAAAGAGTTGGATACAAGAGACATTTTACCTTATATGGTTTTTAAAATACTTTTTTATTAGGAAAAGATATTTTAAAGGAAGAAGAAATCAATCAAGACTTTTTGCCTGTTGAGGTAATGAAGACTCATCAAGGCAACTCCAGTGTTTGGGAACCAAGCAACTAGATAAATATTTTATTACAGAAATGGAAATGTTAGAATGGAGATTAGATGGCTGTGTTTTAGGGGAAAGGCAAGGGGCTCAGCTTTAGAAGATCATCTCTGATGTAGCAGGAGACAGAAGTATATTACTGGAACATTGATAGAAACTTGGCCCATCATAAACATGTGGAAGTTGCCTGCCTAGAGATGACTGCTTAAACTGTCTCAATGGATGATGGAAACAGAATACTGGGAGCATCTGGAATATTAAAGGAGGAAGAAGAGGAACTGCCTTAAACCCCTGTGCAGTTAGCCATGGAGAGGAGGAAGGCAGTTAAGGATTCACATTAGTGCAGATAAGAGCATCAAGAAGGAAGTGGTGGTCAGCCTTATCAGATGTTGCAGAGCGGTGAAGGAGAATAGGGGCTGAAAGGGCCTCTGGATTAGGCAATTAGGAAGTTATTTACCTTCAGAACACAAGTCTATGGTATTTGAATATGTTTGGGGAGAAGGATTAAGAGTGAGCATTGAAAAAAAGAGTACACAAAGCATCGGTTTACAGGTAAGGGGTGAAGAGGGGCTGTGACTGTTACTCTTCCCGCCTTGCAAGTTGGAAGTTTGTGCATGTGCACACACTTGAAGGCAGAAGGGAGAGGTTAAGTCAGTGCTTCATTTGGACAACCTTATTCAGTACCAGCTAAAGAGGTTGGTCCAATAAACAGATCCAATAGGTTCCAGGAAAAAAAGAGTGGCAGAAGCTGGATTCTGGAGAAAAATGGGAGAATATGGATTAGGGGACTAGCAGAATATGAGGATTCTGGAACCTCAGGATTCTGGACAAAATAGAAGGTGGGGATCTGCTGAAGAGAGGGTGGTTGGGGCACAAATGATGGGGTCAGGAGGGAGATGTTAAATAACCACTGTAGATGACACCGGGGGTCGACAAGCAGCTGAAGCTAGACGGGTTAGTACCAGTGCTTTCTCAGTGCTTTTGTGAAAAGTGGTGTGAGGTGGGGAGACAGCTCATTCAGTATGACGTGTGAGCACGAGGGCCTGAGCTCCATCCTTAGCATTCACCTAAAAGCCTGGTGTCTGTGACCCAAACACTGGGGATGGAGACAGAGTTCTCTAGGGCTTGCTGGCTAGGCTGTCTGGCTGAACTGGTGAGCCACAGGTTCACTGAGATCTTGTCTTTGAAAATATGGTGACTGAGGAAGACACCCGTTGTCAACCTCTGGCCTCTACACACATGTGCATTCACATTCAGACACAGGTACACACATGAAAATACACACATGCATGCCACAAACACACAGAATGGTTATCAGAGGCAGCTTAGAAGGTAATTGATATTTGTTTCTTCTTGTACCTTTAAGAGTTTTTGCCTTTGTTGTCACTATAGTATTTTTTCATATATATCACATTTTAAAAATGTCCAGTATCACCATAATTACGTTGTACAACTGCTCCAGAAGGGTCTTAAATATTTTCAAGCGTATCTAAGTTGCGGATACGTCAGTATGAAATCAAAGTTCTTTTTCTATCAACTTTCACTGTGTGTGTGTACGTGTGTATATATGTGTGTGTATACATGTGTGTGTACAGGATTCAGGTTGACATCTGTGTCTTTTAAAATCACTTCGTAGCTTACTTTTTGAGATGAGGTCTCTCGGTGATTCTGGAGCTCACCTTTAGGCTAGACTGGCTGGCCAGTAACCCAAGACCTCTCCTTTCTCTGCCTCTCCAGAGCTGGGTGCACAAAGCTATACCCAACCCTCCCCTCCTTCCCTCCCTTCCTTCTTCTCTTTCTCTTTTTGTCTGTGGATGCTGGAAGTCATGTTCAGTCCCTTATGCCTGCATGGTGAACACTTTGTCTAGACTGAGCCATCTCCCCAGTACCTGAAGTCTCAGAACTTTTGAGAGAAATTCATTACTGTACAGGTGAACAAAATAAGTGAGCAAGGAGCCCAGTGGTGCTACTCGGCCCCGTCTGAAAGGTGGTATATGTTTTAAGCCAGCTAAACACCAACTTATCCATCCACTGAGCCCTATAGAATTCAAGATGACCAAGATGCAAGGTGGTAGGTAGTAGATCTCATTCAGAACACAGAAGATCATGAGAGGTCCCTGTAATGGGGTTTGTGTGGGACCGTGTTTCTAAGAAGTAGTGAACCTGGTTATTAGGGTCTGTTGACAAGGCTTAGTGGACTACATGAAGGCGCTAAGTATGTAACACTTACCTGGGCTACTTGATGTAGTCTCACATTTAGCAAGATGTATGTGATAGGGACAGAGAATTGACTTCTGTTATAGTATAATTACTAGAAATAAATGATGGACTAATTCTGTATCTGATTCTCAAGTCTATTCCTGACTCTGGTTTAGGGGTCTCCTATCCTCCTAAAGCTAGTAGAATCTAACCACAGAACATGGGAACCATTGGTCTCACAAACAAGACTAGAATGTGCTTCTGAGTAGAATTGGTTCACCTTTTCAAACTGCTGCATTTTAAATCATTATGCATGTAGATGTGTACATGTGCATGTGTGTGAGCATGCAGACCAAGAAACATGCGGAGGCCAGAGGACAATCTTAGGTGTTAGTCCTTACCTTCTCCCTTGCTTGAGAGATGGTCTCTTGTTCATTGCTGCATATGCTAGACTAGCTAAGGCATGAGCTCCTGGAAGTTTTCCTGTGTCTGTCACCTGTCTTGCTGTGGGAGCATGTGACCGTGCCCAGCTCACATGCATTCTGGGGAATCTGAACTCAAGTGCTTACACTTTTGCAGCAATGCCTTACTCACCGATCCATCTGCCCAGTTCCTGGGTTTTGGTTTTTTTGAAGTGGAAGGACAATCTGATCAGAGCTAAAATGAATCAATTGAGTTTACTGTGAGTCAAATATTTATTTTTCCTTTTTCTTTCCCACTAGGTATGGCCTCACATGTGCAAGTTTTCTCCCCTCACACCCTTCAATCAAGTGCCTTCTGTAGTGTGAAGAAACTGAAAGTAGAGCCAAGTTCCAACTGGGACATGACTGGGTACGGCTCCCACAGCAAAGTGTACAGCCAGAGCAAGAACATACCACCTTCTCAGCCAGCCTCCACAACCGTCAGCACCTCCTTGCCAATCCCAAACCCAAGCCTACCTTACGAGCAGACCATCATCTTCCCAGGAAGTACTGGACACATAGTTGTAACATCAGCAAGTAGCACTTCTGTCACCGGGCAAGTCCTCGGCGGACCACACAACCTAATGCGTCGAAGCACTGTGAGCCTCCTTGACACCTACCAAAAATGTGGACTCAAGCGCAAGAGTGAGGAGATTGAGAACACAAGCAGTGTGCAGATCATTGAAGAGCACCCACCCATGATTCAGAACAATGCCAGCGGGGCCACTGTAGCCACTGCCACCACATCCACTGCCACCTCCAAAAACAGCGGCTCCAACAGTGAAGGTGACTATCAGCTGGTGCAGCATGAAGTGCTGTGCTCCATGACCAACACCTACGAGGTTCTAGAGTTCTTGGGTCGAGGGACATTTGGGCAAGTGGTCAAGTGCTGGAAACGGGGCACCAATGAAATTGTGGCCATTAAGATCCTAAAGAACCACCCGTCCTATGCCCGACAAGGTCAGATTGAAGTGAGCATCCTGGCCCGGTTGAGCACAGAGAGCGCTGACGACTACAACTTTGTCCGGGCCTATGAGTGCTTCCAACACAAGAATCACACGTGCTTAGTCTTTGAGATGCTGGAGCAGAACCTCTATGACTTTCTGAAACAGAACAAGTTTAGCCCCTTGCCCCTCAAGTACATTCGCCCAGTCCTCCAGCAGGTAGCCACAGCCCTGATGAAACTCAAAAGCCTGGGTCTTATCCATGCTGACCTCAAACCAGAAAACATCATGCTGGTGGATCCATCCAGGCAGCCATACCGAGTGAAGGTCATTGACTTTGGTTCAGCTAGTCATGTGTCCAAAGCCGTCTGCTCTACATACTTGCAATCCAGATACTACAGGTAAGACTGTGTCCATGGACATAGTTAGAGGATGCAAGAGGTCCAGTGGCATCCACTGGGAATGTACAGGGAGAGTCACTGTGGGGAGATAAACACATATGCTAGTAGTCGCTACCAGAGAGAGAGAGATCTTAAAATGGAGGCTAGAGAGACGGCTCAGTGGTTAAGAGTATTTGCTGCTCTTACAGAGGACTTCATTTTGGTTCCAAGCACCCACATGACAGCTCACAACTGTCAGTAAGTCTAGTTCCAAGGGATCTATCACCCTTTTATGGCCTCCAGACACGTCATGTGGTATACATACATACATTCAGGCTCGTATGCATCAAAATAAATATAACTCATATGCATGAAAATAAATAAGTCTTTTTAAAAATAAAAAAGAGAGACCTTAATGTAGCTGAAAAAATAGAATACATGCAGATTGGACTGGCAATGAGAAGCCATCTTGAGGGTATCCAAGTATCATTCTTGGTCTGGATATTGAGAGTTGGAAAGGATATTTTGGAGCTGGTTGAAGAGCAGAGTGGAGAAGTCAGGTCATTCGGGATGGAGAGGATCCAGACAGCTAGACAGGAAGGGGTATGCCAATAACAGGCACAGGGTAGAAAATGCAAGGCTCATTAGGAGATGAGGATGACTAGCCTGGCCAGATAAGAGGATTTGTGATTAGAACAAGTCCTGGAAACTTTGAACATACAGCAGTGTTGGGGGTTGGCTTTGGGGGAGGGCGTACTAGGTTGATAGCAGTGTTCTGAGAAGACTACTATTATATTCATGTGGAAGAGCCTGGAGGAAGGGAAAATCTTTGTTCTGGGGCCAGTTGCTCCCTCCTGTGATATGTTTATGTCAAGAAACATTGTCTGTTCTCCACTCTTTCTTTTAAGTGTAAGGAAATACCCAAAGCTGGATAATTTTTGTAAAGAAAATAAGTTTATTTAGCTCACAGTTCTGAGAGTTCAAGGTCATGATGCCATTCTTCAGCCTTATGGTAGACGGTCCCCCAATGTGGGAGCATGCATAGGAATAAGAGGTCACGTGACCAATGCATAGCAATAAGAGATCAAATGGCCAGATAAAAAAAGTACAAGAGTTCAAGGTTAGGTTCAAGCTTTTAAGACAACTTTTATTGAAGAGAACTAACTCAGGGGTTTCTAACTTTAATTCCAAGGACAGCACTGATAATGAACTTCACAGGGCCTTACTACCTCCTAACATCACTATACCAAGGACCAGTCTTTGAACTCATGACCTTTTGGGAGACAAAACATCTATACTCTACCAAGTAAACTTACAAATTCAGACATCACACAAGCATTTATCTCATTTCTAATATGGGCCCTGCACAATGCCAGCTCCAAGGATATAAACAAGGCCCTAGCCATCCCAGAGTCTCCAGCATGCTACAGGCTTTGACAGAACTGGACTGATCCCTACCATTCACTGGGCTGTATGGTTTGTCCTGACTGCCTAACTGCTATATACTCTCATTTCCTGACCCATGAGCTGGAAACTGGGGTTTTTATACCAGTTCCGGGGTGCTGTTGGACCATCTCATGCTGTGATACAGACTAGTTCTATATGCAGAGGCCAGCTTGTGGGAGACACAGTGTCAGGAGGGGTGGAGATGGAAAACAAGGTTCAGGGTTGTAGAATGGCCAGAGAGCTGTGCTGTAAGTGATGGTGACTAGTCCCACAGAGGTGGAAATTGGCAAGAAAAGAAACTCAAAATTCCCGTGAGAAAGTAGGTCAACCCGCATCCAAGAGGTTGACTTGTGCAGTAATAGGAGAATCTCAGGACTTCTTGCCACACCCAGATGGTGGATGTGTTTTGTAACACCTTCCTCAAGGCTCCAGAGAAAAGACTGAACGGGCTTGAGCTGTGTTAGCACAGTCAACTTATGCCCTGTTCTGAAGCTGATCACCAGTCTCTGTCTCCCTGGCCTCCTCGATCTTGGTTTCCTCCTCACTGGGCAGCCGCTGCTCACAGCACCATTGCACAGCTCCTCCTGCTGTCTGTGCTCCCCACCCTCAGCCGGCAGTCCTGCCTCCCTTCCTCTCTGTCTTGTGTTTTATCTGACTCAAAGGCTTTCAAGGCTTCTCCATCCCTAAGAGGATTCCTGAGTTGTAGGAGCTCTTGCCTAGCTCTGGAATCTGATACTGGAAAGTGATGACTTCCTCCCTGAATTCAGACATACACACTGCCTCTGCTCCTAAGAGGAGTTCTCCCAGGCTTCTTCATACTCATGAGGATAGATCTAATCCTGCTGGCTGCTCACTTCCCCCTGTTCAGCCTGGAGGGGACACATGGGCCCACTGCAGGAGCCACCCAGGAAGGTGGTGCCTGGACAGAGGGGAACTGTTCCCCTCTTTGGTAAAGAGGGGGGGCTGACAACTCACATTCTATAGAGAGTGCTGGGCTGTTCCTTAAAAGCCAACTCTGTATGGTTCATCCCAGGGAAACAGCTTGCCCCAGAGGTGGCTGTTGCTGGGGCTTGCTCTCCAGTTACTGCAAAATAGAGGCTGTTGCTGTCACTTTATATTTAGACTTACAAATTCAGAATACCAAAGGTTATTTCTTCCCAGTTCTTGGCCTGAATTTAGGTCAAACTGTGCCAACTCAAGGGCTGTGTAAGGTTTTATTATTGAGTTAATCTGTATTGCTCTTTAGTAAACAAATCTAGCTTCACTGAAGTTTGCTAAAAATTAAGCATGGGGACTTATAAAAAAGGGCTTAAAAATATATTCAATGAGCACTAAGTACATCCTTGTAGCAAAACTTGATTCAGTAGTTACATTTGGAGTTCTGAAGCCTTTTTTGTATTCTTGCCCCCTTGTGCCCCTGTCACTCTTCCCGCTGTCTGCCCCTTCTGCCAAGGACTCTGCATTCTTATTTGCTTCCAGGGACCCTAGCTCAGGAAAGCTATGGATGGCAGTGATGTTTCCATGGGAACCGGGCAGGTCTGAGTCCTCTGCCTGGACTTGCTGTCCCTGCTCACAGCTTTAGGGCCCAGTCAGTCAGTCACTTGCGCACCTCACGGGGTGAAGAAGGCTGTTTGCCACAGTCACCTGTTCTTCCTCAGCAGGGACAGGCGTCTCTATTCTCTGCAACCCTCCTTGATCTGAGATGCCTTCTTTTGGGGTGTCATCGGGCCCCCTTTCTTTAGGTCTTAAGTGACTGCTACCTAAAATTCTAAGCAGAATGGCTTCCCTCTCCCCAGGGTCTCCAAAATCTTGAGGCCTCAAGGCCAGCTAGGCAGTCTTTGACCAGGGTCAAGGGCACAGAGCCCTGGAATGATGCTCCATTTCCAACTTAGTCATAATACTCTGCCTACCACAGGCCTCAAATGAGCCCTGGGGTGGTCAGTCTCCTTCTACATGGGTCAATGGGAGTTTATGGGCACAGTATTCAGCTTTGACCCTGTTCATCCCAGCTGTGTAGGACAGTCCCATCTACACCACACTGTTCAGGTTGATTTCCTGCCATTTCACCTTTTTCTTAGGGAGAGAGGACAAGAGAAGCTCTTTGATTGTCTATCATTAAGATCCTTGTCCTAAAAGCAAACTTTCAGGGATGTCTTGAGAGAGCAGCAGTGCTTTGAGCTGCCAGGACAGAGAGGTCATTATATGCTGTAGGTCAGCTTTTCCCAGGGCCTGTAGATGGGCCTGTCTCTCTCCAGGGGTCCTCTGTCTTGAGCATGGCATATTAGCCACTAGGGATAACTTACTTTCAAAGGGATGAATACTTTCTGTCCTTTCATCATTTTAAATAGGACTGTATTAAGTGCCTTTCCCATGGCCCCATCAAGTATGCTAAAAAATAGTGTGATATAAAGTGAACTTCTTGTTCTCAGCCTGAGGGACCTTGGTAGGTAGGTGGTAGCCCAGGAGCCACCTCCCATAGCCAGATGTGATCCTGGCTGAATTATGAGCCATGGCAGAGTGCTGCCAGCACTGCCTCCCAAAGCCCCGGGGCTCACTCTCCTCTTGGTGATCCACTCAGCTAAGCTGGAACCTCAGCAAGGCTGCAGAAAAGAGCTTCCAGGGTCAGGCTGAGGCAAAGTTAGTGAGTTTATTAAGTATTTAGGTAGAGAGACAGGAAAAGAATGGCGTATACTCAGTATGCGGGTTGGGCTTCTCAAGAAAGTCACAACAGCAGTGGTGGTACACACCTTTAATCCTTGGTCTCCAAAGTGAGTTCCAGGACAGCCAGAGTTACAACAGAGAAACAGAGAAACCCTGACTCGAAACCAAAAAAAAAAAAAAGAAAAAGAAAGAAAGAAAGAAAGTCACAGTGGACTATATAAGATTCTGTGACTGAGTTAGTATGCACTGCTCAAAAGTTGTAATTGACCAGGTTTAAAGATTAAGCAAAACTTAAAATTTAAGTTTCAAAAACAAGTAAAAATACATGGATAAGTTTACTTATTTCTCTTGCATTGAAGGTTTCCCTTTTGTTAATGAAATAGTTTTTATGAGGTACATTGTTTAGATTTAGGAGTAAGAGAGGCATGTGTTTAAATGGTAAAACTCAATGTTTCGAACATTCTGGCTCTAAGTGGACCTAGTTCACTTGTTTTTTTACATCCCTTTTGAACTATCCTTAGAAAAATATGGTTATTTCTTTGGGCAGTTTTGGCTTTGTTCGTTGTATTGAGCTTTCTTGATCCCCAGTTAGTAGGAAAGGCAAATTAGATTCCATAACGATGAGCCTGTCATACCCCTTAATTTTCCTGTATCTCTAGCCTACTACAGAATTGCTGTTGGCATCCTGTGAGGAAAGGGTGGCATGTGACTTTATGCGCTTTTTCAGGTCTTTGTGAGTCTGGTCAGAGAGTTGTCTTCCAACTTAACCTAGGTCCTGAAGGTCAGCTGTAAGGGTAACTGTCAGCAGTGCTGGTTCTCAAGCTTCCTTGTACCTCGGGATCTGGGATCTGGAGAGCTTATATGGGTAGAAACAAGCTATATCCCTTCCCAGAGCTGTTGTGTCCTCTGGAGGAAAGAGGCCTGGGTCCACTGAAGTCTCCACCCCTTACCCCTACCCCAGAGACTCTGGAGAAGCCCTGTTGCAGCTGAGAGCAGGCTTCCTCCAGGAGTCACCTTCCAGGTGCTCTTGCCCAGAAGAACACAGTGGCAGGTGACCCTGTTCACTGGTATTACCTCACTAAAGAAATCCCTGCCAGGTCCTTATTTAATTCTACACTGAAGCAATTAAGTGATGCTGGGGTATTTCTACTGTTAGTATGACCAGCAAACTAAAAGCAAGACCAAATATTAAACTCTGAAAAACCACAACAAATTTACTGTTGGCCAAAATAATCAGAGGTGACAATGTGTAAATTTTTGTTTCTGCTCTGAACTATTCAAAATATTTTGTATTAGCTTGTTTGTTCGTTCGTTTGTTTGTTTTGAGACCTTTAAGACTATTGCTAAGATCTCCAAAAGTGGACATAAAAAATCAGGACATAAGGGCTGGCTAGAGGGCTGGAGGATGGTGGTGGTGATAGTGCTTACTACTGTTCCTGATAACTTTTGAATTTGATCTCCAGGACCCACATTGTGGAAGGAGAGCTGACCTCTGTCGTCTGACCTCTG
The DNA here is from genome assembly GCA_026225945.1 of Cricetomys ansorgei. Classification (NCBI taxonomy): domain Eukaryota; kingdom Metazoa; phylum Chordata; class Mammalia; order Rodentia; family Nesomyidae; genus Cricetomys; species Cricetomys ansorgei. Next base: position 4,474,061 of record JAMJFZ010003145.1, on the reverse strand, counting down.
TACACATGCCAGGGCACATGTCCATATACACATACCACACATAATAACTAATGAATTAACTGGGAAGGAAGGGAGGGAGGGAGGAAGATGTATATAAAAAGACTTAGAACAGTGCAAATGGCTTAATTTTTTGAATACTCTTTTTCATTTCATTGTTTTGAGTGCAGAGGCAGTCTTCCAGATGATTCTGTGATAGCTAAAGATGGAAATTAATTTTAATTCCTTCCATTATGTCAGACACTGATTCAGTAGCTCTGACTGGCTACATATTCAAGGGTATAGGAAGTAAGGTATGTTCTCAGATTTTGAGTTAATTGCCTCTTTCAGATTAAAAAAAATTTTCCTAGAAATATAATTCTGATATTTGGTATTCTAAGCGTGTGACTAATCAACAGATACTTCTTATGAACTCACTTTATACCAGCCTGAAGTGGGTAGTAGATGTGAGTAAAACAGCCCACAGAGCTAAGGCCGGTGAGGGCTGAGTACAGAGTGAGAGCTGGGTGAAGGGATCTTGAGGTAGCTCTTCAGGGAAGTGTGAGATGGGGCAGGGACTAAGAAGTCTGGGGCCATGGAGGTTGTCATAAGAAGGAAGCTGGGAAGAGCACAGGGACATGCAAGTGGCTGAAGGCCTGGGTGGGAGCACAGGAGCACAGTCGTAGAGATGTGAGGTCTGATAGTAGGGGACTGGAGTTAAGTAACATGTTGGAAGTTTCTATAAGTTCTTGAAGAAATAATAATCGGATGAAGTTATGATAATATAGTCAGATGGAAAAAGGCAAAACAGACAAAAACTTGGTGGGAGACACAAAAGCCAGGAAATAACTCCATTTATTCAGGAATGAAAACAGAGGCTCTAGATTGTGTGGCGATCCCATCCCCATAGTCTGACTGTGGACCCCTTTAATGTGTTTGGCTTTCCTGACAATTGATTGCAGAACTGACTCACCAGACCACAGTTTGGTATTTCTTTTGTTTGTTTGGTGACCTTGTTCTCTTGGAGGCTAGGTTCTGAAGTTCGGATCTGCTAGGATCTGCTTTCAAATCCTACCACAAAAAGATAAAACAAAAACAAATCCCACCATCACCACCACCACAAAGTAATAGTCTCTGGAAGGTCATCTTAGCCTCAGTCCTGGTCCTGCCCCAGCCACCTGTTTCCTTGACTCATTGAGTAGATTGTTAGCTGTGAGCCACCCACTCTGCTTCATCTGGATTCTCTTGTGACCAGAACACAAATGTGGGTCAGAGTTGGGGATTCTGGCTGTGGATGGGAAGGAGTCTTTCTCCTGTGGGTGACTCTGGCATCATTAGCCCACACGGGAGCCTTCCTTCATTTCCCATGAACTGTGAGCAGGGCATCTTCCACAATGCCAGGCAGTAGGCTGCATATACAAGTCACTCCAATAAAGGGTGTTGTCACAGACAGGAATTTCAAAAATAGTATAACGTATGCAAGTTATACAATATAAAAAAGTAACTGGCCCACTTTGAAAAGAGAGCTCTGTAAGCAGTTATGAATGGCAAGCATTAGCTCTTAAACGTGCCTTCTATTATTAATAGAGATAACAGGAGGAGAGGTATGTGCTGGCTCACATTGGAGGATAGTACATGAAAACTATCCAGTTTACTGACAGTCTCATTTGCTAACTTCTTCACATGTGAAAATAAGCAGAGTCACAGCTCTATTCCTGTGAAGGAGTGATCAGTAAGTCACTGGGCTGTTAGCTGACTTCAAGTATCCATTGTCTCTGGGACCTTCAGTTATATAATATATATTTTGAAATTAGCCTTTCCTTTCAGTAATTATTAGTTCATGTTCATAACCACCTGGTAATTATTAATAAATACAAAATAATTTTCATTGTGATAGTCTGTGTATATTTGAGTAGCTCTCTGCTGCAACCTTGCTGTACACACGAGAGCAAGGGCTTGTGCATGCTCATAAACACTGACTTCAGTACCACAGTGAGGCCCATGCACGAAGCCCTTACATGACATGCAAGCACGGGTATGCTTATGAGAACGGGTGACATTAGCCCTCTGTGCAGGGATGTAGCCTACTCTGTTGCAGGGAGGGGGATGAATGCACAAGTAAGGAAGGGCATATAAGTTCAAGACAGTGAATGACCATGTACCACAGAAGCCTCTCAAGTGTCCCTGGAGTCCGAGAGCCCAGATGCAGAAGAGGTGTCAGTGCCCCGGAAACTCGGTTTAGCTTTCTGCCTTATTGTAGGGCTGCCAGCTGCATGTCTCTAAGCCAAGAGAAGGGAGGGCTGGAACCACTCTGGGCTCAAGGTATAGGCCTGTTGTTTCCAAAGTGAGCTCTAGGAACCCTGCAACCCCAGAATCTCCCATGGTGCTTGTTAGAAATGGAGAGCCTGCCATGCCAAACCAACTTAATAGGCAGGTGTGCTGGGAGTGGGTCAGAAACAGGCACTGGTCAAGTTTCACAGCAAATGCTTTCCTCCTCTTCCTCCTCTTCCTCTGCTCCTCTTCTCCCTCTTCTCCCTTCCCTCCCCTTCCCTTTTCTCCCTAGTACTGGGGATGGAATATAGGGTCTTGGTATGGTGGCAAGTGCTGTACTACTCAGCCATATCTCCTGCCCATCCCTTTTTTTAAAATATATTTTATTTTGTGATAGTGTGTCACTAAGTTGCTCAGGTTGGCCTTGAACTCCCATCTGTTAGCCTAGGTTAGCCTTGAACTTATAATCCTCTTGCCTCTGCTTCCTGAGTAGCTGGAATCACAGGCCTATGCCATCCAGCCTGATTGCTTTTCTTCTTAACACACGTTTAATGAGGTTCATTTAGCTCAGAAAGCTGTTGACAAGTTGTAGCTGTTAAATGTAAAGTCGGTAGATAAAAGATACACCCGTGAAACCAGTCTGTTCATTCACATCTCCATCACTTCTAAAGTTTCTTCTACCTTCTTTGTTGTTACTGTCATTCTCTGAGAATGTGATACGAGGTGTTGTGGGCTTGAGTCTCATTTCACAGTGTGTAGTGTACCCTGTCAAGATCAGAGAAGGGGTTACTGGTGCCAGCCTGGCCTTGAGCTATTGATCTTCTGAGTGATAGGTAGCTCTTCTGAGGGCCCACTCATTAAATCTCTTGTGGTCAGACTCCTAAAACTGTGTGGTGGGGACGTGGAGACACAAAAATAGTTGGTGTGATAGGAGAGGTCATGAGGTCTGGCAAACTGAAGGAGTGAGTGATTCAGAGGAGTATGTTTGGAATGGGGTGGGAATAAGAAGCAGATGCCCAGCAGACCAGATAGTGCTGTGCACGGCTGTTGTATAACTTCAAGAGATGTGGCATCTGTGCCAGCTCCAGCATACTCCCCAGCTGTGTGGGGATCTATAGTTCCCATTCAGGCATCACACAAGCAATTTTTTGAATTCCAAGTATGTGCCAGGTACTGTGTTTTGTTCTGAGCTTTCAAGACATGAGTAGGAGTGCCCTTGGCTATGCAAGGGCTGTCTTCAACCTTAAGTGGAATGAGCTCCCTTGTCCTGGTGCTGTCTCTCGACTACACTGAGGAGGAGTGAGTGGTTTGTGCTACCTCCAGTCACTTCGCCAGTTCTCTCAGGTGTTTGGGGCCACCGCTGCCTGTCTCGAGTCTTCCCCGTGGCAGCAGGTCTCTGCTACCCTCAGCCCCTCCAGCTGCCTTCTAGCCACCACCCTGCCAAGCAGGTGCACGGCAGCCCTTCTCTTCTCTGACCCCAGCAGGTGTTGGCTCACATGGAGTTTTAAAGATGGGTGACTGAGACAAAGGAAGCCAAGCACAACTCGTGCCAAATCATGGATCAATGTTTTGGGGGTACCCAAATATGTGGCCCTTGATCCTGGGTAGAAGTTGAGAGGATGTCATCAGGGAACCATTGTCTGTTTAGGTTTCCCATAAGCAGACCCTGAGACAAATAAGGGTCTCTTTGGTAGATGATCCAATCAGGAGTAAGGGCTAGCCGAATGTCTGCCCGAGGCCATAGGACTCACGAGACCTGGAGAAGAGCATAGAAAGAACAGGGGTCTCTAGGATCAGGGTTGCCTTTGTCTCTTTAATTTGACTGCAGCCACTGGGGCTGAGTATGTGTGAACACTGGTTGGCTTTCTGAGGATTGCTCGAGGCAGAAGTCCAAGCAAAGTGAACACTGAAACCACAGTGTACTAAGCTGAGATAGTGTGATCCACATCCCATGTGAGCTCCAGCACTGGGTGTGTACTATTGGCTGCTGTTCTCTGCACCAGTCACGTGTGTGGTATTTGTAAGTGAAAAGGGATTTAAGGGAAAATGCTTTTGTAGGCAGATTGAAGAATTGTAGGCTAAGAATTCAGAGCTGAGTCCTGTGCTGTGTTGTAGAAAATGTGGGGACCTGAAGCTTGTAAGAATGAGTCTTACCTCCATTTTACCCCTGTGGTCTTCCTCCAAGGGAAGCGTGGGACTGGGCTCTAAGATGGTTTCCAGAGGTGCTGAGGAGGGTAGGTAGGCCCAAGTAGGGAGCACGGAACAGTCAGAAATGGAGAGGCAGATGGAGGTCAGCCACTTCATTTCAACACTCTCTCCATTCATGAATAATGCAAGTTGAAGCTAGCACTCCTTGACACTCACTTCTGGAGAGGGATGACTACTAGGGTGGCTGATAGGTGATTGCAGTAGTTTCTCATGCTTCATAATACAACTCTCTGTCATGGACCAGACACCTTTGCATGCCAAGCTCTGTGTTATCCCTCAGACAAGCCCTTTCTTTGTTGCCAGGTCTTGAGTCCATGTCCTTTGGCTTCTCTGAGCCATGGATTACAGGGACCCAACTTCAGCCTCTTGGGGATTATAAATATACGTACACACACACATTGTGTATTGCTAGCATATCTCTGTGCCAGTCAGACTGAAGTTAAAATCTGAAGTCAGTGGTCTCAACCCTTAACCAGCCAATTCCCCAAAGTCAGCAAACATCTGTCTTGTCCTATTTATAGAAAGTTAGAAAGGACTAGTCTAGAGACGACAGGCAAAACCTGACTAATAGCACTATAGGAGCTGGAGATGGTGCCCTGGGCCCTGTAGCTTGTTGTTTCTTTTCTGGTTTTGAGGCTCTATGGATATGCTGCTCAGGCATCCTCTAACTGTGTCTTTACTCTAGAGAGCTGAGTGAACAAAGACTTCCTGGAGAGAATAGAACTCATCATAAGCTGCTCTGCATGGGCCAAGGACAGAGAAGTACTCATAAATGCTAGCTGCTATTTTAATCCATTGTTGTTAGCACTGTAGTCATTGCTTTTGTCATTGTTACTGTGTGTAGCAGACAGGCCTGTGTTTGAATTCTAAGTCTGCTACTTTATGGCTCTGTGACTTCAGGCAAGTTCCCAAACCTTTCTGAGGCTTCATTTCTTTGAAGACAGGAAACTGAGTAATTCATGATGTTGTCATAAGAAACAAATGAGACAACTCCACGGGTGCAATTTAGTACCACTGGAGCAGCTGGGTCACAGTACCCATCATCTTTCCCAGGATCCATAAGTCCGCTTGTCATAGAGTGGATGGATGCGTCTGACCTGGCACGGTTAGCAGTTTACAAAGTTGCCCCACCCTAAGCGTCGGGCATCATGCATCACTTCTCTTCTGTCTCTTAACACTGAAAGTCACTGAGGAGCAAGGCTGCAGGTCAGGGATGTGGCTAGTGGCTTCTCTCCCACATCAGGAAGGAGCAGAAGACACTGTAAAGGGAGTATTGGGAAAATAACAGGGTGGTGGGGGGGGGTTAGTGGTTGATGGGAGAAGTGGATGTACCAATCATTGCCACACTGCTGCTGTTGTATCCATAGTGACGCCTAATGTTCCATGGCCTGTGACTAGGTGCAGGGACCAGAGAAGAGTAACAGAAGGGGGGACACATTGCATTTGATACCTGATGATCTTCCTACATTTCATTCCACTATCCCAAAGGTCAAAGGAGCCCAGAGGGATGCTGAAGATTCCCCCAAAAACAGAACTGGGGGAGGGGGGTGCTAGATGTACTGTGTATGGGTGTTTATTGTTCTATGTGTCTTGACTTACTTGTGGGGTGTATGTCTCCAGTGGCAGCAGGTAGACTGGTCCAGGATCCCTATATCCTGAGTTCATATGCGGGGCAACTGCCCTCAGTGGCATCCTTATTTAGATGTTGGCAATGGAAATAAAAGTTTTATAGTAATAACAAACTTACAGTCCATTATCTCTTGTCACTTTCTTTTCATCTACCTACCTTCAAGAAAAGTGTTTTAGTCCTATTCTTTTTGTAAATTAAAGCTTATATTGACAAATAGAAAAACACCAGTGCGAACCCCCAGAATATTAATAGATTTGGCATACAGAGAGTCAGATGGTGCTCACCCTGTGAAAATCAGACATCCACCCTGATCAACAACAGGAGCTGGAGACCAGTAGAGTCATGTACCCTCCGAGTAGAGGAGTGGTAACATAAGCCTGCACATGTGCTAAAGCTAAACAAAATAGCATTTAATTTTAAAATGTTTTAAAAATTAAAATTTTATTATTTTCTCCTAAAAAAATAACTTCTAAAAACACCTGATAATTTTACATCGAAAGCTTTAGTGTGCCTGATTTCTCTTCTGTTTTTGTTTTGCTCTGTGGTGTTTGGGTAAAAGATGTCTTGTTTATCCTGTCACAGAAGGGTCAGAAAGAGGGGAACAGTCATTTCTGGAAGTAGCTGGGTTGAGCGAACTTACAAAAACAACCCTGGAATAAACAGCTGCTCGTGATGGAAGCACTGAAAGCAAGCAGCTTCTCGCATTGCTGTTCCATGAGAAGGTCGCAGCCTTGTCCTCACAGAGCTAAGGACGTGGTCACCAGAAGAGAGAGGTGATGAACTTACTACTGAAATGCCCAGACTTTGGGATTCACAAAATGAGGTCAAAGTCTAGTGGGATCTGTTTATCTGAGCTCTTTGTGCTCGCAGTCCTCCACTGCCATGCTGTGTGTGTGTGACAATGGGATTTTCCCTGCAGCATGTCCCCGCAAGCCAGGCGTTCCTTCTTGTAGGCCTCCCATTTACAAGCATTTCCATACTTAGTGCAGGAAGTAGTCAATTTTTCAGGAAATGCCATTTGCCCCTTTGAGTAAGAGCACCTGCTCGCTGTCCTGGGTGTAAGGTGATCATGTCCAAGTTTCGGTGCAGGGCCTCAGAGGATGACCCTGGCAGCGGATACTACTAGAACACGTACCCAGCCACTGGGCTGCTCAAGGCCAACTGTAAGCAGAACCTTCTTCCTGTCCTTCCTCATCTGCAGGAGCTTTCATTTGTTTCCTTGGAAGACACAAGAAGGTTATTAAAATGTGAATGTTTCTTGGTGTTCCTGGTGGCTCAGTTTAAGGTGACACTTCTCTGTGACACTCCTGAGAGAATGTTTCTTGTGTTTGCTGAGCAGACCTGATGGCCATCCCACCACACACATGTGCTACTTCTGCCATGTGTGGAACACTCTGGCTGCACCACATTAATCTGAGCATTAAGATCATCCTTCCACATTCCCACTATCTCCCTCTCTCCTGGAATCCTTGCCTAAAACTCGTCCCTCCATTCTCTGTTAGTCCCTCCCATCCTGGTCCATCCTCCACATTCCTAGCCTGTATTACAAGTCCTGGTGGTTCTGTCCTCCCCAGCCCTCCTTGTCTCTGCTCACTACTCTGAATTACCCCTCATTTAGTATAGTCCCAACATTCACCCATTTAGGCCCCAAAACTACCCTTTCCCAGCCCCTTCACAAAACTCAAATGTAAAATTCACCACCAACCAAAGAGATTTCTAGATACCATGAAGGACTATCACGTGTCAGGGCTCCCCTGTAAGGAATGTCCCCGTGTGTCTCTCAGTTTCAGGATAGCTGATACAAATTGAGTGCTTCTGGCATTGAAGGTAAAAAGTGTCATCTCTTACTTTCCCAGGACTTCTTTTTCCATGTAATGTCATGGCCCGTGGCTCTGCTTCCTTTCTCTGCTTTATAAGCTTTATTCAGCAAGTGGTGGTGTGTACCTGTTACCTGTTCTGTGCTTGGTTGGCTTTTGCCGGTAGGGATGCACAGAGGCTAGGCTGGGGAGTGAGCTGTGGTTTCCTCAGGGCAGGAACATCTCTTCTAAGAACATCTCATTTGACAAGAGCTTCAGGACCTTTCAGAATGTCCCTCCCCCAAATGAACCTGGGTTCAAAGCCAGCCATACATGCTCTCTTGGAGAACCCACAGAAGAATTCTATAGAAAATCTCAAGGACCTGAGTCGTAAAAGAAGGAAGGTCTCCATAGATTGACTGGAAGGCTCACTACATGCAGACTCAGGGAATATAGTGATATGGACAGGAAGTAGCCATTCATGAAGCTGGGTGCCTGGCACACTCTTCTTCAATTATACATAGTTTGTATCTGACAAGCCCTTCAGTCACAGTAGTGACACGAGTCTTTGTGTGTTTCCAGGAAGAAGACTATGTGACCCCTGATCTGAGGGTATCTCAGGAACCTTACTGTCCTCATCCCACAGAGCCCAAGGCCTAGCTCTGGGTTACCTATGTGCTATCTGTGAGCTACTACTTAACTTAGGAAGCAGGGACTTGGGGATCTCTGGCCATCAACTGGGGTGTGGGACAGCCTCTAACCCCTTGAGAACAGTCTGAATTCACACAGCTCCAGGAATGTGGTTAAGTAGTCTCCTTGCTCCTCCCCTATTCCAAACAACTGGAGGTTGTCTCTAGAGAATGCCATCAGTGTTTGTTTGCTTATCACGTGGGAAGCATTTACTTGCCTGGTCTGCATGGACATCATGTGACTTTGAGAATTACTGTTCAGTTCTGTCTGTGGAGATGATGATGATACCATTGGATAAAACAACACAAGTGTATGTGTGCACATATGCACATACATACACCCTGGCCAAAATCCAGATACAGTGTCAGCATCTAAGCTGGCTAGATGTACAGGCATAGTGAGCCTGCCAGTTTTCCTGGGTCTGCCTGCAGCACGCCCAGCTGTGCATCCATTCTGCCTGCATGCCCTCAGGTGTGCACAGACTGCAACTTGCCACTATGATGGGGTTCAGATCTGAAGTAGCCATACCCTAGACACTTCAGTTTAAGAATGTGGACAGAGAAGATACAGGTGGCTGGGCTTCAGCAATGGGAACAGTCTGCTGGTCCTTGATACAGAAGGACCCATCCCAGCTCACACTCCCTAGAATAATACTCTCTGCTTTCTGAGCAGGTGAGCCCAAAATACTCAAACCAACCTTTTCTTGGGTGGGTATTCCCTCTGGACAAAACTTAATGCCTTGTTGTGGTGGAGGCTACAGAAGGAAAGCATGCATGGCTCAAGTGTAGTTCTGGTTTCCAGGTAATAAAGAAGCAAGGAAGAAGCATGTACATATTCATTCTACTCCTCTTTCCATCTAGCAAACAAGACTCACCACACATAAAACTTTCAATTTTGCTTGCACAGCATGAGAATTGCTAGGTTTGTTTTACTACTGAAATTGAACACTTCTAAAGAAACATGACAGCATTATCTTTCCTGGCAGGTAGGAGGGGAGTTCTGCAGGAGACATGCTCCCCACAGCCCTTTGGAAATGAGATGCTGCTGTTCGGTACTGGTAGAGAGATGAAGGGTCTCACTCCTCTGTGGCTGCCTCTCCAATTTTTTGGTACCCAAGTCCTAGGGATGAACAGAGTTGCTTGGGCCCCTCCAGCAGGCCAGCCATGGACATCTCCAGAGATGTGATACTCAGTACTCCCCGTGGCCACTGTGCCTCTTGTTTATTAACCTGCTCTTCTGTTGACACAGGTTTCAGTTCTCTACTTATTTCCCATGACTACTCTGCCCTCTGTACACTTCCCCCTTTTCTGCTATAAATTCTTACTCCCTTAAAAATCTGCATTAGGCATCTCTGCATCTGGTGGAACTTGCAGACAGACATTTGTTTGCTAATTGTGTCTGGGTGTTAGTTCTGGGCAGCCAGCTGGATGGCAGACATTCTGGGTATCTGCTGTGTTCTGGTAATTACCATATTGTCTGTACTTGATGGGGAGTGGGACTGGAGATGAGGCCTTGGGCCTTTTAAAAGGATATTCTCATAAAGAAATCCTTAAGATTTCGTGGAGCACAGGGGTCAACATTAATGAAAATCATTTTGGGAATTTTTTTCATAAATTTTGTTTAAAATAATTTCCTCTACCCTTTCTTGCTGGTGGGAATGCAAAAGGGCCAGCCATTGTGGGAAGCAGCTTAGCAGTTACCAATAATCGTTAAACATAGAATTGCTGTACGATCCCTGGAATTCCATCCCCAGGTTTATGTTTTAAAGAACTTAAGACAGCTCCTTGAGTAGTTAGTTACCCATGCATGTTCCTGCAACGCTATTTAGAGTAGCCAATAGGTAGAACAGCCCAAATGCCCGTCTGTGGTTAACTGTATAAGCAAACTGTGGTAAACCTAAACAGCCCAATTTTATTAGTCAAAACCACAGGAGCAAGAGGGGAAAAAAGGAGTGATATATTGATAGCTGCCACCAAAAAAGAAAAAAAAAAGGAAGGAAGGAAGGAAGGAAAGAGGAAAGAAAGGAAGGAAGGAAGGAAGGAAGGAAGGAAGGAAGGAGGAAGGAAGGAAGGAAAAGGTTATATATCCAAAACTGCTTGCTTAGGGAAAGAAGGCAGACACAAAGGGCCACATTGTATGAAATCCAGAACAGATTAACTCAGCAGAATGCAGGCATGTTTGCCAGGGCCAGTGACAGGACAATGGGAGAGCCTGCTTTGTGGATAAGGGGTTTTTACCTCCAGGTGACAAAGCATTTGGGAACTAGATAGAAGTGGCGGTTTGTACTAAATATGTGAATGTACTAAATAGTTACCTTACAATAGTTAATTTTATGGCATGTAAATATTACCTCAATGAACCAATTTTTAAGCAGAAAAGGGGGAAAAATTACTTTTTTAGGCCAAGAAGTTTTCTTGGGATGAGTTTTACTGGAAACTGAAATTTAGGTGCTTTAAGGTTAATTTTTAGGTTAAGCCCTAAAATTGTTCTAGAATATGAGGATCCCACTAGGTTAGTATTTTGGCTTTTCTTGACCTGAGGAACAAAGAGACAGCTTCACTCAGTCTCTCTTCACGCCTCCGAATGCCTCATTGCGAAGGAGGGTGCTGGTGCTGGTGGAGACAGTGGCCTCCCCTGAGGGGATGTGCCAGGCTCAACTAGCCAGGAATCCCAGAGCTGCCTCCAGTGTTGGCCTCTCTGTTTTAGAAGGACTGATGGGGGAGGGGCATGCTTATATTTCAATATGCCTAAAGTGTGTGTGTGTGTGTGTGGTTTAGGTTTTAGGGTTGGCAGACCTGAAACCCCTTAATCTTCCTGTCCTTATAACAGGAATAACACTCTCCATTTTTGTCTTTCTTGTGCTGGGATTTAGAGGATATAGAAAGTACTTGGGTTCTTTCTGCTTTTGCATTAGCTTTTATCATCAGTGAAGACTATTTTTCTCACTCTGCATTGCCACATGGATAACCCTTCATCCTCATTGGCCTTTAGATGAGAAAGAAGATGGAGATCTCAGTCGCATATTTATACATTTGCTGTTTTCCCTGTCATCAGCAAGCCAAGCTCAGCACTGGCTACTCTGTCTGTGAGCCTCATTGGCCTCGGTCCATGGTTACCAGTCTGTGCCTGCTGCGCCTTCCACCACTGCCGTCAGGTCTCACATATCCAGAACATGACTTGCTCTTCCCTACATTCTAACTTGGTATTACTTTTCTTTCTTCATCATCTAGGGAACATTTATTGGCCATCTATTATAAGCAAGGCCCTGTGTTACACTAAGTTAGGACTAGCTTATCCTTCCCAGAGTGTCCAGTGAGAAAGATAAGATGGAAATCACTGTGGTCAAAGCTGACCTTTGTTGAGTCAGACCAGATAACAATTTTGTTGTTATATCCACTTAACTCCCCAGTCATGCCTCTTTCATAATTTTGGGCAATTTGTCTAGAACCCTTTTCAGGGTATATTTTATGACTATAAATCTCATTTATCTGTGTTTTCTTCATTGGTGCATATTTGTGTGTGCGCGTCTGTGCGTGTGTGCACTCATGTGTGCTCGTGTCTGATGTCCATGCTGAATGTCCTCCTCAGTTACTCCCTGCTGTATTGCTTCAAGATGAGCTTTCTCACTGAACCTGGAGATCACCAGTTTGGCAAAACTAGCTGGCAAGTGAGCTCTAGAGATCCTCCTGCCTCTGCCTTGCCAGTGCTAGGATTCTAGGTCAGCAGTAGCCATGTCCAGCTTTTCACATGTATGCTATGAATCCAAACTCTGGTCCTCGTGCAGCATTTACTAAATAAGTTATCTCCCGTAGACCTGTGAGAATGTATTATTTCTCAAGGAAGTTTTGTTGGGTTTTGTTTTGTTTTGTTTAGCAGACTTTTTTATCCTATGAAGCATTCCATAGACTAGCTCTGGTTTGCTTTGGTTCTTGGCTTTCCTCTGCCCTCTTGAGAACATTTTCCCTGTCCTAAAGCCCAGATATGTCCATTTATATATCATGAGTATGGAATATTTTCCCCACAGAGCACTGATGATAGGTAATTGGGTTGGCATTCTCAACCTACCTCTTAATTGTGTGACCGTAAGAGGTGGTGTGTGAACCCCCTGTGGCCGCCTAGCTAGCTCATGATAAAAGGTGGCTCTGGACCACCCTAATGACCATGCAGTTTTATTGAAGGCTCCCCTCCATCAGAGCTGCCTGCCGTGATGGTCACTTTGATGATGACGACTTCAGCTCCCTGAGATACAGGCTGCAAACAGCCTCCTCATCTAATGATAGGACGCACATGACTGCTGGCAGTGGGAGATGGTATGACTATTAATGAACTATATTTCACTTTTACTACCTTTTCATTAGGTTTTCATGGAGATGGTGTTTGTGAGTGAAGTGCATGAGCTATAGCGGGTATTTGTTTTCTTGACAAAATGGAAACCCTCACAGTCAGAGGCCAAGGCAGGAGGAGCAGCCAGCCAGCAAAATGCTGATGAACATTAGCAGGCTGAAACAGAAAGGCCTCTGAGTTCCTCCATTTCCACTGCAATCTCAGGCAGATGTAGCCATGGTCCCTGAAGTTTTACAGTGTGTTTCTCATGTGACAGAGAGAACTGTTTAATATCTGGGTGCAGCTGTTATACTGTGGCAGCTGCCTGATATCTTTCAGCCATCATCTGTTGTCTAATGTCTTTCTAACACACTGAAGCAGACACTACCACCAGTTTGTCACATTGTGACATCTGTGTGTTTTTGTGGACAACACTGGACATAAAGGAATGATGGAACCACCTGGTAATGTGAGACTTGGCCACACTGCTGAACCATATTGGGAGAGATGCTTTGAGACCCAGATTAACAAGTAAAGGATGCCCACATGGTTCTAGGGCCTGCAGAGGTGACCCCTCAGGTTAGGAGTGCCTGTACCTATGACAACCCTAGGAGAGACACCTGTTGGAGCTCTAAGCCTGTTGCTTGGATGAGGAGTCCACATTACCTGTGTGGAATGATGGTGGATGCCTGTCACTGGGCTAGATGGCAGAACCACGCTCCTGTCACTAGCAAGTTTCTTCTGAAGAATGTGAGGATACACAAGTCTGTGTAAGGGCAGAGCATGGCAGATTGTTTGAGAGTTGGAGGAGCATTACATGAGCCAGAAAGATCAAAGGAATTTTGCTAATTCAGTGTGCCTATTTCTTGAGGTCAAATAAGAATTCCTGGCAAATCATAAGTACTGTGTGTTGTAGCCCACTCAGACTGAACCATTCTTGATTATTTATTGATTAGGGTGGGAAAGTGCTTTCCTGCTTTTCCAATTCCAATTTTTTTCTCAGTTTAGAATCAATTACTTCAAGGAAAGAGAACACTCTATATTTATAAAAAGTGGTTTGTTTTAGAGTTGAATTATATTCCTTTCTTATATTGAACTTGCAACAGCATTTTAGTGCCTAATGCATGTGGGAAACATGTTGATATGAATCACACACTGTTAGAGAATAAAGATACTGCATATGGATAAATTTCCAAGTGTCTGACATGTATCTATCTCAATGTCATAATGTAAATACTCCATTTTTTTTTTGGACAGACATTTAACAAGACAGCACCAATAGCACCCTTCTTAGACTTACAGCATAGAGGATTAAGGACAGTGGCATTCAGTGAGCACCTGCTAAAGCCAGGGCCTTATTTGTTCTCAAGGTAACCGTCAGTGACTCTCAGGAAAAGAGTTGCAGTGCCACTGGGATCCATGGCAGATCCATCTATTCATCCTGCCAGAGGATTGTTTCTCAGGTTGAATGTTTTTCTGATCCTCAACATCATCTTTATGAATTCTATGAAATATGCTCAAACATGTAGATGTATGTATATATTATATTTGGTTCCCCTTGCTCTAAAGCTAAAAAGCTCCACGCAAATAAATATATTCACTGAGCATTTAACATTCTGACTAGAGTTACTATGTGCTCCATGCCTGTTTGTACCAGAAATGTTACATATACTATCTGTTCTTCGGGATTCTTGTAGGTAGATAATCTCATTTTATAGACAAGGAGATAAGCTCGAAAGAGTTAAGTAAAACTGTCCATGATACCATAGCCACGAAGTGGTACAGAGCTTGCACTTCTACCTCAGAGTGGTTTGATCTTCTAGAATGGTTGGTCTCTGATCCTCCTGGGTTCAACTGTCCTTGTTCACCATTGTCTGAGTCAGCCCCTACTTCAGTGGCTACTAATTCATTCCTCATTCATGTCCTCATTCATTTCTTTATGTTTCTAGAATGAAGTCACCAAACTTGTTGGAAAACCTTGTGGTGCAAGAGCCAGAGGCCACAGATTCTAACCACAAGTTGGGCCTGTCCTTGACCCCTAGAATTGAGAACTATAAGCCCCTGGCTGTTGCTTCTCTCTCTTCTGACATTTAACACAAATAAATGAGAGTCTGATATGCTCTCTCTACATAATGTGTAGGCAACTTACGCTAAATGTCTACACACAAGACTTACATTTTTTTTTTTTTAATAATACTTGTAGATGTTATTGTGATGAATGTTATTCAACTACTAGGGCTTTTGGTATTTTAGATTTTCTCAATTTGAAGATAGTAAAAGCTCAGTTACTATCATGCAGATCTAACCCTCCCAACCCACCACACACTCTACAGGTGAGGGTAGAGTTCCATTTTCTGTTGGGACCCAGAGTCCCCTAAGTCTATATCATAGGAAATTACTTTTAACAGGATGACTGCATGATCCAAGGACTTGAAATCAAGACAGTGGTACACTTTGTCCTTGTAAGGTGGTAATGACATTCAGCAGGCTTTCTGGTACCCATGCTGTAGCCAGGGTATGTATGAACTGAGCCCATGGGATTTTTTCCTTTCCTTCCCCCCCCTTTTTTTGTCAAAGACATCTTTGAGTTTATGTGTAGATTATGGATTTTGTCCTGAGCAGTCATATGTGCTAAGTAAAAATTAGTTCTAAACAGTATTAAATGTATGTATTCTTTTAAATGAGAATGTTTGAGACATAATTAGAAATTTGTGGCAGGTTAGTTGAGCACTTAGACACCGGCTTAGCTTAAAGAAAAATATCACCTGCTTGTATACAGTATTGGTTTACTTACTACTATATTAAAAAAAATTTTCCTTAAACTTTCTTAAACTTGTTTTTAATATGTGCACTTTTGAATCTCTTTATATATTCTGGCTTGGGGCAATTAATACTTTTCTTAGAAAGTGAAATAAAAGTGCCACATATCTCCCCACAATTACTTTTTCCTCTTAGAAAAAAGTTAATTTATTAATTCATTATCTATTTTTAAAGTATAATTTTGCACTTGACAGAGCTCCACCATGTATACTATTTCATGTGCTCATCAGAGCAGCTCTGTTTCATCCCCACTTGCACATGTGAAAATTTAGAACCTGACTTGTCGTAGGACCCAGGAGCCAGGAAACAGTAGAGCCAGCCGGTCCCCAGCCATGGCCAGCTCTTCCAACGTTAGGGTTCATACCACTGCTCCATGTGGCCTGTCAGGGCTAAGCTTTCATTTCTGTCCTGACAGTTTCTCACACTGATGGTACTGTGTACAGTGCCAGGTTAAATGGTTCTAAGCATCAGTTACTGCTGAGGGGAGATGCTGAACTCAGAAGAACAAGCTTAACCATATTTCATATGGGGTATAATGTCTTGTGTGAAAAGAAAGCAGAGGTTTGTTGTCACTCCTCATTGATGGTGAGCACTGTTATTAATTATAAAGCTCACCAGAAGGCTAAGGAGCTAGCTACTGCCACTCACCTTTACTAACAGTAGTGAGATGTCTGCACAAATGGAAGCCGTGGAGTTACAGGGATACATTCACTATCTTCGCAGCTAGCCGCATGTGTGAGCAGGCTAAAGAGTAGGGTTCCCACAGAATCCTATCACTGGGGCCCCCAGAGAGATCTTGACAATTATATAATCCTATTCTTTCATCAAGAGATTCCTATTCAGCCAGTTTTCATCAAAATTTACGCTAGACCCAAGGCAATCCACCAGGGCTTCAGGCAACAGTTTGCAGATCTATGAGTCGGGTATCAGCTGGAAAGATCCCTGGCCCCGTAAAGGACCAGCTCTGTGTCTCTGCTCTGGGCCCTTTCATCCCCTGATGAAATGCTTTTGCCACTAACTGATGGCAGATGCTCTTGTCAAGCAGACTGTAAGTAGGGTCACTGCTGAACTGCTGTAGCCCAGCAGTGAGGTCTATAGCGTTCTCGTGGGTCCAGTCTCTCTCTGGAGTACTTTGCCTCTGTCCTTTTAAACCTGTTCTGTCAGCTATTCCCGAGGCCCCAGAGCCAAGGCTCTCCCAGCCTCACTGTGTCTTCTACATGAGCCCTTACTCAGTAAGGGAAGGCATCCATGGGTACCCTGCCCAGCATGGAAAGCTACCTGAAAGCCTTTATCCCCGGCCCCTGCTGTGCAAGGTCTGTGTTTCTCATGCTTATTTACTCATTCCTCCCACCCCTTTCTGCCTCTTTATCATTTTCTAATTTTAGAGTTGGAACTCTCTAGGCCCCAGTTAGTCCTGACTCTTCTCTAACAAAGTATAAGCCATGACTTTGGAGTTGTGAGCCACAGGATTACATGTGAGGTGACATGTTACCCTCAGAGCAGAGGTGGTTGTGTTTCAGGCATAGGCAGGTGTTGGGGAGAAGAGTCCAATCAGAGCTCGTGATCAGAACCATCTCTTAGCCCTTCCTCTGCAGAGGCCAAGTACAGAGCCCGTCACCAACACATGGTAATTAGGACAGGGTGAGTCTACCTCAAAGGAACTTGTCAGTTAGCTAATAATACATGATGTTGGGTGAAGAGAATTCTGGGCTATTTCACAAGAAATATTTATTTTCATTCCAAATTGGTTAGCAAACTGATTCTTTTTTGCAAGAGAGCACGTAAAAAATAACTTGAGGATGACACACTTTATACCAGTTAGACCTCAGTCCCAAGCTCTGCATGGGCTTCATTGTGCTGACTGAATTAGACAGCCCATTACCTATGTTTTCCTATAGCCAAGCAGGCCAACCTGCTAAAGGTCTACCTCTCTCCTCTTGGGGAGGACACTTTGGAGTTCCTGGATGCATTGGCACCAGTGTGACACTCTGCAGGCTCTGACAAGCGTCATCTTTAGCTTTGACTCTGAATTTGGGAGTTGACAATTAGGAGAGGTTTCATTTTGAGTTTTTCTCTATCAACTTTTTAATGTCAGGGCTGGAGTTGTAGTAACACCAGAAGATCTGAGCTTTAATGAGACTAGAAATGAGGTTATAATGTATTTTAATAGTTATCAGCTCCTGAATGTATCCCAAAGTCTTATGAGTTGCTGGTCAGTCCTGGAGGTATTATGTATACATGCAGGAGAATTCTCCTTGAATGGACAGTATTTTTAAGTTTGCTGACTGGATGTTGGTTGGGTGGGAGAGAAGAAGGAAAATGATTTTACACAGGTGTTAAAAATAGTCAAGGGAATCATATGATTGATACACAAATGCTGTCCTAAGCCACTTTCTGGATTTGAAGCTAACCTGTGATGAGGATGATGGCTAGGAGCAGTTAGCCCTCTGACACTCCCCTGGGATCACATCCCTCATGAAGCTCTCAGGAGAAAAACCTGACAACAGCACCAGCTTCTACCTTCTGGCCTTGACCTTAAACCCCAGACTCCAGAGGTGAGGGGGGAAGAAGCCAGTTTTTTCAGACCTTCCTCTCTCTTCCAGTCTTAACCGCTTCTACTATTCCAAGGCCAAGGTATCATTTGCTAATACTCTCTCCCAGCACGGGAGAGGACTGGAACTGGTAATTGTAGAAAGGTATGAGGAGCTAGAGCTGGCAGGGCCAAGACAATGGGAGGAGGGATCATCTCTCACTTAGCAAATGAGTTGCTAGCCCCACTTCGACTTGGTCAGGACCTCAGCAAGATGTGAGAGGAACAGGGTGTCGTTTGGGTTGGCCCTGTGGGATGTGACTCCAGGCCCAGTGGGCCATGTGTTTGCCAGCCTTGGCAGCACTTTATAGCAGGCTGAGGGTGACAAAAATGTGTGTTGCTTGAGAACAGAAACAACACTTTGGCTGTGCACAAATCCACAGCTTTGTAGAAGTACCCTAGGATCTTCTTTCCAGTGGTTTTCTTTCCTTCTCTGGGAAATCTTGTTCCATTCAGTATCTGGATTCTTCTCCCACCCAACCATGTATGCACCAGGCCCCAAACTGCCTCCAAATTAGTAAACACAAGTGTAAATGTTTTGAACCAGAATTGTGTTTAATTTGGGGCAAGAGGAGTTGGTTACTAGACTGGTCCTGCACTGCTTAGGATTTTCACATGAGAAATCCAGGAGATAGTATCTCCTCCAGGGATTTGCCGTGTTGACCCTGCTGAGATGTGATGTGCTTGGTAGAAGACTTTAGACATGGATCTGGCAGACTGAGAAACAGATTGAGGCAGCACACACCCTATCCTTTGTTAAAACCCAAATTCCTAAGCAGTACCAAATATTCTGTGTTCATTATGCTTGTCTGTTTTCAGCAGTGTATCCCGCATCTCAAGCTTCTGATCATGCCTGGAACATGACACATACTTGTCATATGTTATTGAATGTTATAATTACTTTCTAAAGAGATAAGCAATTAGAGTTTTGAATCACTTATGAAACTTTACAATCATGCACAGCTTCATTCACCTCTAGATGGATAAGATGCTAATGTATGAACGCCTGTCTCATGGGGTCTGACCAGCGTGGATAGATCTGTATACATGAACTCTTTCTGTGGGTATTCTCAGCTCTGGCTGAGGTTGAGTGATTTCACTTCATTCAGGGTAACTTTAGGCTTACATAGGTGAAGGAGTGTTTCCTAGGCAAGATGATGTGTTGTGTTGACCTACTAGAGAGAAGGGAAGAACTGTTACTATTATATACTTATTGTCTCTTGTTTTTTTAATTTCCTATCTCTGATTAGAGCTATTAGCTGAGTTTTGTTTGTTTGTTTGTCTTTGTATTTTATGACCCTTTAAGACAGGGTCTCACTCACTTTGTAGCCTAGCCTGGCCTGATACTCACAATCCTCCTACCTTGCCTTTTGAGTCCTGGGAGTACAGGCATATAATATCATGCTCAGGTATCAGTTCAGTCTTATAATCAACATAGATCCTACAGTGTTTTCATCCTCATGGATGCAGCATATTTGTGTCAGAAGATGACTACAAGGAGGGTCAAAGCCTGGACTCTATCTAAACCGCGATCTTTTGGGAAATGTATAGCCAGGTTTTAGTCACTAACCAGTACGTGTTAGTGAGCTCATGGGTGTTGGTGTGAAAATGCCTCATCTCTAGAGTGAAAGTACGCTCTCCTTTCCCACATGGAAGTCTACGTTGTACTACCGTCACACTTCATCACAAGGATGGGACTTCTACTTGTCTTCCCCATATGTGTGTGACTCTATGATGCTGAAATAGCCTCAGGAGAGGACCTTCATTGTTCCAAAGGTGAGGGATGGGGCTAGAGAGGAGAGCAAAGGCTTTGCAGAGTGCTCAGCTTGTACGTGGTGGGGCAGGTACAGCATACATAGGCCTTGACTGTGTCTTTGAGGTCTTTAGCGGAAATGGGGGTATGGGTAAGTACTCATAGAAGGTTTCTACTGCTGTTATTTACTATTGAATATACTTGGAACAACAATAAACATCTGAGAGTATTCACCACATGCCAGAGAGGATGTTGGGTACAGTAGGGACACAGAGATGAAGGGAAAGTGACAGGTCCTACTGCAAAGAAACACGGATTCTTGTTGTAGCAAGAGCCATGCATGTTTCTGTTTACCAAAGGGACTAGAGGCTGGGGCAGACACAGCTGGAGTGACTAGGGAAAGCTGCCATGGGAGGTAAGCAGCTCAGCTAGGCCCTGCAGGAGGCAGAATTGGCATGTCTGTCCTGTGCCTCAGCAGGACCCTGTTTATCCAGCCCTGATCAAATAGAAGTTTCTTGAGCCTGGCTTTGGGTCTTATGCAGTGCCCTGGTAGCAATACAGTAGATGAATGAGTGAAGGAGGAGGGAGGGTGTGTAATGAGTTTGAAATCTACAGAAATCACTTAGGACTGAACTACATAGGTTCTTCACTCTGCAGCAAGTTAACTCAGAATCTGTGGTATTGGCCACACAGTTCCTGACCCTGAGTACCGCCACTGTCCTATACCCAAAGTCATATTAGATTGGGACTGGGGCAGGAAAGTCAGGGCATTTGAGCATCTTCAAGAGAGATTTCTAGAAGCAGCCTCAGCACAGAACGGAGAAGAAATTCTAGAAGATTACACTCAAGAAATTCTGGTCTCCTCCACCCCTAGGAGCAGAGCTTGCCACAGCAGACTCAGCTTGGCACACAGACATCCAGGCTACATCCCATAGTCTTCCTAGAAAGTTGGGAATTTTCTAAAGAGTGAGAGTTTTTATTGTAGGGATCTTTAAATGTGGTCTCTAGTAGTAGCCAACATATCCTTAATTTTCAGGTAAAGCAAATCAGTTGAATTTGAATTCCCAGAAAGAGACACTTCCTCTGTATGGTATTCAGTGTCCAATAGAAGTGTCTTCTAGTCCTGCCTTGATTGCAGATATTGGTAGGGGAGCAACAGGTGTGCACCATTGGGCCTATTGTGTAAATGCACCAGTACATTTTTTGGCTTTAAAACACAGATACCTTGGCTTTGGACATGAATTTGTGCTTCAGTTTAATTGTGGGGGTGCTCAGCATTCTGAAAATATACCACAAATTTTCAAAATCAGCTAATAAAACCATTTTGAGAGACAAGAAAAGGAGGGCCACTTTCTCCCTCCTCCCTGCGCCTCCATCCAGCCCATCCTCAGTTTTGGTCCAGGATTGCAACACACTTCTATCATCAAAATTGGCCAAAAGCAGAAAACTCTGAAAGTTTAAATAAAGTTTAAGTGGTCAAGTAATGTAGCAAGACTGACCCAGTTGAAACTCACAGGCTGTCAGAGCTGTGTTTATATCAGCAAAGGTGTGTTACCAGCTCCCTGTGTGTAAAGCATGCCTAAAATAGAGATGAAGGCAAAATAGAGATGAAGACTGGCTGTGTCACACCGTGAGTCAGTATGCCTTTATCCTACAGTGAGTCAGTGCCAACAAACAAGAGGGATGTACACAGATGACCATGCTCTTTACAGGAAGTTCATGGGGCAGGAAACCTGGCTGGGGCTCCTGTGTAACTTAGTGGCCCCCATCCCCTCGCCAGGTACGTGGCTACAGGGTGGACTGATGGCAGTTCTATGGAAGTGGACTTAAAATTATACACTCAGGGCATTCTGCAGAGACACACCCGAATAAGAAGCTACCTGCAGGATGTGCCTTGTTCTGGGGAATATAGGAAGCTCATGTAAATGTGACCAAGCCATAAACGAGACAGGATCTGTCATCTTAACCTGAGGTGTTTTGTTTAATGATTGACTACATTTGAGCCATTTTGAAAAGCCATTTTGGTTAACACCACTGATCACTTGTGTTTCTGGGGACACTGAGTACTCACATCTGTCAAGCCTATAGTTTTCAAACATCCTTAGCAGCCCCTCATAAAATGGCATCTCCTCAAAACTCAAGGCACTGTGTAAGGAAGGAATCAAAGTCAGCAAGAGAAACTTAATAAATGGTACCTACTAAGAGATGGCCAGACTTCTTATGGCTTGCTGCCCTGCCAAGGGTCTATGGCCTAGGGGTGTTGGATAGCTCTCCCTAGCGAGATCTGTGCCTTGCTTGGGCTGGTGGACAATACTCCACCAAGAGTGTAAATCAGGATCCATGTATGAAGGGGTGGGGGTGGGGGCAGCAGCTAGGCAGGCATACAACAAAAACAGTACAGGGGCAAAAGAGACATTTCTGGACTGCAGCCCTGAGAGATTTCAAAATGCTAACCTAACCTAAATTCAGATTAATGATTCTTGGAGGGAGAAACATTTTTGGAGATTGGTTTGCCTTTGAAAATTCTAGATTCACCTTTACTTTTCAATCTACTTTTCCAGTAAACTTTGTTCCCTGGGGTTCTAATGTCCATGTCAAAATGATTCTTGATAAAAGCACCAAAGATGTTAAATATTTATTTCAAGTTAACTGTTCTGCTTCTGAGAGGTTAAAACACAAATGTGTTTTCATGCAGAGCCTTTCACTAGTCCGCTTAAGCTTCCTTGAGCTTTTTTCTTTGGCACTGCAGCAGCCAGCTAACAAACAGCATTCCTGAGATGAGCTGACAAGGGTGCAGAAATGAAGAAATAAACAAAAAGCCATGTTAATTTCAAGCTTCACTAAGAATACAAAAAGTAATATTAACAGTTGCTGAATGACAAATAATAAAATGGCTGGAAATATTTAATGCTTCTAGCAAGCTTTTATAATCTTTCATGGAATTTTCTCACTGTCAGGTATAGCACATTTATATCCAGTAAGTATTATACAGGTAGTTTGATAGTTGCTTAATTTAAAGATTGATACATCCAAGCATGTCAGTGTATCCACACTACAATTCTTTAGTCCCATTCACACATCTCCGTATGCTAGAAACAGCCCTTTCTCCATGACTAAAATCTTCATTATTGCTTGTCTATTAAATAAGTCATTTCATCCAGCTGGAAAGACGGTCACAGTGTTGTCACTTTGTTGTTACTATTGATTGACTAATAAATGCATACTAAAGCATAAATATGTATATCTCTAGCTTGTATTTATTTCTGGTTTCTCTTGTGGTCATAGTCCTTAGAAGTCTCCCCTTACATCCTAATGTAGTATTTAACACCTTAAGAAAGGTGTTAGTAAGGTTCTGAGATGTGTACTCATGTCTCAATAGGGCATGGTTAATTTTAATTTAATTTAGTTCAGTGTAGCACATGTATTTAGAGTATGCAATGTACAAGGAACTGTGGAAGGCATTTTCTGGCACTTCACCACTCACCAGGGCCCTTTTCCCAGTGTTTGTTTGTAGAGAGAAAGAACAGTAGTGGCTAAAGGAAGGGGAACTTAGCATCAGGGACTGAACCAAACAGCAGGTCTCTACCTTTCTCATTTATAATGGCCACACAGAAAAAGGCCTGTCATTCACTGCATAGACCCAGCATTAGTGCATGTTTAGCACAAGAGCAGCTGGGCAAACAGGAAGATGGAGTGGGTGCTGAGGTCTGGTGAGAGTCAGGAATGATGCTGAAGACAACTTACGGTTGCAAGGCAGGGAGTAGGGCAGCTAAGGGTATTGACATGGCTGAGCCTGAAATTCCCATACCAGGGAAGTAAAGGATGGCCGGCTGAAGGCCCTGTCCATTCCTATATCTACTGACGCTGGTGCCATTTTTGGTGGTGATGGGGTGGAGCTGGCGGGACTGGCCTCCTCCTAGGCCCCTGAGACTTCTGTGCTCTGAAGGCAAAGATGCAGAGTTGACCACAGAAAGGAGTTGCAGCATATACTGCCTGTTTAGCTGAAACATTTATTACTTTCCAGACAGAGTTTACTGGATTCTGCTATAGAGGAGTAGGGCAAAGATGAGTGCAGTTCCCTTAGGGCCATGTTCTAAAGCAATAGAGCCTACTCAGTGCTCTGTTGACCAGGGACTGGCCTAACGGGGAGTATGTGTGGTTTGGGAAAGTTAATATGAGGGTGATTTAGTAGGCTGGAGCTGTGGGTAAGGGCCTGGTTATGTAGGAAACCTCTTATAAAGATATTGCGGCCATCAGTTGAGGCCTTTTTGAATATAGAATACCCTTTGAGTATTATCTGAGTCAGCTTGGCTCACATTGTCCTGGTACATGTCACCCACATAGGGGTCCACCTGAAAACTCTTTCCCACACCTCATTTCAGCTCCACCCAGCTGGTCACACCCTTGTCCTGTGGTCTCTGCAGTCAGGTGCAACTCGGTGTGTTGCTTGCTTCTTGGTGACATCAACTTTATAACTGTTCTTGGGTCATTTCTTTTTGTCTCCACAATAAATTCAGAATCCTTGAGGTCACAAATCTTGTGCCTTTTTACTTCTCACTTCCCCACTCTCCTGCTTCTAGTGCTTTCTCTAGCTTCTGCACATGAAAGGAAAATAAGACCAAAGCCACTGGCAGCTGAGTGAATTGTGACGCTATATGGACACCATTGTGGACCTTTGGACTCCAAGTGACAGTGCCTGAGCCTTCCCTTGCTATTCTTCTCCTGTCATCTGTATGTAGATGCATGTTCTGTCTTTCTCCCACAAGTCCCTTGAAGGGTGGGGACTGTTCTCACACTTCTGTGTTCTTGGGATTAGCATAATGTTTTTCACATAGCTGGTCCTTTCTGAATGTTTGATGATGACACAGCCACTGAGCAGGATGGATGTGTAAGAGAAAACATACCCTATCTTGTTCTATAAATTAGTCAGAATACATTAGACTAATAACGGTAAGAGTGAGCATCTGTCGGTCTGATGCATCAACATCTATCAGACAAAGCAATTAAACCCATGTCAGTCATTGTGATACAATAAAACTAAAATTAGACACAGGATAAATACACTCAAGAAGAGAGCATTTATCCCAGTGTTGGTTTCAAGACTGATAGAAGCAGATGCTGAAACATCCGGGCTCTGAGATCTGGTCAGTAGACAGCTATTTCCATGGAGAGTCAGTCTGGGTGGCAGGAAGTAGAAGGCTGAAGCTGGTGCTGGAGCTGAGGCCATGTCTTAGGGTATGGAATACGGAAGTTTTGGAAATGCAAATAGGGTTTTATTTAGTGATATTCTTTAGTGGTCTAAATCAAGAAAGAATCCCCTCCTTAATGAAGTAATTAACTCTGGGAATTGAAGTTAAAAACAGAAGACTAATTGATTAATATGATCACTGTGTTCATTTTTCTTCCTTTTGTCCAAAGGAACCAATATTTGGTCCATACCAAGTTCATTTGTAGCTTTTCCAGTTTCCGTCTCTTGAAATCCTCCTGCAGTGCTTTCTCTTAAACTTGTGCTCTCCGGCTTATCCTGTTCCAGGACTGTTGCAATTCTTAGGTCCTCTTTAACTTTACCTAGTCAGTACCATACAGACAAGGGTTTAACTTTCTTTACTGCTGCCTATGTGGGATAATTTAAAGAAATGAAAGATCAGGTCTGGAGAGATGGCTTAGTGGGCACAGCGCTTGCCACGCAAGTCTGGATTCCCAGCACCCATAGAAAAGCCAGGTGTAGCAGGACATAGCTGTAATCCTAGCACCAGGGATGCAGACACTGGTGAATCCCTGGAGCTTTCTGGCCAGCCAGACTGGCTGTATCATTGAGTTCCAGGTTCAGTGAGGAGATCCTGTCTCAAAAAATAAGATGAGGAGTCATAGAAGATATCCAGTATAAACCTCTCGCTTCCACATGCATGGTCATATATATACCCCACCCCCAAAAAATAAAACATTAAAAAAAAAATCCCTGATTTCCTACATTAGTTGTTTGAAATATGGCCTCAGTGGGCCAAGAAGAGGTCTTTTCCAACAGGTCTGAGGATCCAAAGACCTAAAGCAGAGGAAGACCCCAAAAAACTATAAAGTGACACATAAATTTAGTATTGGCATCGTTATCATCCATTTGATCTCTAAATAAATTAATCTTAACTTCTCTACTGTACTTATGCTTAAGATCACCCAGCCAAAAGTCAGCATGTTTTTTTTAACATCTGCCTGGCAACTTTTTGGAAACAACAGAAATGAAATCGGTCAGAAAAAGTCAGACTTTGCCAAACTCCCTGCCACACTGGAGGCCCACATGTGGAAGGTCCCACATGAAGCAGACCACTTGGCAACAAGTAACCCAGCCCCAGGGACCCTCACACAGATATCTTGTGCCAGACCTCAGCCTCCAACAGCTTCCTCAACCCCCATTCTTTCTCCGCGTAGTCTTACAAAAGAAGTGGATGACCAAGGAGCTGGGGGTGGTAGCAACATGTCACAAGTGCTGTGGCAGACCGACTTCTCCAGAAAACCTGGCTTACTCTGTGATGCAGAGCA
Source organism: Cricetomys ansorgei (assembly GCA_026225945.1). NCBI lineage: Eukaryota > Metazoa > Chordata > Mammalia > Rodentia > Nesomyidae > Cricetomys > Cricetomys ansorgei. The sequence goes on along the minus strand of JAMJFZ010003145.1, from coordinate 4,447,470 downwards.
TGAATGAGAGTGAGACCTTATTGCCAGTGTCAGCAGCCTGCCACTGTGACCTTCATGTTACCAGCCAGCTCCCTGAGTTTGTTTGCATCCAGCGCCTTGCAGTGCATACTCAGTGCATAGTTTGTGTTCTTTTCCCCATGGACTCCGGAGCCAGGTGGGTTTCAAGCATAACTTAGGGGTGGGTCCTCTTCTCTGCCCCCTCTCTTTAGGAAACAACAACAACAAATGTTTTAAATACCACTTTTTAGGTCATCACGGTTCAAACCACTGGGACTTTCTGTTCTAACAAACTGTTTGCTATTAATGTATTTGTTTTAATGGTTGGAGCAGTGGTAAACCTTGCTTGCCTGCGGGCTTTGTTCCAACTTGCATTATGCCTTGCAAGGAGTAAGTTACAAAACAATCATACCATGGCCAAGAACAGTAAAAGTATAAATTCTTTATTATTTGAGTAAGAAATGGGTGGTCAAGTAGAAGACAATCCACAATGTTAAATGAATTGTGGTTCTGGTTCACTGATCTTAATCATCAAAGTTAATAAAATTGTTACTTTTAATATCTTTTGACGTCTGCTAAAATTGACTTTTTTTTTTGCAGTAGCTCTTGGTTGATATATTTAGAATTTCTCCAGTTTTTTATAATCTTGACAGGTGTTTCATATCCAAGATATTTTATAATTTCATGCCAGCTTAAATAAAAGTAGCGTTGATTTTTAAATTAGTAAGCTGGGGATCAAGTCTATCAATGCTCAAGCATTGCAAAGTGGAATGTAGATTCCATGAGGGTCAGAGAGTAGACTCCTTCCTCTTTATTCCATCTCTAGCATTGAAATCAGTGCGCACTTCATGTCTACCAGAGAAATCTCAAGTGAGTGACTGAATGGATAAACTATAGAAACAAACTATAAGAAATTAATCCAGGGGTCAGCGAGATGGCTCAGCAGGTAAAGGCCTTGTCAAGCCTGAGGACGTGAGTTTAGCCCCTGGCGCCCACATGGTGAAGGGAGGAACTGACCTTCTAACCTCCACAGTTGCACTGTAGCATGTGTGCACCTTTGCAAGCGCACACACACACTAAATGTAATTTAAAATTTAAGTATGTTAATAAAAATCTAGACTGGCATATAATAAACCTCAGGCGTGTCTTTAAAGCAGAACTACAAAAAGTACACACATGGCAATAACTGACAGTTCTTCGAGTTCCCATCTGAGTAACATTCCATGCCTAGAGTTTGCTAATGGTTATTTCTAATAAGTACATTGGTCACCTCATTAAAACTTTGTTATCAGCTGAAGTCCTGGGATACAGTCTAATCTATTCCAATATACAAATCATATAATGTTTTTAATTGTCTATCTTTCTGATCTACATTCAGCAGTATTTTATAGAGTCTGGCATAAAGATCAGTGCAGGACAATCACCATTGTTTGAGAAAATGCTGTTAGCAGTTCTGTTAAAGTAAACTATAACTACAGAGTTCATCAGTGATGTTTTCTATAAACCTGTCTGTGATATAATTACTATTTTAAATTTTCTGATTCTTACTTCATATTCTTGTGTACTGTTTGACATGCCAGTTTCCATCTGCTGAGTTCCCATTACAATGCTTTGTCTTCAAGTATTATAAAAACATCTTAATGTTCTTTTATAGCAAATTCCTGTTTCAGTTCATTGTTTCAAGTTGTGGTTTTTAAAAGTTTTGTTTTTCAAGTTGTGCTCAGAACAAGAAGATATTTAAACTCAGCTTCAACAACTCTGTTTTGGATATCAGAAATGCAAATATGGCAGCCAGATGCTCCTTGTTGCAGTCAACAGGAGTGGTCAGCAACTGCGTGTGATGCTTCTTGTGCTTTGTAAATAGCTGGGCCGTACATCCATGTTCTTAAAGTGCAGATTTGGAGGAACTATCCAGGTCTATACCCCTTGACCAGCAGTGTAAAGCATCCACTGTGTGGAGAAGCAGCCTTCGGAGGCCTACCTCTCAAACGAATAGTGAGAGAGGAAAATGCTTAGCTTTTGTTGTATCAGTTACCACTTGCCAGATGTCTGAAAGCATTTCAACCAAGCCCTCTTGTAGACCTAGTAAAGAATAAGGTTAGCCTGTTCATTGTGTTCCACTTTGCTGTCTTGGCATCTCCATAATAAAACAATAAAAAAGATGAGCAGCACAGGAAGGAGATAAGGCTATTCTCTTTGAGATTGACATGTAGATGTGAATGGCTTTCCTGTTGACCTCACTGTCATCAGTAGCTCTTTATGTTTAATCAAGTCCTCTAACACATTCATGTTTGTAGATTTTTCTTTCCATTATTATAATTGATGTAACTTAGCAATATGTCAGGGGTATGTGTGTGTTAAAATATACTTGATTATGCCAAGCTTTAGTACTTTTTATTTCATCTCTTATTTTTCCTCTGACTGTGACAGTATTATTATAGTGAAAAACAGTTCAATGGGACTAGGAATTTTCTATGCATTTACGTGTTCACATAGTCAGCCCTCTGTGTGCCAGATATCAGCCACATATAAACCATGCTCAACAGGTAATTTTTGTAGAATTTATTTCAATCTCACTTTCCCACTCACAAATGAGTCTTTAACGATAAATTTAAGTTGTTTTTAAAAGATCTCTGAGTGTTCAAAAGAAGAATAAGCTTATTAAAATGTCACCTCTGTGCAGTCATATGCTTATCTCCTTTCTTGGTTTATCTCCTCTGCCATATCACTTCTCCTGTAAGGGAGAGAGCGTGGCTTCTGTTTATGCCGTCCTTTGAAATGACTCAAAAGCAGGCTGTATTACACACAGCGACCATCTGGCCACGAGAGCTGAGCCTGGCTTCTGGCTAGGAGGAGGGTTTGGTGATCCTTCTGGAAAGGTCACTCTCCACCTGGATGATAAGCTCTCAATTCTGAGTTTGTACTTGTTAGCTAAAGAGATTAACTCAGAGGAAGAGATTTTTAAGACTACAGTCATTGGTTTTGTTGTTTTGGTTAGGACATTTGAACTGGCCCTTCAGTAAATTGAGTGCATTATATAAGGCACAGGCTGAAGTAATCCAATAGCATGAATTCTTCTGTAGTTATTTGATTATTTTCAAAATGCCTTTGACATTTGAAAGGCACATAGAGAAAGGCCAACCCTGTAAGTGGTTGTGTTTAGATAGGTAAAATAAAATCCATTCATTGGCCCTTTTACCTTAACCGTCTAGATCCAAAAAAGGGTTTAGTTCCAACTAAAAAGAATAGCAAACATAGTTTTGAAGAGCATTTGTAACTTTTCATCATAATATGAATGATATTAAACTCTAATAGAATTGATTTTATTTGTTAGTTTCTTCTAGCCTGTCTAAAGGTATTTTACAGTGCTTGAAGTACAGATGTCCTAGACACCCAGTTAAAGGAAAGCCAATTCATGACTGCTTTCTTCAACACTTTTCATTAATCAAACTTCTTTGGTTCTTATAGAGGTTATCTATTATTGTATGATACTATTGATTCTAATTGATATATGTCATTTGTTAATAAATGGTCTCTTCATTCTCACCTAAAAGATAATTCCAAGTAAAATAAAGTGTATCCACTGCTTGCTACCCATGAATCTAGTTTGTGTGGGGAGTTAACCAATATGTTGTGCATATTATGTACATGTGTAAGGCTTTCCTAGGAATCTGGCAGTTTGTTTTTAAAGCAGATCCATTTTTGTCTCCTAATTCCAAAAGCCATTAAGTCAAGGCTGTTTCTGAAGCTGCAGTCACTACTTAAGGATTCTAAAGCAGCTGCTGAGCACAGTTTGGTGTCACTCTTCAGTTTTATTAGTTGTCACAAGGAGTGGATCGAATATTAAATTGATTTTAAAATGATGTGATCCTTATAAGAGTCAAATCAACAAATCCTACTGGCAGCTGTAAATATGTTTGTGTCATTTTTCTCTGATAATCTCATTCCTTATCATTATAAGTAATTATAAATTTTTAAAACCATGTGGGTATATACAATTACTCCTATTGTTCCCAAAATTCGAATGTTGAAGACAAATAGATAATTGACAGATAAAAGTTAGAAAAGTGAGATGTTAATAATCGACAGGCTCTGGACTGAGAGTATAGACCAGCAAAAATAAGCACTGGCTGTCACATTAAGACCACAGAACTACATATACTATGATTTCAGCTGTGTATTTAAAGACGTGAAGGAAACACTCTTCTGTGTGTCACTTGAGTTTTAGATTTTGTATACATTGGTTTTAGTTTCTAAGCTTTAGCCTTAGTTTTTGTTAGGAAGTTGTTTGCTTCCTTTTCTGGCATGCTTCATATGAGCACATGCATGTAGAAAGGATCAGTCAATAATTACTTGTAAGATCACCAAAAATAAGGTGTCTTGTGGTATCTTTGTGCCGCTTTACAAGTAGCCACGCCCATGTAATGGTGTCCTTACCTATGTTCCTTAACTACCCCCCAGGAAATCAGTACTCAGTGGGGCTGTTGCTCCTGTGCTGTTTTATCTGCTTGGTTAAAACCTTAAGTAAGAATTTGGTATTTGTTAGTGTGTAAACTAACATTTAATCCCTGACTTTTGAGAAGATCCTTCAGTGGTCTCACTGGGCCTGGGCTCTTCACACAGCGCTGTTCTGCTTTGTTTCAGAGGACACACACCATGCCAGTCCCTCAGTCCAAATCTCAGAAGCCCTAAAACAGTAGTGGCTGGGATTAAAGAATAGCCTGGCTTCCAGACCACTTTAAACTTATTTCTTACTTATTTTGTTTTGTTTACCATTTACTCATTTTGATCTTTTCCCTAAAGGAAGGAAGGAGGATTAAGAAAGAAGTCATTGCTCTTCATAGATGCCAGTAAATTCTTGTAAAAACGGCAGTCTACAAAAAAAAAAATGCTTGCCATAACATCTTTTCTTGGATATAGATTTTGTTGTATGTGATTACTGATCCTTCTAGAAACTGGCTCTGGCTACCAGAAGTCACTTCTGGTAGAGCCACTGCCCATCTCTAGAGCTTATTGCATAATGCTATACTGAAGCACCATTGGGAAAATTTTGTGTTTTACACACACACACACCACACACACATACAGAGAGACACTGCACATCTTCTTACTGCTTCTAAAGAGTTTACAGTTGGAAACAGAATAGTTAACAAGTAAAGACCATCTGCAGTGCTCCAGGTGAACAGCTCACATTGTCGACATTCACAGTGAACAAACAGCATGCTGAGTGGGCATCTTCTCTCTCTCTCTCTCTCTCTCTCTCTCTCTCTCTCTCTCACACACACACACACACACACACACACACACACACACACACACACACACAAATTATATGTTTCTGGTAGGCTAAGCAGGTGGCCCCCAGCAGAAAAGAAAGTTAACCTCTGGGCACTCATTTGAAGGGGGTGGGTTTGAAAAGGTGAAGAGAATAAAGAACATTTGCAGTTTTGGTTAAGTCAGTACTGCAGTCACAATTTTTAGAAGTAGGTGGGTGGTTTTGACATAAACACCACTTCTCTTTTCTTAAAGGAAATGGGAGACAACTTACTCTGGAACCCCTTTGAGTGACCATGGCCCAGGACACAGATTTAGGTTACCCAAAATTCCATGTTCTGGCATGGAGGCAATTTCATGAAGTTTTATAGTTTTACAGAACAAAGAAAGTCATAAATCAAGACAAGTTTAAAATACATTGGTGGCTACATCAGAGAGGTTATTATGGCAAGATGGGGGAGGCTTTCCTATAGACCTCAGATGTTATCTGATGACATTCTTCACTCTTGGGGACGGTAGAAGCCAGTGGTCTAAGTTAATAGATTCCGAAAGGTTTCTGTTAGTCACAAGATGTTAGTTCAGACACAGGTAGCCAAGGAATGGCTATTCCGGAGGGCTAGAATTAGCCCAAGATAAGGTAATTAGTCTCTGGGCCTGTAAACGGTTCAGCTTCTCCACAGTTCTGACATTCTAATTAGTCAATCAATCTCTGTAAATACAGCTTCTTTCCAGGAGTGGTTTTGTTGTTGTTGTTGTTGTTTGGTTTGGTTTTTGCTTTTCACAGTGGGTATGTGGATAGATGGATGGATGAGTGGACAGATATGGACAGGAGTCTGAAGGTGTGAGGCCAGCCTGGAGAAATGGGTCAATGCATGCATAGCTAAGGCCTCAGCTCAGAGAGCGGGGGACACCGTAAATTCAGATATTTACATAAAAGAAACTCGCAGGGGTTTGTTTTAAAGTTTTAACTCAGGCGTGGTACATACCTGGAATCCCAGCACTTAGAAGCTTAAGCCCAGATACACAGAGTTAAAGGCTACCCCAAGACATATAGCTAGACCTGTCTGAAGGGGGGAGGGGCACAAAGGTTGAAAGCAAGCACTGGATGTGAGATAGGGAAGAAGGGAAATAGCCAAAGGCATTTTTAAGTCTTTGAAAACCATTGTTACAATGGTGTTGAAGAAAAACTGTCAACGGGCCTTTTGTGACTTGATCAGGGGCATTCTGGGCTGCTCCTGCTATTACATTGTGAATATTTATTAGGTTGTCCATACATCCTATAATTAGGAAGCAGTTAGGAGCAAAGGTCAGATTTTCTGTCATTTGTGCTTTGAACAAGGAAAAAGTGGTCAGAAACCAAGGGATGCTTAAGTTGACGGCAGAGAGTGAAGACAGCGGAAGAATTTAGGACTACCGCGTAGCCTGAGATTGCTGAGTTAGAGACAAGCAGAGGTGCGGCCCCCTTATCCTCTGCAGACAGGTATTGCATAGCAGGGAAAACCATGTTGTGATAATGAAGGCAGTTTGCAGGAAAAAAATGTGGGAGTGTAAAGAAAGGTGCAGGTGCCAATGTGAGGGAGATGAGAGTTACATGAGATTACTGCTGTCTGTGTCTGTTTGGACACTCAAGGGCGGGGACTGATGTGGGGTGACTCGGACTCAGAGAGACCTTTGTGAGGGGCAGGGCCTCATGATGAAAGTTACTTTGTAGGAACAGGTAGTCAGATGTAAGAGCAGGGTCCTAGAGAAGCAAGTTTAGAAGAATGTCCCCTTGGAGCAGGTGGCCCAGTGTGGAGGGAGGAACAAGCCTTCTGAGAGCCCAGGTGGCTGTACCTGTTCTCGCATCAGCCTGGGTGAAAAGAAGTGTCAGTGTGCAGATTTGAGTAAGTTTCTGAGAGCTCTGTGGAAGGACTCTGGTGGGCTTGAGAGGAAGCAGGGTATAGAATAGGAAGCTCTGGGCTAATTCCTTCTTTTCACTTCCTTAGTCTGGCTCTGGACTTCAGAGGTGGAGATGTGGAAGTGCAAATATCTTAAGGTTGAATTTTTGTTTTTGTGTTTGTTTTTGTTTTAAGACAGGGTTTCTCTGTGTAGCCCTGGCTGTCCTGGAACTCACTCTGTAGACCAGGCTGGCCTGGAACTCAGAGATCCACCTGCCTCTGCCTCCCGAGTACTCAGAGGAAAGGCATGCCCCACCATCACCTGGTTTAAGGTTAAGTTTTACTCTGTATCTAATCAAATTTAACTTATATATTGTGTTTGTTCCTGTTGGGCCCATTTCCCATCCCCAGCTATTTAAAGTGTTTTGTTGGTTGTTTTAATGTTGTAAATGCGCTTGTTTACATTGGCCTTGCCTGAACACCCCCAACCTCCTTCTTCAGTGTTCAGAACCGAACAGTTTTTTGTCCCTTCACTTCTAAAGAACTTTCAGTGTAGCTTCATACCTGAACCTCAGGTCAGTTGAGAAAGCCCATAATGGTAGAGCTGTCCTTCAGGCTCAAGCCTGGCAGCTCTGTATCTGCCCTGTGCTGCCTCTTCTGCGGATATACACTCTATGTTAGTCAGAAAGAGCAGAAGTTGGTAATTGTCAATCCACGTTTCCAAATTGTAAAAACCTGTGCCTGTAAACAATTAAGTGGATTTTGTATAAAACAGGTGGGTCTGGGCCAGAGTGGTGAGTAACACTTCATGAGGAGGAGGCTTGGAATGCACTTTGGAGTGTCAGTGGGAAATCTAAAAGGCGGAAAGCAGAAGGAGAGAGTTTCTGGGTGGAGGGAGGTAGATGTAGGAATTGATATAACTGAGAGCCAAAGCAAGGTAGGGTCCCAAAATAGCCAAAAAGTCAAACAGGACTTTGAATGTCAGGAATGTTAGGAGGAAAGGGTAGTTAGTGTAAAGAAAGTGACATTTCAGGAAAGTCTTGATTAGCCTACAGGAGAGAAACTAGGGGAAAACTTCCCATGTGGCAGGACTGAGGGGCATGCCTTGGTTCCCAGGAGAGTCTTAGGGATTGTTGTCAGGTGGTTTACAAGCAGCTATAGATCACAGGGTACTTGCCTGACATCACTGAAAAAGGCATGCCATATGAATTCCATTTATTTGCCTGGCAGCCTTCTTGAGGGATAGGCCCGACAGGCAAATCCTTGAGGTTATATGGTACTTTCCAGCTAAAGGTACATTGTAAATTCCAGTGGGGCACCTGTTAGGTGCTTGAAATCCTTTGAGTGAGATGGAGAAATGGAGACTTAAACATGGGTTAGAGGATTGTTGGGTCTAGAGTGAAGTTCCTTGTAGTGTACCACAGGATCCTGTCTTTATATAAGTAGCTTGAATGAAGATGTAAAAGGGCTTGTTTTTCAAGTTTGTGAGCAATGCAACCTTTGTAAGGGTACCTAAAGTCCTGGTTGATAGAGTCAAGGTTGAAAAAGATCTCAATGGGTTAGGAGCAGGAACCAGGCTAACCTTACAGTACTTGGTGATAACAATATAGTCTTTGCATGTTTTCTTTTCAAATAATGGGGGAAACCTGATGAACTATGAAGTACATTATAAAATTTTGGGAGGAGGTTTGAAAGCTTTAAGGAAGTCAGTTATGTAAGAATGAATGATTGCTAGCAAATAGTTGTCAGAAGTAACAGTGCTAATAATACAAGCTCAGGACCAAGTAAGAGAGACAGCCTGTGTCAATTAATGTTGGGAATACTTTCTGAGAAATGTGTTCTTGGGTGATTTGTGAATGCCATCAAGTGTGCTTACATGAACAAAGACAACAGCACTAGGCAATATAATCCTAAGGGACTTCTGCCATATGTAGTCCATCCATCATTACTGAAACATTCTTATATGGCCCATGACTGTATTTAGAGCAAGTAATAAGTATTATATGTTACATATGGAACATCTTATATTCACTTGATTGTGGCACAATCATACTTTTGATGTGAATGGTAGTTAAGAAAGTGGGGAAGGGGGATGTTTGTCTAGTATGCAGAAGAGAAAACACACAAGTATGTGACAGTTATCTTGAAATACACAGAAAGCTGTCGTGTGAAAGACACCACGAATAGGTAGGTTTAGTCTACATTCTTCCAATGGGCATGCTTAGAGCCTTGCAGGCCTCCTGGGCTACACATATTTGGACTCAACAAACTCACCAGTGAAGGGTGCAACAGGTTTGAGATTCTGTCAGCCAGAATTCTGTAGCAAGGACTCTTATGTTAGGTCTAGGGCAAGTATCTAGGCTTTCTAGAGTATAAATATTATACACGATGAACTAGGCCTGGTATTTACCAGTTTGCAGGAGCTAGATATAAAATAATCGGGAACTTTGTGAGCTGAGAATTAAATTGTTGGCTCTTTGAAATTGACTGTAGAGATAGTATTTGCCCCCAAGAAGTCAGCAGACATTAATGATCAGCTTCACTTCACCCTACCCAGGATCAGTCTTTCAGCGCACCACCAGTAGAGCCTAAACTAAAGGGATAGAGCCAGGATCCTCTGGAATGTGGAAGGGCAAGCCAGGGGAGGGGACATTCTGTTTGTGTGCTTTGGTCTTTTAGGCTTCTGTTTCCCTTCTTAATTGGGCGGAGCTCTCCTGCTAGTGCGCATACCATTTCCTATCTCCTGCCAAGATCTGAGGCCCATGAGTCTCTCTGTCACCGGATCTGCCAGGGAAACTCAGCTATCTTCTGTTTCTCAGAATAATTCCTTCATTGTTTCATGTCGCATTTGGCCAGCCCTCTGTGGAAGGTACCTCCCGCCCCATTCTTAGCACCAGTGGAAAGACTGTGAACAGCGAATGAGTTCAGCCAGAGAAGGGGCTTGGAAACACCTGGCTGCTGAGCACAGGTGACTACATCATCCCAGTGATGGAGCCTTGGGTTACCCCAGATGAATGAGCTTCTATCTCTGTGCCACCCGGGTAGAGGGCAAGCTTTTATTGTTTATCTCCCTCATTTCTTTTTAAAGAGAGGACTTAAAGTCTGAATCATGATATACTCGGAAAAAGCAAAGGCCTTGAGTTAAACACAAGGCAAATTGTAGGCAAATTCGACTCTAGTCATGCAAATCTTACTTGAGTTTGTTTTTAGGCTCTAAATAAAAAACAAAACCAGAAACTGGCTGCATTTACTTTCCTGACATGTCTACAGCATTGAAACCCCAAAAGCTTTCCCATTTTTCCCAGGGACTCCTTTTTTCCAAGCCTCCCCTTTTCAGTTTCCTAAGAGACAGACAATACCCATGATAATTTGAGCTAACCAGCTCCAAGTTTCTAAAACTGAAAATCCTGAGTAAAGTGTATGTTGCAACCAATGAATTTGATCAACTTTTCATGGGAAAACAACCCACCCAAAGGTGATTATTTAAAGCAGTTCTGAGTAACAGTGTTTAAACTGTAAGTGAAGGGGTTGAAGTACAGTTACTGCTTTTAAAATAGAGTGATATATTGTGAAGCTGTCTGTGAGTCTGTTTTAAAGGAGATTAATCCTAAGGAAAGATGCACTATGTCCCGGAGTGATGATGGGTACGAAGGCGATCAGGAGGGAATAAAGGAAGAAAAGCAAACCAGGAAGAAAAGAGACAGCCACAAGTTCATAGGCCAGGGACATACCTTTTGAAGAAAGGTCTATCATAAGGCCTGGGACAGGGAATAAAGAGAAAAAGGGAGCCCTGCTGCAGAGCTATAGGATGGCAGCACTGAGGTGTTGAGTGGTCTTGTCCATCAGAAGCCTGGCCTGGGACACAAGGAACCCCGGGAAGAATTCCCTCTGGCTATACAAAGTTGTGGCTCAAGCCAGGGCTCAGAACCAGGCTTACTGGGCAGTACTCAGCCCCTGAACTTGGACCCAGAGAAGCTATGGAAAAGTTGAACTTGTAGGAATGCATTACTGAGAAGAATCAGCTACATGAGATACAAATGCTAGATGTTTGAGAATAGAAAGTTAGGCTTGAGTGGCCTTGCACAGCAAGGAAGGAGTTAAGCTAAGGGTCACTCTCAGGAAGTAAAAATAAAATGACAATGAGGGACATGTGGATACAAGGGGCATAGAAAAGCAACAAAGTTTATTAAGGTAGCATGCACTTCAGTATCCAGTGGCCCCCCAGTGTGGCAGAGACAGGGTCCTATTGGTTTTAGTTAGGCAATACCAACACTAAGTCTAGAAGCCTTGAAATAATACAGTTTAGGGGTTTTGATGGCTCATTTTCTCTGCCAGTTAAAGAATTAGAAAGCAGGAAAGATCTTCAGCACAACGGGCAGCAGCAGAGAAATCTCAAGCACCACAACAGAATCAGTTGAAGAAAGGCATTTTTTGTGGGTGAAGACACACACACACATGCAGGTGACACAAAGAGAAAAAGACCCTCTGCAAAGGAGAGAGGGTCTTGGGAATTCAAGAAATCCAGCCTCTTCTTGAGGACTTGGGAGGACTGTGAGTTTTAAAGCCTCTAAGAGTTTTTCTTCCCTAATTTAGAGTTAGTCAATTTGAAGAAAGCTAGGATGGTTGATTGGCCCAGTACTTGTTTGTATTACATATCCTGAGTAGGCCTTGAATTTGCTGAGCCAATCCATCAGCAGGGGGCCTGCTGGTGGGAGACAAAAGCCCACAAGGCCTTTGTTCTAAGCTGCCAGGCTTGTGTCTCAAGTCAGGAGTGTGAGGAAGAAGCTGGCCATCTTGGAAATTTGCCACCTGTATTACCTAGCCATGGCTCCTCTCCCGTCTGTCTGCCTACCAGGGATTCTGTCTCACTCCTAGTGTCTCACTACTACATGGTGCTGGCCTCAGTGAGAAATATGCACAACAGTCAGCATCCAGCCTTCCCTAGCCAGGGTTCCAGGAGAGAATGAACCTCTGCTTCCCCAAGGTGGCCACAGTGAACTTATTAGCACGTACCCAAAGGCTGAAGGTACCCAGCTTATTTTGTGTGCCTATAGTTCCTGCTGTAAGCCTAGGAGAAGAAAGCTAGGTAAGCCTCGCCAGGTGACTGATGCTGGCTCACAGAGTGTGCAATCAACAAACATCTCAGTGCTTCGTGGGCTTCTGTTCGAAAAGGAGGTAGTGGGAAACAGCTGTAGTGAAGGCCACTTGGAATTGGAAGTGTACAAACAAGATCTCCCCCTCCACAGCTCCAACCAGATTTGCTCCATTCATTGAAACTCTGCCAACTCTTCCCCAGGATTAAAGCCTTTAATAAGCCAAAGTCCTTGCAAAATTTTATATATATCTCCATCCATCCAGTAATCTTGTCATTAAATTAATTTCTATAAAAAAATTTGTTTTTGCTTTCCCATTTCACATGGAAATTATTCCGTGGAAAGAGTTCAGTGGAGTTGAAAATAGTTAGGTTTATTATCACTTACTAGTGTGGTCATTCGTACAGCATTTATTGAATAAACAAGTGAGCTAGCCTTAAAAGTCTTTCACGTACACTGAAATTCAGTTGGTCTTTGCCCAAACACAATATGTAAGGTCGATGGTTCTGACCATTATACAGCAGAGAAAACTTAGGCTCATAACATACAGACAACAGAAACAGAAACACTGTGGTAGTTTGAATGAGGAACGCCCCCGCTCCCCAATAGTCTTTGATATTTGAATTCTTGGTCACCAGTTAGTAACTCTATTTGCAGAGGCTTGGAAGGTGCAACCTTTCAGGAGGAAATATGTCCACTAGAGAGTTTAAAGTCTTTTCGTCAGTTCCAGTTCTCCGTCTCTGCTTTCTGCTTGTGGTTGAGGATATGAGCTCTCAGCTTCCTGCTCCAGCAGCTAGACTGATGCTTGCTTGCTGTGTGCCTCCCAACCACGACGGATTCTTATTCCTCTAGAAGCCAAAGTAAACTTCTTCCATAAGTTGCTTTTTGGCATGGTGTTTCATCACAGCAACAGAAAAGTAAGCAACACAAGCACAAAGTAGATATGTATTAGAGCTCGCTCTAGAAGCCAGCTCTTGAATAGTGATGCAGACCTCTTAAGGGATATCCAGGAAAACAATGGCCAATTGAGGGTTATGAGAAAATAAGTGTTTCCATTGTGTTCTGTGAGGCCCTGTGATATTGCATGTGGATGTAAGCATCCAGAAGAAGGTGCCATGATTTTTCATAGAGAAACTTACAGCTTTGTTGGAGAGCCCAACTGCTGCACCTATAAACAGTGCAGTGGCCGAGACAACTGCTAGGTTGAGTGGAGGTGAGCTGAAGGACAGAAAGGAGTTCTGAAAGGAGACTTGAGACACAATCTTGAGTAGAGAGAGACAAGACTATATGGGTCCACAGGTCAACAAGCCAGAAGAGTCCTTGCAAGTGAGAGTATCCCCAGGGACAGATTGCACAGGGCTTGTTCATACTTAAAGAAGAAGCCACCTTCACTTGGAGGTGAAATTCAAAAGTTCAGCATAGAAAAGGCCTGAGGACTTGAGGAACCAGTAAAATGAAAATTCATTCCGGCAGCGTCTGAAAGGCCACTGGAGCCAACACAAGCCGCTCTCACAGCGTGACCACAGCCCTGGTGCTGAGACAAACACTGCCTAACAGAAGGCACTGGGCACTCCTGTGGAGTGTTAGCATTAAGGTGGACAGCAGAACTCACTCCGCGGCTCTTATTTAGTGCCAAAGCCTGGGGTAAGGCCATGAGGTGACTGCTAATAGAAGGGAATGTAGAGTTGACCTCTGAGAATGCCGGCATTATAGGGGATGGAGAGAGGAACAGCTCACAGAAGCATGGAGTAAGAAAGTGACAGCGATCTGATTCAAAGAAGCAAACATTAGAAATTGAACCCAGAGGGAAACTTGGTGGAATAAGGGAACAGTTGTTTTGGGGCCTTCCAAGCAATTAGAACTTGGATTTCCTGTGATCAGCAACTTGCTTCTTGAGGAAGGGAGTAGCGAGAACTCTTTTAGGAAAACAAGTCTAGCAACAGGTTGTAATTGATTAGAAAGGAAGAAGACTGGAAACAGAGAGGGTCCCAGGGACTATCTCCAAGATCCAGGTGAGGCCCAGGGATAGAGGCCTTGAGAGCAAAGGGGAGCAAGTGACTTTGAGGGACACTTCAAAAGTAAAGTAATGGAGGTTAAGTTCAGTTGTTAGAGTGCTTGCCTGGAGTGCATGGTTTTGTTTGATCCCCAGCACTTCCTTAGTTTAAAAAAAAAAAAAAAAAAAAAAGGACAATTAGTATACACCTATAATCCCAGTATGCCTATAATCTGAATACTTTGGAGGTGGGTGCAAGATGATCAGAAGTTCAAAGTTATTTATAAAAAGAAGATAAAGAAAGTAAAGAGGAAAACAGTCATGGCAGATGACTGTTGAGCATACTGACTTTAGATAGAGAGAGTGTCGTGGTTCCTATAGAAGAAATTAGTTGAATCGTAGGGTAGGGGATACTGAGTTCACTTTAAGGCACCAGTAGAGATGTAGAAAGACTGAAGCCCGGGCCAGCTAAATGTGATGACAGGAGTGAGTTTCCTGTGGCAGGTGGGACAGGGTCCACAGGAAGAAGCCAGAAAAGAGGAGAGTGTCAGGAGTCAGTAGAGAGCCAACTCACTGAATTACAAACCTTGAGGAGACTGCAGGGCTAGTTAGTCAGATAAAGGGACAGGGCAAAAGCTAGAGGCCAGGAAAGGCCTGTGGGCCTCAGAGGAGGAGTGTATGGTGCCATACTCACGTAGCTTCTGTAGTGTATAGTCAACTTGGATGTCCTTAAATTACCTCCATAGTACCCCGACTAGCCTCCCAACCTGTCTCCCTGCTCCATTTTCAATTTCTCTGTAAGCTGGACACGGGAGTCTCTGCCTTTAAGATCAATATTAAATGGTAGTAAGGTCTCCAATACAAACCTGCCCACATGCTTTCAGTTGCATTTGTGGGTTCCTTCAGAAATGAAGAAAGACTGGAGCAGAGCATCAGGAAAGCAGAGCAGAAACAGGGCAAGCAGTGCTGTCTCAACTGGAAAAATCAAAGAGGGGAAGGAGAAAAGTAAGCATGATTGAAGTGATAACTAAGAAGCCCCTGCAATGTGGGATAAGCCCATGATGCTACTGCCAACGACAGACTCACTCTGCACATCCCAGAACCTGCCACCACAGCCACCTAGAAGATGAGGGAGTGGAATCCTTCCCTGGGCTGGGCTAACCAGCTAGCTTCCTTTGCACTGAGGCTTGTATCTTTGATCCAAATAGAAGGTGGACCTTGGCTCAGTCTCACATGCTGCAGAATTTGTTGTTGCTGTGTTTACTTTTCCACTCTCCTCCTGGCTGGCATTTACTGTAAATGTCACCATTTAACTACTGAGTGGTTGGTGCCATTAAGTCGAAGGTCTTGCGAATTCGGTGACTTGCTCATCAATGTCTTAACTTCAGGCTTAGGACCCTGATTCCTAGACACACTTTCTAATCCCAAGCATAGGTGATTTTGTGCGAAGAGAATGCTGTCATATTGCTTTTTTTGTTTTGTGGGTGTGAAGCTACATGTGATCAGAGGGGAAGCTTCAGGTGGCCCCTAGAACCCTGGGGTTGGTGAGGAGTTTAGAAACCACCCTGTTTAACCTCCCACTCAGGGATCCTTCCAGCAGCACTTACTAATAACTGCTCTCTTGGTTTAAAGTGCTCCCCAAAATAAATATTGGGTGGGTGATCCAAGTAGGTTGATCTGATATTACCAGGGATAGCAGGATGATAAGGTTTTTTTTTCGGGGGGGTGCCATTTTTAGTTAGAATTTCTTGGATGTATAAATATGCACGTGGCACCCTAGCCCTCTGTCCTTCTGAATTTTCACTCTTGATATCTGCCCATCTGGTGGTAGTCCTGGATGACTTCATGAGTAGGAAAGCAGAGATAGTGAGACAGGTGACCAAACACCCAGATGCCACATTAAAGCCATTCTGCATGCACTGGCAAGTCAAGGGATGTGACTGTGGTTGTATTTAACTCAGAGAGTCACGTCGTGTCGCAGCAGCTCTGATGTGTCGTGTCTAAGTACAGTCGACACCATGGTTGGTTTCTTTGACTTTGTCATTCAGCCAACTCAGCTGAATAGACACACTGCTCCTGCAATGAAGGAACGGCCTCAGGCTCAGCTAGTATCTTCTCCACCCCTACCACCTTTGGAAAGAGAAAAGAAACTTCCTTGTTCCTCTGTTTAAGGGGTAAGCTTTACTAACGCATCATAGAGCAGATCTCGTCACATAGAGCAGGCAATCTCAGGCTGTTTCCCGAAGTTCTGGAGATTATGTCCTTGGTCACTTGTCATCTGGGCTTCTCAGTGGTGTCTACAAAGAGGCCAAGAGCTGCTTCCTCTGTGTAGTGGAGATCAAGTCTCCTAGTCTGCTCTCCAACCTTAAGAAACCTCAGTACTGTGTTTCCCAATTACTCTTGAGCAGAGGAAGATGCCCTGGGGCCTTTGTTCCTAAGCGTGGAAACCAAAGAAAACTTGTCCACTTCTGGATGGTGGTACTGATGGCCAAGATGGTTTCCACCCTGGCACCTCTCACCCTTGTGCTGCCCTAGCCCTGTGGGCTCCTTCCTTGTTCTATGAACATTTCTTGTGTTCCCTCCTCTGCACCTCCCCTTAAGCTACTTTCTCATCTGCAGCTCCTGCTCCTCTCTCAGCTCTGAAGACTGTCCTCCTAATCCTGACTCCTTAAATTATGTTCTGTCCAGCCAGCAGCAGCCTTCCCTGAAGACCACTGGAGTTTAAGCTCCACAAGAACAAAGACTTTCTTGTGGATGCCTAAATACTCAGCACCTGGTACCTGGTAGATGCTTGGTAAATGCTTATTGAGTGAAAAAAGAGATCATTCCCTCTGGCCTCCATGTGTCACTTGCTGTGTGCAGAACCAGTTGCTAAAATTTGTGATAGCAGAAACCATTGCTTAGTATCTCCTCTAGCAGAGAGCCTCAGATGTACTGGAAGCTCAGTAAATATGGGCAATTGAGACTGCTATATAATCACTCAGTACTGCCACAGTGTTCAATGTGCTTAAGGGGAACACGACAGCTCATTCTGCCCCTGCTCTAGGTCTCTTATAAAACTACCTTTGAATGACTTTTAAGCAACCCAAGGTCTTCTCTTCCCCATTGAGCTCTTGCGCAGGGCAGGATATTCTTGAGCATGATACTGTTAACCCCACATTGTTCTTCCAGAATTTTGTAAGAGCTCCAGAGTTTGTTCACATCCATTATCCAGTGGTTGGCTAGTTAATTCCTGAGTAAGCCACTCTGAAAACTGGTTATGATTCTCTTTCAAATACATAATTGGGAGAAGGCCAGGAAAGGGTATATTATTCTATCTTGTAGGAGGGAAGAATCCAGCAGATAGTCACAGCACTGTGGAGCCAGGGCCTTCCTTTCTTCTGTTACTGTAAATTATCGCTGTAGTAGAAAGCCAGATTGCACGAGATGGAGCCTCACACTCCCTCTCAGCAGAGGTCTTATATAAGAAAACCTTCATAAATAAACATTGCTATTAAAATGCATGTTGTTTAATATAAAGGGCAGTAATTGTTTTACATGACTTCTAAGTTCTAAGCTGTCCCTTGCCTCTGGAGCAGCTGTTGAATGAATGAAGTTTCTTTTTGTTTAGTAAAAGGAAACTAATTTTGTAAGCACAAGGCATGATGGCACATATCTGTAATCCCAGCAGTCCTGAGGCTAAAGCAAGAGGATCAGGAATTTGAGAACCACCTGAGCTACTTAGTAGAGTTCTAGACCAACCTAGCTATGGGTGTGGGGGGGACTAATTTTGTAACCCTCCAACATGCCTACCATAGAGATAAAACAGTAATTGCTTTTAGATATTTTACCTGTCTCCCTGTGTCTAGTCTTTCTCCTACCCATCTAAGAATTCAAGCACCAGTAGAGCCAGATGGTACAGTCTGCAAGCTGATGAAGCTACAGCAGGTGGCACACAAGGGGGCCTTATAAGAGGGCAGCACCATTTCCCGAGATCATCACTGCTGTGAATAAACATGGGCCCCAGAATTGCCCGAGCTTTTGGTTTCCCTGAGAAGCTGGAAATCCCTACTCTTAGGAAATACCGCCTTAGTTCTCAGTGTGAAAAAGTTTAAATCCTTTAGCCCCAGCACTCAGGAGGCAGAGGCAGGTGGATCTCTTCTGTGAGTTCAAGGCTAGCCTGGTCTACAGAGTGAGTTCAAGGACAACCAGTACTATATAGAGAGACCCTGTCTCAAAAAAAAAAATCTTGAATATGATCAAAATATGTACCCTTGTGGAAATGCCATAATGAAACTCATTATTAGATATAACCTAGTATATGCTAATGAAATTTTTAGTAAATAGTTTAAGTTTTTTTGTTTTGGTTTGTTCGTTTGAGGCAGGGTTTCTCTGTTGTACCTCTAGCTGTCCTCTGCCTCCTGAGCGTTGAGATAAAAGGTGTGTGCCACCACTGCCCTGCTAATAGTTTTAAGTTTTATGCATATCAAATTAATAATGTCTCTGTTGGATTCTTCCTGTAGGATTAACAGTTTGCAGCCTTTTTCCCGCCCTTTTGGTCCCGCCAGCTTTTTGGTGTTTGGAAGTTCGCTAGGCTGTTCCACTGAGGCTAGCCAGAAGAGTAAAGCTCAAGTTGCTTTTGCACAGGCCTGCTCTCCTAGAAGCATAGCATTCCTATGCATGCACATGAGTCATGACTATGGGTCATGTGAATCATAATGGCTTGTGCAGTAAGCATTTATTATCTTATTTTCTGGGGGTCAGTAACTTGGGAACAACTTGGCTTAGACAGTCCTGGCCCATTCTTGGGAGGCTGCACCCACTGAGCCCTCATCTGGAGCTATAAAACACTTGAAGGCTGGCTAAGGTGTGCTTCTAAGGAGGCTTACTCATGCAGCTGACACGTGGGTGCTGGCTGCTGGTAGGCGTTCATCACCCTCTCAACATGGTCACTGCCTTCCCCTGTAGCCAATGGTTTAAAACCCAACAGGCTAGGAGCCAGGGTCTTCTGTAACTGATTTCACAAGTCACACAGCATTATTTCTGTGCTATCCTAACTGATTCCACGCATTTACCCTACTTGGTGTAGTGGGGCTGGTGCCAAGAAGATTTTCATAAGGACTGTCACAGGCCATCCCAAAGGTTGGCTGTCACCACTGTGCTCCCAGTAGACCCTCAGTAAATCCTTTGTAAACATGATCCAACATTAAAAGGAGTTTCCCAAAGAAACTCAGAATAGCACACACATCACAGTGATTTGTGTTTCATTTACGAGCATTTCTGAGATCAACCTCAGAAATTCCCCTGCTTTTATATCTCATCTCAAGAAATGCCTCCTCTGGAACTATCTAAAATTAAAATTAAAATCCTGTTCACACAATCACTTAAAGTGATAGATTCATGTGTACCTTCTGCTCCCAAAGAGAATGCTAATTAGCTCACCCCTGTCTGCTCTATGGGGTATTCCTTGATTATTCTTTGTTGGCATGTTCTCTCAGTTACCAAGGATGCCACACAACTGAGCCTGACTATTGTTGGTTTGTTTTCCCTTTTTAAGTACTTGGGAAGGTATAAGCAGGAGTGATGGGGACTTACCTCAGAGACAGGATGCAAGCCTGGAGGATAATGACCAGTTATGGTCTGTGCTCCAACATCTACTACACAAGCCTCACTGGCATCACAAGTCAGTTGGACGAGTGGGATTACCCCAGTTTCTGCCATGGCATCCATTTCTGGTTCTCCCTTTCTGATCCACCCACCACCAACTCAAAGGGCAAGACAAGTGGGTGTTGCTGATGCTCTCAAACACATACACTTCAGGCCTCATGCTGCTAGAGCCTCTTTCAAACCACCCTTTGTATTAACCGTTTAAACAAGAGTAGCTTGAATAAAAATGTTAAAGGGGAAGGAAAGGTGCCCCAATACGATTTCTCCCTAGGAAAATCCCCAACTGGTAGCCAGTTCTTGTTTGTTCCATAAAGAAAACCAAAGGCTGAGAATTGAAGGTCACCACTAGCAACATGTATGGACCCTGTGACATTTGTATGTGTACCTGAGGGAACATTATATGGGCCCAGTCCCTGAAGCTGCCCACTCTAGCAGTGGCCACCAAATCCCAGTATTAGTAAATGGAAATGAAATGTATAATTCATAAGGCCATGATGGCATGCAATCTGCGACGGGGGGGTGGTAATTATAGAATTGAGAAATGAAGCTGCAGTGTGTAAGGAACCTTTCTACGGGAGAGGCTGTGTGATAGATGGCCTGCATTGTTCTCTTTCTGACCTTTTCCTGAACTTCCTGTTAGAAGAACAGAGGAAATACAGTTCTACCGTTTCCCATATTGTTTTTGAATAATACCTTAAGATGTCCACCCTTAGCATTTTGATCTTCCACTGGGAGTTTACTTTCTCTCTTGTGCTTTTCTATTTTGCCATAGAAAAATCTAATCACTTATGATTCTGCCCTAGTGTTAATGCGGAATACAGAAGGTACACAAATGTTTGTCCACACTGAACCCAGTGCTTATGGGGGGAAAGGAAAACTCTGTGGCATCCATTCCCTCTGCTCCATATTCCCTGTCAAGCAGAACAAGAGGGAATGGCCTCCAACAATGATGCCAAACCCAGAAGGAAGGACAGCAGACTCAAACCTGGAACCAAACAATAGAATCTTTTTAAGTAGAAGGGAAGGCATAGGCAGAAGTGATGGGGACTCCTGGCAGAGACAGCGATGCAAGCCTGGAGGGTAATGACCAGTTTGGGGGTTATCCTCCATCATCCACAAGCCTCAGTGCCACCTCTGTGCTGCGCTTAGCTGACTCTCCAGGGCTTTCCACTCACGAAAAGTCTGTTGATCTGGCCCTAGAAGCCCAGAAGAGGGAAAGATGGAAGGGCCCTCCTCACCATTCGTTGTCTTTATTAGCATACATTGGTTATACAGAATAGCAGGTTTCATTATGACATTCCCCTTTGGGGAGGGGAGAGAGTGTAGGTTAAAACAAGTTCTCATTGTGTAGTTTAGCTAGCTTAGAACTTGCCTTGAGAGCCTTTCTCTGCCTTTGCCTCAGCCGCAAGACTGGCATTATAGGTGTATTACACCAACACACCCTGCTCCATTAAGACTTTTTCATAGGTGTATATAACATATTCTGATGATACTCACCCCCCTTGATCACTCTTCTGTCCCTCCCTGCTCTAGCGGGTCCCTTCCTCTTCCCACATAGTCCTCCCTTCTACTTTTTGTACTCACATGGTTTTTTGTTTAGTTATTGTTGCTATTATTGTTCAAGTCTAGATTCCTCATGAGATGAAAACTGAAACTGTACCCATATACCCTACGCTGGAACCCTGAAGCAGGGGGCGTTTTAAAGAGGGGCTCTTGTGCCCTTCCCTCTTTCTATCAGACTACCACCTTTTTTAACTTGCAAAATTAGTGCGTTTAGCAGGCATGAGGGAGTTGGAACTTGGAGCTGCCCTCCAAAGAAAAGATACTAAAGGCTCCAAAGTCCAGTATACAGAGCCTTTTCCACCTACCATAGGAGTGGACTTAGGAACAAAAAACTCTGCAAAGCCTAGAATGGGCCCCACAACAACCCGAGACTCTTTTATCTTTTAAAAATGAGGGATATTTAAGACCCTTTTCTCCACAATCTGTACTTGAATAAAATACTGATAGTATTTTACATGGAGGCCATCTGGAGCCTAGTCCCTCCCCCTTCTCCCCAGGAAAGGGCATGCTAACAAGTCTCACATTTGCATATGATCCAGCTCTTGGCTCATGGCTTTGTAAAAATTGTAAGGAGGCTACAACCTTGGTAGGGAGGACATTAGACCCAGTCACAACCAATACACACACACACTTGACCACACTGTAAATAAACTCATTTTCTGTTTCCTAATTTCTTCAGAGTACAGGGAAACTAAGACATCTAATACTTGACATATGAACCTCATAACAGTGTTGGTCCTGAGTTGGGTTTCTTGCTTGACGTGATCGACATGATGATCTCCAGTTCCATCCATTTTCCTACAATGACATTAATTTCATTCTTTATGGCTGAGCAAACGTCCATTGTGTATATACACCAGAGCTGCTTTATGCATGGGTTTGTTGAGAGCACTTAGATTTCTATGGGATTTTTATCCAAGCCAGAATTTCTAACAAGACAAGGCTTTACTTAGCTTCACCATCACAACCATCAGTTGAATCTTTGGAGTACTGGGGGAGGGGTGATTGCTGTTGTTATTTTCTTTCATTTTAAAATCAACCTCTGAGGACAAATGGAAAAGAATTAGACAATCCTAGGTTAGAGCCTTTCAGCTGGAGCCTCTGAGTTTGGTTACCTCCATTTCGTCAGTTGGTGCTGAGTTCTTGATGTGCACAGTACTATGCCCAGCAGGAAGTCACCAGCACTTCCTTAAGAAACCGGTGTGGGCTCTGCCTCCCTACAGAGTTTCTGGACTCAAGGGAGTCCAAGACAGCCTGATTTCATCCGTGCAGACACTTCCTCCTGTTCTCAGGAGGCATGAGTGACACTTGCTGGGCTGATGCTATTGTAAGCTTATTCTTTGGTAGCAAGGAAACTGAGTTCTTCATAGTATGCTTGTGGCCATTCTTTCAAATACCTATTTAATTGCCTGGGAAAGTAGCTAGATGCTTGTTTGTTTTAAATCTCCCATCTAGTCTCTCCTTTTCTCCATTACTGTTTCTTCATCTCCAGATGTGTGTACATACATTTCCAGATGTGATGCACACACATGCTCACAAATGTTTTTCCTTATCCACCACATCAGTTTATACGTTTTTAAGGGAGCAAACTCCCTGTGTCAGACTTCTGCCAGAAGTAGGGTTTTTTGTTTCTCCTGCAGTTTTCCTCATTAAAATCTCCATTATCAAGTAAGAACTCAAAAGAGTTTCTCAGTCCCTCCCCTTTCATTAAAAAGCCTAAGAAATTGCTGTTTCACTGCTTCTTCACAGTCACTTTGGTGTGACTGAGCATTTACTACAGTTTCTTTTATAGGAGAAGAAAAGGTGAGGAGCTGAACCATAACCATCACAAGCATCATTGTGAACAGAGACAAGCAGTGTCTGTCCCCACCTCACACTAACTGCTTATAAGTCTCTGCTGGGTACAAGGTGCACTGACATTGGCATGTGGAGCCTGTGGCCCCAGTCTAGATGCAAGGCTGACTTCTCTCATTTAAAGAAAAGATATAATATCTATATCAGTGAAAGTGGGATGCAAAAGAGAGCACCTCCCCTTGGTGAAGGAGAGTTCTGGAGGAGACGGGGTCTAAGTGGAAAACCTTGTAGACCCAACCAAAAGAGCGTTTTCCAAAGACACAAAACTGTGCTGGAGGCAATGGGGGCAGTGACAGGAAGTGTCATTGTTTCATGGAGAGTACTGCCTCTCAGCCCTCCACGCTGTCTTGCTGTCCAAGTCCCTCCTTGTCCCCCCTCTCCACTTTTCATCCCCAGCTGTGGCAGCTCCTTAGTTCCAGTACCCACCAGTTAGCTCACTCTGCTGGAGTAGTGTTTGGTATTCATGAGAACAAAATGAACATTCTGATCTCTTGCTGAAGGTTGTTGCTCCATTCCCAAGGCCTTCAGTCCCTGCTCTTGGATTACAAAAGAGGCCCATTGTTACAATAAAACCAGCAGTTTATGGGAAGATGGGGCAATGGTATTGCCACCTGGGGGAATAGCTCAGCTTCTTGCACCAACCTGTGTTCTGCTTAGTTTCTATAGTGTCCCAGGACTCAGTGGCTGTTACCAGGGGATAGCAACTCCCCTTGGTAGGAGTTGGTTCAGATGACATTCAGATTGCTTACCTGCTATACTTCTGCACCCCCTAGTGGCAGATTTAAAGAGACAGCCGAGTGTTTCTTGATGAAGACATACAAAAGCAAATTAGGATTTAGTTGTTTTGTTTTTTACTCCCTCCCACACCCCTAGCACTTGGATATTGAAAGTTATCCGTTAAATAAGTTACCTTTGGCTAGAGTTTATGCCCATCTTGTTTAGCGGAATTCCCCTGTTCCGAAATTCTGCTGAAGCAACCTGACAACCACTGTGAAAGCTCTTCCCTTATCCAGGCCCTGAGCAAAGCCCAGGGGACATACTGTTATACAGTGTACCATGGTCAAGCCCATTTTATGGGTGTTTGCTGCTGTAGACTTGAAGGACATACTTTTGACAGTCCCTATGCAGATTTGGATACCTGGCAAAGCCAAGATCACGTGCATGTTGCCCATGGGGCATCTAAGCCCATATATGCCTGCTTTCTTGGAGATAGCCACATCCTGCACTCACTGAGTCAGCAAACCCCATCAGGTAGCTTCTGATAACTTTCTGCTGATAACTTGCTCTGCAGGGTGTTAGCAGACTTTGGCCCTTGGTGCTTGGTAATCCTCTATTCAAGATAGTGAACAGAAAGAAACCTCTGATGCTTTGCCTGCAGCTGAGTGGGAATTCACCCTCTAGTGTGCTTGTCATCATGCTCAGTGAGGTCTTTTTCATAGCTCAGGTTTCTGGCTTCTGTTCTCTGAATTGGTCTGGTTCCAGTCAGTGAACCTGAAATGTACCTCCATTTCAAAGGAAGAAGTTTCTATTGTCAGAGTCCTCTCTTTTATCCACAATCAGCAGCAATAAATAGTGGCTTGCCGTTTAATCCTACAAGCCACATGACCAGAGGAAGGTGGAAGGAAATAAGCCTTGTCTATATTGTAGTCAGTTGTCTATGAGTTGGAGATACAGAGGCCTCTCCAGTCCAGGCACAGGGCACTATGGGAAGGAAAGCACTGACATGCTTCTGTTCATGTTCACTTACCGAAGAAACATTTACTGAGTACCCAGAATGAACCAGTTGAAGCTAAATGTTAAAGCAGTGAGAATGTTGACATTAAACCAGTAAAGTGCCACATAGGATAATATCACTGTCTTGGTATGGTTTTTATCCAGGGTAGAGAGAGTCTTGAATGATAGGCTGATGTGGAAGGACCTAGCCCCTCCATGGCACAGCATCCCATTCTCACTCTGTTGCTAGCTTCGACATGTGTCACCAGGTTGAATAGAGCGAAGATGCTATAGGGGCAGTTGATCCATAGGAACTAAAATTCCAAATTCCCTCAGGGTAAAGGAAAGGGGTTGCCCTCAGAAAGCATGACAGGTGACAGCAGGTGACAGAGATATTTGAGTTGGCCCTTCCCAGAATCAGCAGGTTAGAAAATTGCTAGAGTTTAGCCCTCAGCTTCAGTCAACAGACTTAACAGAGAAAAACATTCAACTGAAGGAAATGTGAGGACATCACTGAATGTCCACGACCCCATCTGCTTACTCCGTCTTTTAGCCCTGCTCTTTCCGGTTCCTTCAGACCCACCTTGTCTGGAGTTTCATGAGGCAGAGGACAGCTGAGGCTAGGGGATCCACTTCACCAGTGTGGCCCACACCATCCCACGTGTGTCTGTGGTGTAAATGTTACAGTTTGCTGCTGTAGTGGCTCAACAAGGATGACAAGGAGGCATTCTCACTGGTGCAAACCATTCCAGATCTCAGCAGAGGGAACCACCATCATGGCCAGTGGACCTGCAAGCATCTGAGCTCAGGTGTTTTTCTTAATTCAGAACTCCTCAGGTGCAGATCATAAGTAATCAAACATCCCCCACAAAAATCCAACAGCTGCAGAGAATACAAAATGCCAAGACCTTGGCAGCCCCTCACCCAACAGTGCACAAAACAGTTATCTTAAACACAACTAAAAATAAACTTCTGCATTCCCCTTTTCTGTATAAGCCAGTCCAAAAAAACTGCTTTATCTGTACAGCACAGTTTAATACTACAGACCAACAAAACCATTTACAAGAGGAATAATTATGAGGCTTCTAATGCACATGGTCAAATGATACAAAACATCTGTCAAGCTTTTCACAATGTCTTTGGACAGCAGAAAAACATCAATGTCTAATTATCTGAAATTCAGTCATGATCTTCTGGCCTCATCCAAAAGGTTAGGATCACTTTTCTGGCTCTGACGTCTGCAGCACACACAGCTTGTCCTCCAGGCTCTGGTTGGCTCCCCTCCACTGCTGCTGCTGTTCTAGGTGGTCATCCCATGGTACTGGCATCTTCAGAAAGCTGCTGGGATCCCTTGCTGCAACTGGGCTGCACTTTCACCAGTAGCCTCTCCTGGGCTCTCTTCATTGTGCTAAGCCTTGATTTCTTTACATGACCCCTTCAGTCTGGGCCTTCAACTGCCACTGAGGCTGCACCCTCACCAATGGCCTCTCCTGGCCTCTCATAGTGCCAAGCCTCAGCTCTCCACAACCCCTTCATGTCTTCAAAACTAGTGCCACCTGGGTAACTCTTAGTACCAAGTTTGGCTGCCAGCAGGAGATACAACCTCAGTCAATTCTAAAAAACAGTTTCTGTGTGTTGACCCTTGGGAAACACTTTCCAAGTTTTAAGATAGAATCTGGTTTACTGGAAAAATAACTGGTCACTTTGTCTGCAGTAAGAGTCCCCTTGTGCGTGAAGTTCTCATCACCATCACCAGTATCTGGACAGCTTCTCTTAGTCAGATTTGCAGGGGGGAAAAAAAAAAAAAAGCCTGGTCAGTTTAACTAAGTGACCTTTTGGCTCCAAGCTGAGGCTTCCACAACAGCAGGGGGTCCTGGGAAGAACTTCTGGTTGAAATATTCTGGCAGTTTGGCGTTCTTTCTCACCACTGCTATGGGGAAACAATATACCCTTCTTCATAGACCTCAGACACAAGACCCACTTGGGCTTCACACACACAAAAAGGAATCAACAAACTCAGCTTATAGAACAGTACACTTTGGTTTTCGTTTCCCGTGTTCTGGCTCCTGCCAGAGGTGGGAGGGAGCATTGGTTCCACGATCAGGAAAAGCGGTCGAAACCTTGCTTCTTTCCTGCTCCCAGCTGAATTTTTTGTTTTTACCATGAAAATGTCTTTCTCTAAAGGCCTCTATTCTATGGCTCTCACTTTTGAGCCCTCTTTCTCACTTAATTTTCACAATTTTCTCTTCATAGAGGCTTATTTCCTTCCTCACTCTCCTCTTCCTTCAGGAGATTTCTGTTCATTGTTTTTGCATATATATAATCTCTGTCCTCTAGGAGCTGCCCTGAGCATACTTTGCCAGACTCTGTGAGGTCTGGAGTTTCTTTCTTGTTCTTCCTTGTCTCCATGTTGATGACTGTGACTTTGGGCTCCACGTTGCAGGTGCCACTTGTAGTAGTGTGCTGCTGTGGCAGCTTGCCAAGAGAGACATGGAGGCATTTTCATAGACTCAAATTCTGCCAGACCTCAGTAGAGGGAACCACAGTCATGGCCAATGCCATACTTGACAGTGGAGCCCTGAACTTCTGAGCTCAGGTGTTTTAATTGACTCCTCAGGTGCAAATCATAAAGAATCAAACACCCACCCACAGAAATCTAACACTTGCAGACAATACAAAAATGCCAAGACCTTGGCAGCTCCTCACCAGTGTTTATCTTAAACACAACTAAAAATAAACTTCTACAACACATAAAGGGACAGCTTTCAAAGCCCTTTGAGGAGAATAGATGGTGTGTAGAAGAGGAGGGGTTTGACATTCTGGAATGCTCTTTGCTGTGGTTGTATTTGCTGTCTAACCATGTGTTGTATTTGTGTGTGTGTGTGTGTGTGAGAGAGAGAGAGAGAGAACAGGGCCAGGGGTATGTGTAGTGTGCAAGGGAATTAGCACACCCACATTCACTCATTTCCCCCCCAATTCCTCCCCTTTTTTGGGTATGTGTGTGACTGTGGAGGCCAAAAATCAATTTCTGGTGTCATTCCTCAGGAGTTACCCATCTTGCTTTTTGAGACAGGGCCTCTTGCTGGCCTAGAACTTCCTGGTCACTTAGAAAGCCCCAGGGATCATCCTCCTCCCTCCACCCTCCAGCTCTGGGATTACAAACATAGGTTACCACTTCTGGGTTTTTATATAGGTGGTAGGGATCAAACTCAGGTCCTTGCTTACATAGCAAGCACAACATTTACCTAGCCATTGTCCCAGCCCTTGTTGTGTACTTCTTTGTGTCTGTCTTTCTCAACAAAAAATGAAATAAGATATTTTTAACTGATAAAAGCACCAGGAATTTTATAAGTGTAAAACAAATCAGTATGTGAATACCAGCACACCTCATAATTCAATTCCCTGGACTGGGCTGACTAGTAACTGTCTACTAACATTGGTTGAGCATATACTTTGGCAAAAAAGCACCAACATAAAGCCTGTTGTGGTGGAACTGTGGTCCTGGACAGGCTCTCTCCAGCAACTCTTGGCTTCCTGGTAAAAAACACCAGAGGCTAGACAGGAAGATTTAGAGCACACAGGCTGGAAACAGGCAATGTTAGTACGGCGCAGCCAGGAAGGCAAGGATTCTAGGAATCTCAGGGCTGCTGAGTGTTTTTTAGATGAACCATGGTGGCTCTTCCTAGAAAGGATCCAAGCTGTTTCTTCCTAAGAACATTTCTCAGTGAGATATGCATTCTCAGTGGGGACTTTGTTCTTATTTTTACCCCTTTCCCTTCTTTCTTGTTTTTTCAGATGTTTTCAAGCAAAATTAGTATGGTTTAGGTGAACTCATGTCTCTGGCTGTATATCTTTTGCTTTGTTTTACCTACCATAGCACATACCAACAACCTGGAAGGCTAGTGTCAGAATGTACCTTGGACATCTGCAAGCTAGCTTCAGTCCGCCAATATTATTAGAAGCCTTTGTGTTATATTCAGTTTGTGTTCCAGAGCCAACTTTTTCTTCCACATATAAGCAACAGAACTAGAGTTTGATTTTGATGGTGTCCTTGGCAGAGGTAGAGTAGCCCTGGGAATCAAGAATTAGCATGGAAAATACATGTGATTAGTGCACACATGGGAAAATCTGCTCACTGCCAATGCAAATAAAAACAACTACTCCTTAGGTCCTGACATTGTGCTGGAAGTGGCCAGTGGGATCAAGAAAGCTAGCTTCCCCTGGGAGACTGTCCAAGTGTGGCGTGAGACTGATGTCAACGTGTAGACCAAACTGTGATTATATCACCCTCCCATATGGACAGAAGGCTGTTTCAATGTCTTGAGCATTTCTGTTGGTGATAGCCAAAGATACTGAGATATGACAGTCATCAATGAGGGTCTTGAATTAATCCTCATCAGCACAGTTTTGTGAGCATTCAGCAGTGCCTCCCCCACCCCAGATCAAACTTGGAGAATACTCTGCCCTGTGTTTTCTGTGTCTGATGTATCAGCTATGAACCCTAAAGGCTAAGTGGAGTGTCCCCAGCTTTCCTTCTGGACTCAAAACCCACTCTTTGCAGCAAATCTCTCCTGTGATGTCTTCAGTTCATTATATCTCGGGAATGTGGCCAAAAATCTCAAAGTCTCCAGCAATTGGGTTGTATTCCAGGCATGGCTCCTTACAAGCTCCTTACAAGAGGAGCTCTGGGTCAATTTCTCCCAGTGTTTTGATCTTAGACCCTTACCCATGGGTCCTTCTTTCTTTTGCTCACCTCCCAGCCCCCCAATCAAAGACAAATCAGTTCTCTCCTACCTAGTTTGCTGGAGAAGCTCTGTCTCTTTCAAAACCAAATCCCTGGTTGACCTGGGACTCGCCAGGCCTGAATCACTGTTCAAGTCTCCAGTCATGCCACCTCAGGACTTCTCCCGGGCACAGTCTGAACTCATTTCTACAGATGCAGGACTGTTTCCTGGCAGCCTTGCTATGACCCGAGAATATTCTCCTTCTGGGTGGTGCCCTAAGGTGTTCTCTAGCCCTTACCCCGTAAGCTGTCTTTACCACTTGCTCATGTTTCTGCTTCAGTTCCTCTCAGACTGCCGCTGCTGTTTCTTGGGCCCTATGTTGCTCGACGTAATCCCAGCCTCCACTCCAGGTCACCAGCCTCAGCAGTGGCTCAGAACTCATGACAGCATTGCTAAGTCCTTAGCTTTGCAATAGAAACATGGGATTTAACACCCATCTGAAATACAATTTTACATTTTGATTGCTTCTGCCCCCAACATACTGAGGTTACTTTCAATCTGCATATATTTGTGGGAACAGTCTTCTTCACTGCAGCTCAATTTGAGTACACCTTATAATATCAGTGATTATAAAATACCAGGAACTAATAGAGTTTCTTGCTTCCAAGGAGTTCAAACTGCTTTATAATTCTACTGGCCATAATTTATCTTCATAAGCTACTGTACAGACAAGAGAAAAAGTGAGATTAATAATCACATTTTATAGAAGGTGAAATAAAACTTGGGGAAATTGAGTAGCATTTTCCCAGAAATGCTCAGCTCTCCGGGCTCTCCAAATGAGCTGCAGACTGATCACCCATATCAGGAATACATGTGAACCTTGCCCGTGCTTTGTGAGAGCACTGTGGATAAGAGTAAGACCGTCACTCTGAGCCAGTAGTTAGCTGAGGATACTGGACTGAGCAGGGTGTGCGCCTATCTCCTGCATCACAGACCTCTGCTGCTTTGAATGTTGTGGGCATGCATGAGATCAGCTCTCCTCACCTAGATCCTCAGACCTCTTCCCTGGACTTTGTTCCCAGGGTATCACTCTGACATCACAACTACCATCTCGACAGGAAGACTATCCACAGCAGGGCAGGTGCTGCTGCCTTTTCAGTCCTAGCCTTGTAGTTTCATGCACACTGCTGCCATCTGTGTTGGACCAAATAAATGGAAGGCTAGGGGGTCACAGATAGGAAGTTGCTTCTAAAGTGAGGTGAGAAGTCCCTGGCTGTGGGTTCCAAAATGTAAGGAGAAAGGGCAACTTTGAAATGAGAAAAAGGAACAAGGGAATGAGCCTTGCTGAGCACATTCCTAGCATGAGCAAGATCCTAGGGTGGATTTTGAGCACCAAAAAAGAAAAACAGGAAAGGGGTGTTCTTTTTGTTTCATTTCTGCCATACAGGTAAGTCAGATAGTAGGTGAGTGGTTCAGTGTTGATTGAGTGCCACAGCATATCCTAGACCTTCTGCAAGATGCTTTCTACCATGCTTTAGTTAGTCTTCTTTCTGGAATGAAGTGTAGAGCCAGTGCCTAAAAGCACTGGGATTGGACCCATGGGCACTGGGTTCATAGCTGCAGTCTTCCCACCTCTCTTGGAGGCCAGCCTCTGCAGAATCACATGATCTGGGCTGATCTAGGAATAACTTATCCCTATGTGCACTGTCAAGAGAGCAGTGGAGCTAAATATCAAAGCTTCAGTAATTGATACGTTGAAAGTAATGGCTGTTTTTTTAATCTCCCATAGAAAAATGGAATGTTCAGTGTCTCGTGTTGGTCATGTTGGAAAAGAGCAGTCATTCTCTTTCTTAGGTGCAGTTTTGTCTGACACTTCATATATGTGTTTCAAGTATTTTTGATGTCCCAAAACAGTAGTGAGATTCCTTAAAATGGTTGCATGAGGCGGCAGCATGGCAATGACAGTGTGAAGCCACCGTGTCAGAGAAGTGACCCACAGAACAGAAATCCATGTGCCCAGGGTCCTTCCTGCACTGCCACCAATCTGAGAAAGTGATGTTCTCATGGAACCTGGAATATGACCACACACCTCCCAAATCAGGAAAAGCCAGAGCATAGTAGCTACCAAGATGATGTTGCCAGCCTCAAGGGCGAACTGCTGGGGAGCTGTGGTCAGCACGGGCATTCCTTCTAGAAATGTATACTAAGTACCTTCCCTGCCCCAGGCACTGGCGACACAGCAGTGACCTGAGCAGAGCATGACTGCTCTGTGCCTGGGCACCCCTGCCTTGCCTGAGTCAAGACTCAGCTCAGGCCTCTCAAGGGAAGCCCCCGTTCTGCCTTTCCTCTCCTGGTTTGCCCTTCTTCATGTACATTGTACACGTTTCATGTGGCCGCCTGTGCTGACTGCATGAAGCTGCCTCTGACTAGACAGTAACCTCTAAAGGAGCCACGGGGTTTGGTTTATTGTTTGAGCTTCAGCCCCCGGCATAGTGCCTGGCTCATAGTAACACTGAATAATAGTGGCTTGCAGCTGAATATTTGAATAAGGGAGTGAGTGAGTGCAGCTGAGCCAAAGCCCAGTTTAAAATGATAGCTGGTCAGAGTGTGCTTCATGAAAGAGTGTATGCTTTGGCAGCCAGTGAGCATGTGTCAGAGAAGCTTAACAGAACGAAACAAACTTTAGAATTGACTTTTGAGCCCCCATGAGCTCAGCCTTGTAGTCTAGCAGCACAGGAACAGGGTCTCTGCAGAACTACAGCACAGTGGACTCATTCCCAAGGATTTGCTATTATTAGTGCTCTATGTGCACATATATGTGCCATACCATGCATGTGGAGGTCAGAGGACAACTTCAAGTCAATTCTGTCCTTCACCTTTACATAGATTCCAGGGATCGAACTCAGGTCGCCATGGACTTGCATGTTGAGCCACCTCACTGGCCTGAGAGGTATCTTTCTTTCCTGAGGCTCAAACAGCTGTTGAGAGAGCAACTCCAGTATATCTAGCTTGGAATCTAAGATAAATGAGGCACAGACCTTGTCCTTATAGATTTAAAACGGGACAGATAGGCAAATGTGTTGATGGGTCAAAAATGGCAGCAGCTTATTCTTTTATTGGAAACTAGAACTTAGCCAGGCATGTGGCACACGCTTTTAATCCCAGCACTCAAGAGGTAGAGACAGGTGGATCTCTGTGAGCTCAGTGCCAGCCTGAGTGAGTTTCAGGCCAGCCAGGGCTGTAGTAAGCTAGTCTCTCTCCCTGCCATGAAAGAGAAAGAGAGAGACAGAGAAAGAAAGAAGGGGAAGAAATATAAGCTTTAGTGTCTTGTTGAGATGTAAGAAATAATTTTCTCTTTCTTCGGTACAGTTTTTTTTTTTTTTTTTTTTTTTTGGATACTTCATGTATGTTTAAAGGATTTATGGTGTCCCAAATAATCACAGGGAGATTTCTTTAAGCGGGTTCTTTGGGGGCAGCAGATGCTCAGTTAATATCTCTTGGACCAGTCTGCCATTGTTGTTTACGTCTTGAGCTACTATTGTAGATAGCAGATGTAAAGTGAGCTGCATATGTTTGAGTAAGGAAGATTGGAATGGGTAGGGAGGGAAAAGAAGATAAATCAGAAATAGGTTTCATATGTTCAGAGATCGGAATGTATCCTTTGAGATGTGAGAGGAAAGGCTGAAACTAAGAGCGGAGCTCAGCTAGTGATTACAGTAGAGACGTGGACAGAGGAATATGCACTTCGGTCAGTAGCAATGGGCGCTGCGCAGGGTGCAGCTTTGTGGCATAGTCTAGTGATCTACTCCACAGGTACAATGATTACCCCAGCCCCTCCCCTAGAAAAGAGGCTTGGACTAAGTCTCTGAAATCCTAAACCTACAAGACCTTGGTTCCACTTCCACTTTCCACAATTCTACCTTTCTTGCTGTGATTCTTTGGTGAGCTATCTGCAAACAGACACACAGACTCTTCTGTGCAGCTGAGCCGGTACGCACATGCCCCTTTGGGCTTCAAGACCTGCTCCTCCCTGGCTGAGTCCTTCTGCCCCAGTGCCCAGGCTTAGTTCCTTATAAAAACTCACACCTTCACTCTCCTTTCTCTGCACTTCTCGGAACTCCCACCCTGACTCATGTTTTCACACTTTCTTAGATTTAATCAAGGTTTATTCAATCAACACGTGTATTGATTGAGTGGCTACCAAAAGCCCTCGTGGGCTCGGTAGAGGGAGACAGACAGTAAGGAGGTTATTGGGGAAAGTGCTGTAAAGTGACATTATGACACTGGAGATGGAGACTAACTGGTGTCGGGGGAGGTCTGTCTGTGTGGTGACAATTAAGCAGAGACGTGAAGAATGAGGAGGCAGCTGTTTGAGCCATGGGGCGAGCACTGAGGCAGAAGCAGCTACATTACCTGAAGGCTGCAGGCCCAGAAGGTGCTTAAGGTGTTCTGGAGTTGAAAAGAAACTGCCAGGACTGGAGCCTGCTGAGCCAGAAGAGTGATTTGAAGTGACAGTGGAAAGGCACACTGGGTCCGTAATTGGGCTGGGGAAGTCCCTGGGCCGTGAGAGAGATGCACATATCCTGAGTGCAGCAGGAGCCTCTGAGGGCTTGAGACACAGCTATTGGGGAAGGTTACTGGAGGAAGAGAAAACAGATAGGAAGCTCCGAGTGAGACAGTGGCTGAGGCCGGAGCTATGGCAGGGAGAGGGAGTACGGGGCTGATTTGAGGAAGACTTTGGATCTGGCCACATGGACGAATTGGGTGGTCAAGGCAATAAAGGGAAAGGGGATCAGAGATTGGTCCTGGGTCTCTAGCAAAACAGCTGGGCAGAAGTGGGAGTGTTGGGCCCATTTAGTAAAATGAGGAAGACAGGAAGAACAGAAAGGAGTTCCCTTTCAGCCTGTGAACTTTGACATGACTGTGAGACACAGCATCGAGGTTCCAGGCTGTCAGACGTGAGCCTGGAGCTGAAGAGACAGTTCCAAAGCGAAACTGAGATTTATATGTCGACTCTAAACCTGTGAGGGTTAGCATGATTGCTGTGTCTGTTTCCTAGAGCTGCAAACAGGGACCACAGAATGCATGGCTTCAAACAGCAGCTACTCTGTTGCCATTCAGAAGCCCGGAAGAGCAAAGTCAGGATGTTAGCCAGGCTGTGGTCCCTCTGAAAGGTCGAGGAGAGGATCTTTCCCTGCCTTCTCTGTAGGTGTAGGTGCTCCTTGGCTTGCAGCACATAAATGCATTCTCCACCTCTGTCTTCATGTGGCTATCTTGTCAGTGTCTTGTCACACTGCATTAGGATCCACCTTCTATGATACACCTTCATCTGAACTAATTTTACCTACAACAACCCCATTTCTAAATAATTAAGATTTCAACATATCTTTTTTTATAATACTGGAGATTGAACTCAGGACCCTGTGCATGCTAGGCAAGTACACTACCCCTGAGCTGTGTCCCCACCCAGCATATCATTTAGGGTGAACACAAAACCATGATAACCACTTGGGGGAAGAATTGAAAAGGAAGAACAGGGGATGTGGAGCAGTGAACGAAAGAGAAGGGTGCTCTAACAAAAGGTTTTGAAAAGGCAAGAAATTGAGGTATAGGAAAGTGGTACCTAGAAAGCCAGGAATAGCTACTGCAAAGCAGGAGCAATGGGCAGTTGTATAGAAGAAAGGCAACTCTTAAGTCATAGAGCTAAGGTGCTAACCAATGGATAAAGATGATGCAAAGGCCATCCTGAGCTTGTTAGTGTGGCACATGAGTGTAGGAGCATCAGAGCCCCACTAGAAAAAGTTTAGAAGCCAGTATGCACTGAAGAGGCAGTAACTCTAGGAGGCTGTTTCCATGAGAAGTGGGGTATGCAGGAAGCGGAGACTCTAGGGCCCACTGAGAGAACCTACAGTAGCATGCTATAAGTACACTACTCTCTGAGGGCACTGTGCTCTCAGTGAAAGGAGTGTGTTTGAGGTTTGCTTACATGTGTTTGCTTTGTCCTTGCATTCTGTTTTGTTTTGTTTTTTTCTAAGAGTAGGATTGCTGGGGTATGTGCTAGGTGCTTTTTCAAATCTGTGTTTATATCATGCATGTTTTGTACTCAGCCTTACTTCTCCCTTGATTAGTGCTGCCTTCCTACCTTGAAAGGTCCTTCATAGTCAGGAATCTTTCTGTTTCTTTTGTCCTCCATCCATCTAGCCTAGTGCTTAAGTTCATAATCTTTATGGTCAGAGCAAAAAAAAAAACAAAGAAACAACTCTGCTGTCTGTATATACCATGAGTGGCTGCAGTCTCCTTTCCCTGGTAGATGGAGAAAGAGCAACATTCACAGACCCTATTCATATTGGCAGTTGCAGAAATCCGTGCCTGATGTTTCTTACCGAAGTGTCTGCATGGCACTCTCAGGTGTTTACACATTCACAGCACTAGGGTACAGAGGCCTGATTGAGAGGTGTCCAGAGATTGGAAGCTACCTGCTTGGAACTGTAAGAACCAATTGACAAGAATGGCCCACAGTCCAATGCAGGGAAGACCCCAGGGAACTAGACCTACCTGTTCCTAACACGGGCACTGGAGACTGAATGTGATGCATCCAAACATCAGGACCGTCCCTGGCAGGCTGCTCAGAAAAGCCTGAGTCCACACATGTGCAGACAGGAAGCACATCTGACTAGAACCGAGAGGCAGGAAGAAAAGCAGCTCTTAACACTCACTGTTCTCTCCGATGCTCTTTTCAGGCATTATTTTCCTTTTCCCTTTCTAAGGGATGTAGTTTTTTCTTAGATAGGCAGACTCCATCTCCACAGGCACCATGCCAGCCATCTCATTAGTTACACATCATGAGAAACAAATCTGGAAATCCTGGACTAGGGGCCCCAGGATACAGGTGACCTAGGCAGATGGTGGGATTGAGGCTCATGAAATAAGATCGAGGCGGGAATACATCATGAACATCATATCCAGCTTGTGGACGCTAGTGGGCATGAGCAGCCTTTGGTCCACACACACAGTTAGCACCTGCACTAATGGAGACAGAGGCTGTGGGGGAGCAGGGGCGAACAGGCAGCCACTTCTAGCGGTAAAGGAGCATGGGCGAGAATACCGGTTAGTGGTGCCAAGGCGATGCTCTCTCTACCCCAGCGGCGACACTCCTCTGTGTTAGTCAGCTCTCTCTCGCTTTTACGAATGCCTAAGACAAATTTACTTGGAAATGGTTTCTTTTGGCTCCCAGTTTTGGAGGTCCCAGTACAGGATTGACTCAAGCAGCGCACATGTAGGAGTACCTGGCAAAGCAAACCTTTCATACCACATGGGAAAAAGAAAGACTCAGGGGCAAGTGAGCCACAGGTTCTACTGTTAGTTCTAACTCCTTCCAACAGTGCCACACTGGAGACCAAGCCCTAAATACACCGGCCTCTGTGAGGCATTCAACATCCAAACTGTAGCACTCTCCCTTGCTGCCCAGACCAACTGGGGTGGCATCACAGAAGCACACATACTTCTGAAAAATCAAAACTTTGCAGAAAAACACTTGGGGTTTTGTTTTTCAATACTTTTTCATAGGGAAGATAGCTCAGTTGGTAACCTGAGCTTGATTCTAGGACCCTCATAATAAAAGCCAAGATTGATAGAGTGTGCTTATAATTCCATCATTAGGGAGATGGAGACAGGTGGCTTCTCTAGAGCTTTTTGCCCAGCAGCCTAGACTACTTGGTGAGTTCCAGGCCAGTGAGATAGCCTGACTCAAAAAAAAAAAAAAAAAGGGCAGGTAGCATCTAAGGTTGTCCTCTGGCCTCCATATACATGTATGTGTATACACACACACAGAGACAGAGGGGGGAATGTTAGCAATAAGAGCAAACTAGAAAATAAAAGTAACTATGGCTGTTTTCTGAGCAAAAAATATTGACCTAGAAGAGGAAGATCCTAGGCTGGTAGGATCCTTCCTTTCCCTTGTGCTGGCCAGGTGAAAGGTGACTAAGGTTGGATGAGACCCCTGTCCCTTCGCTCCCATTCCTGACTTCTAAAAGTGTGGCTCAGCAGTGCTCCTGACATGGCTGTATGGCATGGAAACCTTGTAGAATGTAGAGACAGCGAGTCAGGCTAATGCATTTTATTATCAGCACAGTGTCTTGAGCACATTTCAAGACAGGTCAACAGTATTTACACCCTGAGCCTGACTTATAGCAAAACACAGTACTTCCTAGTCAGGACAGACTTAGAAGAGAAGATATAGGGACTGGAGAGACAGCTCAGTGCACTCCAGAGGATTGGTTCCCAGAATCCATATTGAGTAGCTCACAGCTGCCTCTAACTCCAGCTCCAAGGGACCCAGTGTCCTCTTGCTCCACATTTGTGACATTTTCTCACACAGATATACACACACATGCACATGAATAAAACTTAAAAAGAAGGTATACTCTGTGGTCTGATTTTGGTTACCAGATACATGTGCACTTTCCTCTTTAAAATTCCTTTGAGATTTCTAGTATGTGACCTTGTCTGTAATTTGCAGGGATGTTAGCTCCTACACTCCGGAGTGGGCTGTTTGTTGGGTTTATAATGGAGTTCTGGTTGACTCTCAAGATGATCTATTCATGAATAGATAGTTGTAACATTAAAGAACTTTATAGAGATTAACTTTTTAGAAAATGACGGGGAAAGTAATGGCAGTGTTTCCGTGGGGAACTATGATAGAAGTGCCTGAGACAAAGACCATTGTCAGGAATGGACTTTGGACTTGATTCCTTATTTTAAGTAGGGGAAGCTATTCGTATGTATTCCTGAATGTAGACTGTTTCAGAATTCCTTCTTAAAAATCAGGCACTCTTTATGAAGAATTCCAGGTGTTAGGCTACAAAAATGAACTTCCTTTTTCTGCTGTGGTTATCAACTCATGTGACCAGAGTATGATGGTAGACATGCTCACCATGGTCTGTTGTGCTGCCACCCACCTACCCTTACTCTGCACAAGCCAGCTAACTATATCCTCTTCTAACTAGATGACAAAGCCAAAGGATGGGGGTCTGCAATGCAGACCTCTCTCAAGGACCACAGACCCCACACAGGCAGTCATGGGACCCCAGGTCAGAGCTGGAGTTCATACGGAACTATCTGCTTGTGTTTGCAGCTCACTGATGGTTCTTTCTATTCTTCCTCTCCAGGGCTCCTGAGATCATCCTTGGTTTGCCATTCTGTGAGGCGATTGATATGTGGTCCCTTGGCTGTGTCATTGCTGAGTTGTTCCTGGGCTGGCCATTATATCCAGGAGCTTCCGAATATGATCAGGTAGGTCTGGGTGATACAGGAATGCACTGTGTGACTTCATTCTCTATCCAGAATTACTGTTTCACTTACAGCCTTGCCTGTGGTGTTCTTATGGGCTGACTTATTGTCTCCCTCACCTGCCTTGCACTTATCCTTGCTCAATCTGAATGTGTGTGTGTTTCTTTACTCCTTTCTATTTCTTCTTCTTCCTCTAAAACGAATAATCCTATTTTTCTCAAAGCCACTGGAGCCATGAGTAAACCGTATATACAGTGACAAGAAAAGCCCTGACGTCTTTCTCATCTTTTCTTGCAGATTCGGTATATTTCACAGACACAGGGTTTGCCAGCTGAATATTTATTAAGTGCAGGGACAAAGACAACTAGGTTTTTCAACCGTGACACAGACTCGCCGTATCCTTTGTGGAGGCTAAAGGTAGGAAGAAGAACACACACACACCCCACACTTCCACACTGGTGGCTCAATAGTGAAGGAAGAAGAAAAGACCAAAAAAAAAAAAAAAAAAAAGAGCTTTTGATATTTACAAATTGATCATTTTAATTTTGCCAGCAAAATGGGGATTTAGGATACAGTTGTGAATACAAGGCGTGGCTGGATC
Source organism: Cricetomys ansorgei (assembly GCA_026225945.1). Lineage (NCBI taxonomy): Eukaryota > Metazoa > Chordata > Mammalia > Rodentia > Nesomyidae > Cricetomys > Cricetomys ansorgei. The sequence continues at coordinate 4,407,847 of JAMJFZ010003145.1, read as the reverse complement.
TGAATGTTTGAAAACACCTGCTCCCTTGGCCCACTGCTGCCTGAGAGGCTGTGTCCCAGGAAAGACTGCTGAACTTCTGGCATTTGATCTCATGATCCTTGATGACGGATTTTTGCTACATAGATGAAGCAGCCACACTTCACCCTTAAGGAGCTCTCTGTCCACTGGGGGCTAGGACCAGTGCCCCAAACTCTGGGCCACTATATGGGGTATTCTCCTCCTAGGAGAAAACAAGAATGACCCAAGCTAACCAAGAAAAAGTCAGGCCAGGTCCAAGGGCAGTGAGGGACGTTTGTGCTGGGCCCTGTAGGAGACAGAAGGATTTCCCCAGGCAACAAAAGTAGCCTAAGCAATACAAAATGTCACAAGCCCCTGGGAAGAGGGCGGATCTGATCATCCAGGCCTATGTAGTGCCCTCCTCCTGGACAACATTAACTCTTGGTGATTTCACCTTAGTGGAATTTTGCTTTTACTTTAACTTTCTCTTGTAATTAAAATTAATATACTTTTCCTGGGAAGGAGAAAGTAGTAAAGTCCTTAGGTGTTTTATTTGTTCATTTGCTGTAGTAGGTGGGGTTTTAGTGGGTTTGGTTTTGACAGGACCCCAAACAAATCCTAATACAGTTTAAAGATAATAAGGACTTTCAAAAGGTTGGGATTTGGGAGCTAAGCAGGCTCTTAGACTACGAATAGAGCTCCTGACGTTAAATAATTATGAGAGTGAGTTGTCAGGGTCAGGTCCAGTAAGAAGCCTTCCAATAGAAAGTGGAGAGCCCAGGCTGGGGATAGGAGTGGCTGCTTCTGTGTTTTACCAGGAACCTCATTCTTCATGTTCAGCTGCTCTGAGGGGTTGAGCTACTTCAAGTATTCTGGTGTTTATCCAGAATTAATTACCTTAGATCTGTGGATAAATCTAAAACCCATGGCAAGTAAAAATAGTAGTTTGTCAGCTAATAGAGTAATGGATGTCTGTGGAAGAGCAGCACAGAACACGGGCTCAGAAACAACTCTGTTTGTTGGCCAAGGGCTTTAATGGGTCCCCAGAGCTTTGTAGTCTTGTGTTCCCATGTAGTAAATGCGGATAGCAGTCATCCTAATAACCATAGTTATGAAGAGCATTTTGTGAGCTAATGTGCCTTGCAACAGCACAGGAACTGTAGATATAAAGGATTTTTAAAGCATGTCACAAAGGGCTCTAGTCTTCCACAGTGGAGTCTTTCCTTCAGCTTATGGAAAGCTGCAGAGTGATAAAGGTATGGCTCTCACATTCTCCTTAGAATCTTTGGTAACTGCATCAGTAGGCTGGAATTGGGTGTTTGTTGGGAGGAAGGAAGATGATCTAGTGTGGATGATAGAGAAAGGAGTTCTTGTGCAGGACACTTTGAGAAGAACCAAAGTCTTCTGTACAAGGTGAGACCCTGGGGTCTTTTAAGCAGGAGCTTAAAAGCTTGTGATTCAGTGACTAAGAGATGCCACCTCACCAACCAGGCTTTGCATTTTCCAATAGACACCAGATGACCATGAAGCAGAGACGGGGATTAAATCGAAAGAAGCAAGGAAGTACATTTTCAACTGTTTGGATGATATGGCCCAGGTAAGCCCTGTGGATGAGTATGCAGTGCAAGCCCTTTAGAAAAACACCTGCAGGTTGGGCTGTAGTGGTGCACGTTTCTAACCCCAGCACTCTGGGAGGTGGAGGCAGGTGAATCCCTGTGAGTTCGAGGCTGGCCTAGTCTGTGTAGTGAGTTCCAAGACATTTAGGGCTATGTAGAGAGACCATGTCTTAAAAAATAAAAATAAAAACCCACCAGCAGTGACATTTTATTCAAAAGCAATACAGAGTAAAAGCCTCAAACTACCCAACTACCTGTGCTCTTTGGCTTTGCTCTTAAGCAATCACTTGCCAGACTTAGTAAGAGAGCAATTTGGTTTATGAAACTAACTCCTTAAAAAAAATTAGCTCCATTGCATTGCTTCCTTTTTATGAGGTAGTGGCCAGCCTTACTAATATTTTCTTCTGTGGTGCTAAAAGAGCTGAACCCAAGGCCTTGGGTGGGCCAGTCAGGCACGCACTGCTGAGCTGAGACGTCCAGCCCGTGGTTCAGTGTGTCCCTTTCCTAGGGCCCCCTTAACAAGACAGTGAACTTAAGACAACACACATATATTCTCTCAGTTCTGGAGGCTAAGAGTGTGTGGTGTCAGTGTCCTTTTCAAGGGCCTGGTGAACACTATCCACGTGTCTGGCTTTTCATGGCTTCTTGCAACTCCTTGCCTGCAGCTGCATCTGTCTAATCCTAGCCTTACCTCCACATGGCTTTTATCCCTGTGTCATTTCTGGTCTCAGTGTCAGATCCCTTCTCTTATAAATGCACTGGTTAATGGGTTTAGGACCATCCTAATCCAGTAGGGCCTCATCTTACCTTGATTATATCTGCAAAGACCCTGTTTGCAAACAAGGTCACATTCATAGCTTCCACAGATTAGGACTTGAATTCAGCTTTCAGGGGAACCCAATTCAAACCACTGCACTCAGTCACTGTCAGCTCACTAGTAGAAACTACAGACTTTCTTTTACCTTTGTTATCAGAGATACTTCTAGATCTTCAGGTATTTTTAGTTAGAGACTAGTCCAAACTCAGAGCAACCTTGAAAATGCTGAGAAATAAAGCTGTGACCCAATAAACACTTAGCACACCTCTTAGCAAAGATGAGCGTAACTAGAACTCCTGATTCTGAGTAAAGTACACTTGTCAGTTGATTAGTAGTTTAAATGGTCTGTGAAAACTGAAATTGCTTTCCAGAGCCTTTCTTGGAAAAAATAGAAAGCACCACAAAGCAAACCTTTTAAAAGCCATCCTAGTAGACACTGCCATCGGGAGAAAAGTCCATGCCTTCCTCAGCTGCAGGTGACTGACTGCAGAAGGGGTGTAATGAAGATGAAGGAAGAGGGAATCCAGGCTCTTCTTTCCCCATCTTTTTCTACAGTTTTATCTTAGAGCTTTTGGGGCGTGTGTGTGTTCTCTGTTATTGTTTGATTGTGGTAAAACACATATAGCGTAAAGTCTCTCATCTTTTTTGAACATCAAGTTCAGGAGACTTGAGCGCACCCACACTGTTATGCAATCAGTCTCCAGAACCCTTCATCCTGTGGTTATTTTTAATAAGGTGTGATGAGAGCTGCATTTCTACTTGGCCAATTAAAACCGGAGCAGTTTTGTGCCTTGTCACTAGGATATATTTGCAGGGTGTCAACCATGGTGGCCTCTTTCTGCCCCGACCTCTCCTGGTGCCTGACTGCCTCAGCCATTCTGTTCCTATAGTATAAGAAGCCATGGCCTGTGGACAGTAGCTGCATACAGGATCATGTCTTCTACTGGGGGCAGTCTACCCTCTGACAACTGGGATGGGAACCTTGAGATCAAAGGAGGTTGCAGGGTATTCTATGGCTCTTGCTTCCAGGTGAACATGACGACAGATTTGGAAGGGAGTGACATGTTGGTGGAGAAGGCAGACCGACGGGAGTTCATTGACCTGTTAAAGAAGATGCTGACCATAGATGCTGATAAGAGGATCACTCCCATTGAAACTCTGAACCACCCCTTTGTCACCATGACACACCTGCTTGATTTTCCCCATAGTACACAGTAAGTGTCTTGCTTGATCCTTTGTAACAGGGGCAGGACTTTAAAGGCCCAGATAGTAAATACTTTAGGCTTTATAGCCTCTGGTTCCCACTGCTGCTGCACAGTTCTCAGTTACAGCTGAAAGAGCTGTATATCCAGCACATAAGCAAAGTCGGGGTCTGCGTTCCAGCTAAGCACTTAGAAAAATTTGGGAGGGCTATATCGAGACTGCAGTTTGTACCAAAAAAGGAGGGAACCGTGGAACATGGGAGACCTTAGGGCCAGATGAACTTGGATATCAGCACACAGTGGGGAGTGGGCAAAACAACAGTGCTCTAAAACAGTCTAGCATCAGTACAAAGGTTAGTCCCAAAACTGTCCTGGAGTGAACTGGTCTAGGTCCTTTGGATTTGTTCATTTCCTTGGCATGCTATGGGCTTAGCAGATGCTGGGGTACAATGAGGAATGAGGTAGATTGTGCACTTACCAGCTAAGCTACTGTCTTCAGAAAGGAAGGTATGACACAATGGTGGCCAAACCACCAGGCTGTTACCAAGAAAGTAATAAGGTGTGGTGAGTCTCTATAACAAGAAGCTGGCTCAGCAGGCCTGAAAACCCAAGAATGTAACCCCTGAAGGGTGAGGGAGAAGGTGGGTATGAGCAGTCAGGGCACACAGTCAGAGCCTGTGTCAACTCTCCAACACAACTAAACACCAGACCTAGGGCAGTGACTGACATGCGAAGGCCACAAAAGTAAGCTTGAGAGAGCCATGCTCAAGACAGAAAGGATTTTGTTTTTATCAAAAGCACAATTCAACTCATTAAAGGACTTAGAAGCAGATGAATGGCTGGTTAGATTTGTGTTGAATACAGATCTAACTGCTGCCATATCTGTAATCTAGGGGGAAAAAAAAAGTCTGTGAGATCTTGCGACTCGGAGGCTGTTGGTAACTTGGTGACAGCCATTTCCAAGCAGAAACTTGTCCAGCGGGTTGAAAGATAAAGTGAGAGCAGAGAAATAGATGGCAGTCTTACAGAAAGTCAGGCTGTGAACAGGGAGAGAGGAAAGGGGAATGTCAGGAGGGGCTAGGGGAAAGTCTTTGAAGAGTGAGGAGACTTGAGCAAATACTAATGGGGATAATCTGGTAGCAGGTGAGAAGTTCAAGGGAAAAAGATACTTGAGACCAGTTTCTGCTGAGTTAGAGCTCAATGGGGAGATGAGTCCTGTCACTAAAGATAGCAGGAACGAGGTGTGGGTGTCAGCAGATGCACTGGATAGCAGAGGAAAGCTGAGGGAGTTCCTGTCAGACAGCTTTTTATCTCCGAAATAGGTGGTGAAGTCATCTGTTAAGAGCAAGATGGATGATGACATTAAAATTGTAGAACGTTGTGATAACTGTGGCTGCAGAGATGGCTCAGTGGATAAAGCATTTGCCACACAGATGTGAGGTCTGGAGTTGGAATCTCCAGCACCCACATAAATGCCAGGTAGTCTGCCTCTCATCCCGGAGCTCAAGAGGTGAAGATAGAGGGTATTAGGGGCAAGCTGGCTAGCTAGACCATTTGAAGAGTAATCATGAAAGGCACTTGGGGAGCTGGAGAGACAGCTCAGTGTTTGAGAGCCCTTCTTTTCCAGAGCACCCAGGTTGGGGGCCCTGAATCCACGTAGAAGCTCACAGCCATCTGTAACTGCAGTCTCGGGATCCAGTGCCCTTTTCTGGCCTCCCCAAGGACCAGACAAACATGAAGTGCATAGACAAACACATAGCAAAACACCTATACATATAATAAACTTTGAAAATTTAATTAAAAAAGACATGCAGGGCTAGAGAGATGGATCTACAATTAAGAGCACTCACTACTCTCACAGAGGACCTGGGTCGAGCTCCCAGCATCCACATCAGACAGCCCAGAACCGCCTGTAACTCCAGCTCCAGGGGATCCAGTGCCCTATGGCTTCCTCAGGCATCTGCACGCACATGATGCACATAAATTCATGTGAACAAATAAATCTTTTTAAGAATAGGAAAAGAAAGACACTGTCTTTCATACACATACTCCTACATACATACGTATGCAAGAGAGAATGTTAAAAAACAAGCAAAGAAAAATTACACAAGTGGGGGGAGGCAGAGAGAGAGAGAGTATGAATACGTTGATCGAGGTGACTGGAGCAGAAGGTGACAGAGCAAACTGACCAGAGAAATATCAGGAAGCTGAGTGTGGTGGAATCCATCTGTAATCCCAGCATTTGGAAGGCTGAAGGCGAGAGAAGGAGGTGGGAAGAGCTTTGAATATTTAAGTCTGAGCATGAATTGATGGTGTAGCCTTCCCAAGCGGAAACAGAGGAGTTTGTCAGGTTGAATAGGTGTCAGGCTGTTAAGAGAAAAAGACAGATGGGTGAGGAAGACGATGATGCTGGCAATAGAGTTACTTAAATCCCAAATGGAAACTATGGAGGTTCACCTAAGCCTAGAGAAAGGAAATTCATTAGGTCCATGAGTTACGCCCTCTGGTCAACCCTAAGATAGTTTTGATAATAGTTACAGTTAAATGCACCAGATGTGTGGAGAATGAGGCCAGGAGGCCAACCTGGTCTACAGAATGAGTTCCAGGACAGCCAGAGTTACAACACAGAAACCCTCTCTCGAACCACCCCACCCCCAAAACAAAGAAAAGAAAAAAGGAAGAGTCCCGGGTCTGACGGCCCAAGAGAGGAGTGGTGAGGTTGAGCACAAGGTCTGGTATTAGTGTAGGTTCTGACAGGTTATTATTGTGGCCACGAAAGTATTCCTAGGTGGTCAGAGAATAGCTTGGGAAGGAAGACCAAGAAGGTGGCAAAGGTCTCAGTGAGTGAGAGGAAGAGAAAGGTCTTTTGTGGATGGCAAATGGGTTATGTCCCCTCAGCTGTAGCCAGAGGTACCTGGTACATGAAAGGATAGATTCGCAGCCTTGCATTTCTACAGGGAAAGTCACATGGTCAGGAAAGCAACAGGGTCTCCTGGGTCCTGTGGTCATGGCTACTGTGAAAAGAACCTGCAGATAGATACTTGTAGACCATAGTCAACAATGTTACGACAAATTAGATTGGACTGAGTCTCCAGGCTGGAGCCTTCCCAGCCTAGCAGATGGGCTACAATCACCATGAAGTGTGTCTTCTATGTCACTTCTTTTCCATAGCAGTCGGGGCAGTAAGTCAACTTGCACTGCAAGACCCATACATCTCTTTAGTTCAGGGCACATTTGAAACAGCCACATTCTAGTGCAAAGAAGGACTCTGCACCCAGCCCGTCCAAGCTCAAACTGTAGCACCTGTGCTATTCCTCAGTAGCGGGAGGCAGTTAAGGAGGTATCAGTCTGTTCCACAAGAAGAAAGGCAATTCCCACAAAGCCAGCTTTTCTAACTTTAAGAATAAAGAGAAATGATGGAGAAACAGTGAGGTGGGGGATTAGGGAAGGGAATGCTTTTCAGAGAGCTCCTATTGGCAATCTTCTGTAAGTCAGTAAAACAGCCCCCAAAAACTGGGGGCTTAGGTGAGCAGGGCCCTGCCCTTTGTGTTTAGTAAGGAAGCGTCCATAGAGTGTTTCATTGAGGAGCAGTGGCGATTTAGAACTTAGGTCAGCCTTAAAAAGAAAGTCAGGTAATCCCTAGGCCTATGTGAGAGTGGACTAAATCTTTGTGGGTTCCCAGAAGAATATGAAGAACTCTAGAGGGGGAACAAGCCTGCAGACCTGCCCACCCTGCTGTGGACCCCACCCTAACAGTCAAACTCAACCCACTGCAGTGAGAAAACTCTGGAGTCTAGAGAGTATATATTCAGCTATCACAAAATCGTTGAGTGCTTTAAATGCATCCCAAAAGGAACGCATCCAGCATCATGGTATTGTCTTCAGCTCAGTGTGAAAGCACTCAGCAGTATACTTGGTGCTCACCAGAAGCTGCAAGCGTGCTGTTGTTTGCCACTGAATATGTTTTCTTTTCTCTCCAGGGCCATCAATTTGTTTATTTACTACACATTGTGTATTGAGTAGCCAGTGTGAGTAGTCATTAACTTATAAAGAAGTAGGACTCTCTAGGCCATGTCTATGTTCAGTTTCTGAAATTTAGAATGTGTCTTTCATGGAAATAATATTCCGGGATAGACCCACTTAGTTCAAAATAGAGCATACCTGTAGAATCAACAATGGTTGAACTTATACTTCTAAAGTAGCAGAAAGCCATTACCTTGTTTATTTATATTCAGTTATCGCAGCAGACATCTTGAATGGTAGATTAAATAATTAAATATTATTAGCACTTGAGGAAAAGTGAACTTAGCAAGCAGAAGAGGCAGAAGTGTAAGAGGACCAGAGTATGAATAGAGCAGGACACAGTGGAGGGTCAGGAGCTGGCATGGCCTCGACCACTGAAGCCGTCATGCTTGTACCTGCACTCCCTTAATGTCTTTGTAGTTTGGGGTTTGAGTCACCAAGACAGTGGAGGAAGAAAAGTGGGGAGAGAATTATACTTCATGTGACTGGGCAACAATTAGAAGTAATGTAAGGATTAAGAATGTCTATGAGAGGTGGGGGAGGGGTAAGTTCCCAGTTAGTAATCATCTCTCTGGCGAATTATCTGTCCTAAACCTTTGGCTTTACCTATAAAATTGGGACAATGATCTTAATTCTGTCTTGTGAATGGTGTAAGACTGAATAGAAGATTGCAAATACATATCACTGCTCTCAGTAAATTGGTAATCATCATTGTTTTCATTGTGTGCCAGGTTCCAATGAGGCAAATCAGCCTTAGTTCATGACTCTGAACGGGAGAATTATTTGGCTGACCCCTAGATGGTACTAGTAGGCCAAGGTCACTAGACTGAGGAAGAGGGTAGACAAGTTGGCTCTAAGTAAAGTAGAAATAGGTTGGAGAGTTTATCTTGTTGAGCAAGAACTACACTGAGAATGAGCAGTGAGGCGAGAGGTGGGAAAGTAATGGAAGGAAGATGCAATGAAGCCTGTCTGTGATATGGGGACTCTGTCCATCCAGGATAGAAGAAGGGCAGCAAGACAATGGGAAATTCTCTCACACAGTGCTGACAGTTCCAAGAGCAAACCTTGAGAAGGCCAAGCTAAAGTAAAGCTTCAGAGGTTGTTTTGTTTACTGGGTTAACCATTCTCTCCTTTCCTTGTTGTTTTCTCTCCTTTCCCCCACCTCACCCTTTTTCTTGTCCATTGTGTCTCTGCCTCTACCTTCTGCATGAACAGTGTCAAATCTTGTTTCCAAAACATGGAGATTTGCAAGCGCCGGGTGAATATGTATGACACGGTGAACCAGAGCAAAACCCCTTTCATCACACACGTGGCCCCCAGCACATCTACCAACTTGACCATGACCTTCAACAACCAGCTGACCACTGTCCACAACCAGGTGAGTGGCAGGCGCCAGGGAACAGTGGGCAAGGCTGACCATGTGGGCACCAGGGCTCAGATTTCCCCCACCAGGCCCAAGCAGGTTTCCCTGTGTTGTCCTTTTAGGGCTGTGAGCTAAAGTGCCTGCTTCCTCAGTTGTTTTTTAAGAGGCCAAGGGGATCTCTGCTCTAACTACTGGGACTCTCCTGAGACTGCCTCTTCCCATTTTCTTCTGAGCAGATGTGGGAATCCATTCCCTGCTAAAAAGTTCTAGAACCAGGATGTGCAGGAGTCCCTCCCTGCACCCCTGTGTCCACATGGTCATTATTCAGGGGAGGTAAAACCCGTCCATTCTCTAAGTCATAGAAAAGCCAGCTCAGCATCCTAGCAGCTTTACCTGAGGGACACAGTAAGCTGAGGTTTCCTTACCACAGATTTGCAACCTTCTGCAGATTGGCAGGCTCAGCAACATAGAACTGTGCTTGAAATATAGATGACACTCAGGAAATAGGTACTGAATGAAGAAATCTCCAGATCCTGCTTCACCCACCTCTAAATCTGAGACATGAACTGTTACTCCCATCTTCCAGTCTTACGAGTTCCCCAAAGGAGTGTTCCCAGACTTTTCAATCTAAGTATCAATCTGTAATGGTGCCAGTGTTCCTGTGTGTTGTTCTCAGTTGTGCACAAGCACACACCGTCAGAGCAGAGGAAGAAATGTGTAAACCTAATGTGTGAATACCGTCACCTGGCGGTCCACTTTTTGTTGACAGGTCCTCTCCTGTCACTGAGGAGTCACAGGCCTCTGCTGTCAGCACTGCTCCTATTCACAGTACTTTCCTGGGCTGCTTATGTCTTTCCCTCTTAGCTTGACTTACAGTTGCTAGCTCTCCCTCTTCTTAGACTCTGAGTACCATCTGGAATCTGCTGCCCCCTGAAGGCCATCAGTGTTCTTGAAGCCGTCTACAATTGGTTAGTGTCAAGACTTTTATTACCAACCCCTTTCGCCAGCCCTGAGGTAAAGGTTTTTGCATCCAGGAATTCTCAGCCAGCAGTCACTGAGGCTTTTTTTCATGCCTTGAGGGTTGCTTTTCCCATCAGTCCTTAGGAAACTCTTCATCCTAACTCCCTAACCTCAAATTTCTTGTCCCCATCTGCCATCTATCTGTTCCTTCCATTACCTAAGGATCTAAGAGAGCACACAGGGCAGGGCACTCACTCCTCAGATCATGTGCCAGGTCAGATGAATCCTCTTACAAGACCAGCCTCTCCATGGATATCTTCATAGGCTTCAGACTGGAGGTCTGTAGGGTCCCTAATCATACCAGAACAGGCTACCTCCATGTTTGCTTGAATGTGACTGCCAGCACATCCATTGCCAAGGATATCACCGAAACCCACTGAGAAATGCAAAGGCATGTTCCGAATAATAACACCTCTCTTCTCCATGGCACTGAGACCTACAAAGCTGGCCAGGTTGGACTAGAGTAGAAAGTCAGAAAACTTAATATAATGGTGGTCCTGTGCATTGGGGAAATGAAATGCTGTCCTACAAAAAGCATGAGAACAAACTCCCCATCATCTGAACTTGGAATTATTGGGCCCTAATTAAATAAATCAGAAAACAAGGTTCTCTGGTTATGACCTAGACTTAAGCACTAAGGCATGCTTTCCCTCCCCTCATAATGCTACAAAGTGAGCACATTACTGACAGTAAACATTCATTGTGTCAGACATGTCTCAGCATGGCGTCACTCCCAGCATCCATGTGGAATAGATATCATCTTGGCATTAGAAGCAGAAACTGAGGTGCAAAACAACCTTCTTCCTTGGGCTGCCTGTTAGTAATATGAGAGAGGTTTGGGCTTGACTCCAGCAGTCTGGCTTCAGGGTCTGCGCTCCTGACATGCATGCACTGATGCACAGGTGAACCCTGAGGAGGCCCTGGAATGCTTTTCTAGATGGCATCTGCTCTCTTAACCCAACAAGACTTCTTTTGTACATTAGTGACTCAGTGCTGTGTTCCTTCAATGAGATTCTTTGAGTTTTTCTGATCATTCTAAATGAAGTGTGCCTACAGTTTTATGATAGTGGAAGGACATGGAACTAATTCTTTTTTACCCTTAACATATATCCAATAGACTAACCATAGGATCTTTCCCAAGTGCTCACTAATCTGTAGTTGTTTATGTCTCAAAGAAGCTGGGTCAATACACTATAATTTTTATGCACTTTCAAAAACTATTAGTAAGATACTGAGTAGAGAGTCCTCCCCTGAATGTTCTTGGCTAATCCTGGGTCAGCCACGTTTCTGACATTTCCATGGTGTCTTGTTTTGGGGGCAATTCTTCTCCCAAGGATTTTAGCTGGATTTATAGGTCAGGCTCATAGCCTGTTCTTACAGATCTCAAACTGTTTAAACATCTATTACAACTGCACCGAGAATCACTTGGCCCATCTTTGTAACATAGGTTGCCAGTGATCTTGCTTTTTCTTCTTATTTCTCTTTGTTAGCCAGGACAGCTCTTAGCAGTCCTCTGCTTCTCACAGGAAGTGATGCTGTCCTCTGTCAGAACCACAAAGGACAGAGTAAAAAGCACTCTCATACATACTTCCATCAGCTGATCTCTAAGCAGGATTAGAAACTGAGGGAAACTCTCAGCATGCCTACTAGTCACACTGGGGACTTGCGCTCAACTCAGGACATGAGTTTCACTTTTTTTTCCTTGAATCTACAGAGAGCTCATCGTCCCCATGGTGAAATAGTACATAAGCTAAAACAGATCCAGATACAGGCTGTACACATAAGGGCCAAATAAGGCAGACAAGCAGAGGTCCACAAGTAGAACCCAGGCCCTTCATCCAAGGAGGCATCAGTCAGGATGCTGACTACACTGCTCAACACACTGTGGCAGGAGTTGAGCCACACAAACACAAGTTACTGTACAAGAACAGACAGGAGCAGTTCATTTCTACTGTGAGGAGTTCCTGACAGTAGAGTTCCACTTACGAGCCCTGGTTCTCAGGCTGGACCCAAAAGCACAGAGGATTAGAGAAAACTCTGTGAGCCAAAGGATTCCTATGAGACGAGCACCCTGTGCTCACAGTAAGCTAGGGAAACAAGTAATCTGTCCCGAAGAAAAAGATAGATACATTTATCAAGGAAAGTAACTGAGGGTATGAAACAAAAAGTACTGGACCGAGATACATACACTGCATTCGTAAGGCCATTACCAGAATTTCTGAGAAGGTGCTTAAGTGCAGAGCAGGGTGCTGATATGCAGTGTGGTTGCTAAGAGAGTGATCTACAGCTGGAGAGATGGCTTAGTGGTTAAGAAGGTGGCTGCTCTTTCAGAGGACCTGGGTTCAATTCCTAGACCCACACTGTGGCTCATAACCATCTGTAACTCCAGTTCCAATGAACTCAGAGCCCTTTTCTGGCCTCTGTGGGTACTAGGCACACATGGTATGCAGACAAAAAGCCACATATACATTGTTAAAACTTAAAAGAGAGAGAAGTACCCTGTGCCCAAGAACTAAAAGAGAAGTAGAGGGCAGGGCATCACAAGTCAGGGATTTACAGTCCTAGGCACCAAAGAACAACTGAAAAAAGTCAGTGGGTTCTCGGGATGTTGGAAGGTGGAGGCATCAGGATCAGTGACCAACGGGATAGTGCAGTCAAAAGAAGACACAGGTGCCATAGCCCCAAGCAGGGCCTCTGGCCCAGAGCTTGTAGTGTCTGAGGTGGCAGTGGGAAACGCGGTAAGGGAACTGCCAGGAAAACTAATGCTGTGGGGACACTGGAGATGAGAGTTATATCATTAGTACACAGACACTGAGACACACATCCCACCATACTTCCAGGGGGCATTGTGCGGGATGCTGAAAATGCACAGTTAAAATACACGGCTCAGAACCTAATAAGCATAGGAGTTTGTGGTTATTTTCAAATAAATGCATTGTCTTGTACTAAAATTCAACAGAAAATCTAAGTATAAGAAACTATAGGGCTAGAGATGCTCAGTAGTAGACTTGCCTAGTGTGTGCAAGGCTCTGGGTATGTTTGATTTCCCCAGTACCAAAAAAAAAGTAAAACAAGACTTTGACCTTTTTATGAAACTTGGCATTAATTCCACATGAAATTATTTTTACATGTGTGTCCAGTTTTTAGTCACAGCCCACCTCCTTCTTATCCCTTAGTCCCTACAACCTCTAGAGGTACAACTACTAGACAGTGTTCATTTTGAAGCCATTGCTGGCCACTGCCTCTTTTTGCTTAAAGATCAGTGTGAAGAAGGCTAAGGGGAGAAACCTAAAAATCCCAACCAAGAATTTGCTTTCCTTCTACAGCTTTGTTTCCAGTTCAGTATCAAAAGAGAGATCCAGATGTTTGCCATATACTGCTTCTGCAGTAGCAGGGTATCTGCAAACAGAGCTGAGCAAAAGGCTCCTCGAAGAGCTCTGCCTGGGCTTCCCTTCTGGTGCATGGGCTTCCATACTAAGACCTGTTTATCCAGGACCCAGGCCTGCAGGAGCCTCTTCCTGGATTTGTCTGCCCAGTTGTAGACCACCTGGACCCAAGGGGTGGGGAGGATAAGCAAAGGTGGAGCTTGTGGGCTGTCGGCACAATACATGTGCATCTGACACCCCTCAAGTTGGTGAAGCCGTGCTGGGACAAGAAGGAAGGCAGGGCTCAACTTTCCCACCTTGCCATCATCATCATATTCCACCTCAGAATCTAAGGGATCCAGAGGTCCTCAACCAACCTGCTTTCTGGGACAAAGCAGACTTTCATTAAACAATTTTCTTTCTTTCTTTTTTTTTTTTTTTTTCTGGTGGTGTTATGTTTTTTTGGTGGGTGTGTGTGTGTGTGCGTGCGCGTGCACGCGCATGTGTTCCTCTTTAGGGGGTGCTGTTAGGAGCTCATGTAGCCCAGGCTAGCCCCAAACTCAGTATAAAAGGTAACCTTAAACTTCTGATCCTCCTATCTCAGCCTCTTAAGTGCTGAGGTTACAAGAATTTGCCACCATAGCTGTTTTTATTTCATGCTAGGCTTTGATCCCGTGATTTCATGCATGCTAGGCAAGCACTCCACTAACTGGGCTACGTCTCCAGCCCCTCCATCAGTTTTCTAGCTAAGTTAACTTTCTGGTAGTGAGTTATGTGGGTCCCACAGATGTGAGGGTGCAGGTGCCTGCTTTCCTCTGAGGCGTTCACCTGGATTCCTGCCCCTCTTTTTGATTTTTTGCTCTTGGTTTGTTTGCTTTCCTTAAAATTCATTTATTTGATTTAGATTCATGTCTCCCAACATACCTCCTCCCTCATTTTTTATTTTTGTTTATTTTTGTTCAATCCCCATCATTCCTGTAGGCTCCCACCTCCACCAGTGCCACTCTTTCCTTAGCCAATCCCGAAGTCTCCATACTAAACTACCAATCTACACTCTACCAGCCTTCAGCAGCATCCATGGCTGCGGTGGCCCAGCGGAGCATGCCCCTGCAGACAGGAACTGCCCAGATTTGTGCCCGGCCAGACCCCTTCCAGCAAGCTCTCATCGTGTGTCCCCCTGGCTTCCAAGGTAAGACTGAACCAGCTCATCACCTACTTCTTGCAAGACCACCTCTAGGATTCTAACCCCTGCTGCTTCCCAGAATGCTCACTATCAGGAAAGAAAGCCCTCTTCCTTTCCTAAGAATGTTGTTATCAACCAGGCATGTAGCACACGCCTTTAATCCCAGCATCCGGGAAGCAGAGACAGGCAGATCTCTGAATTCAAGGCCAGTCTGCTCTACAGAGAGTCCCAGGACAGCCAAGGCTACACAGAGAAACCTTGTCTCAGAAAGCAAAAAAAAAAAAAAAAAGAGAAGAAAAAATAAAAAGGATGTTATCACTGAATTTGGAGGCTGCTCTCCTATTGCCACCAACCTAGAAACAATGCGACTTGTGCTCTAGTACCAAGTCCATTTGTTGCTGTTCTCACCATCTGCCAGAAACTGAGGTCCTAGCCAGCTGCCTGAGAGAAGGCGTATTGTCTGGTCCCATTGTTATGCTGATGTCAGCTCCAGTTTCCCTCAAATGAAATGCTCTCTGAACGTTATCTATAGAAAATTGCCAGTCTCTGACAGCCAGCATAGGCCCACTTCACGTGGAGAATATAAATTTGTCTGGAAATGCCTCCCAGGGCCTCCTCCCCTTTGGCCATGATCCCAGAGTTCTTTTCCTGTGGACTCTATGCAGCTAGAGATGACTGTGTACCTTGTCACAATTTACACAGAAAGCTCAAGGACAGATTTTTTTCAAAGCACCCATGTGGGCATATACATTATTGTTCAGATTCCATCCATATAATCCAGAGAGAGCCTGCCACTCCATCCCCAGCATCCTTTACGGTGACATGGGCAGCAACCGTTGTTTTCCTCTTGTAATTTTTTAATCTTAACTGTCCCATTTTTAGCCGTACATATATGTGTGTGTGGGTGGAGAGTTGTAGGGGAGGGGCAGGGGACTACTTTTAACTTAAGTTAGAAACTAAAAGGAAAACATCCCATAGCTGAGCATCAAAACTAACTCAGCTGCTAGAAAGGGTCTCTTCATCTCAGCCATTCACCTCCCTCCTGTCCCTCACCCGTTACTGAACAGGCCTGCAGGCCTCTCCCTCCAAGCATGCTGGCTACTCAGTGCGGATGGACAATGCTGTTCCCATCGTCACTCAGGCTCCGGGAGCTCAGCCTCTTCAGATCCAACCAGGTCTGCTTGCTCAGGTAATTCTCTTCTGTACTGCTCATATTCCCGTTGTCCATGTTAATGCTTTTCCAAAAGACGTGTATCTCTACTACCGCCCTCCCTGGAAATGAGGTAGGAGCTTCCAGCCATTGGAATATGTCAGTAATGTTCTAAATGAGTCCCCGAGTGAATTACCTCCCTAAGTGTCTAGTGACAATTCCAAGAAGAAATTTAGATACAGGGAATCTGGGGAAATGATCAATATACCTTTGTAAAGCGAATTCATCTAGGAGACCTAGGTCTGAATCCTAAATCTGTTAGTAATCCTCAGTGACCTAGGGCAAGTCAGTTAACATTTATTTGCGTCAAATTTCTTTCTTGTAAAATAGAAGTGTTTCTTAGAGCCAAAAGGAGCCCTGGAGATTATCCCTTCATTTTTAGAGTTGAAAAAAACAGACTTGCAGCAGCTATGGGCTGGAAACTTCCTTTTCTGTCTATATAGGTATTCTAACTATGGAATGAGAGCACAAAGATGAAAAATAATTGAAAATGTATAAAGTGTTACATAAATTTATAGTAGCTGTACTCGAGCAATGCCAGAAGTCAATCCTTAAAGACACTTGAACCCTAATAATAAATGTGTTGTCTTTATGCTAGGCACTTCACAGTTGTTAATTTGTTTAACCCCCACAACACAGAAGGATATTTGTCTCTACCTGAGAAGCAGGAAAACTGAAACACAAGGGTTTGCTTAGAGCCGTGCAGCGGCCAGGTGTGGTGGCTCCCATCTGCTGTCATAGCAGTGCTCTGCTGGCTGAGGCAGGAGGATTGTGAGTTCAGTGCCAGACTGGACTACATAGTGAGTTACCGGCCATCCTACACTACACAGTGAGGCTCTGTCTCAAAACAAAAACGTTATACAGCAGCTAGATGTCAGAACCAGGACATAGCCCACCATCTTAGAACACTTCCATATCATCTTCCTACTGTCAGGCATCAAGGATGGCTGACCTGTTAATGTCAACTTTACTTTTATATAAGGTGGTTTCCCTTATTTTAATTTGTAGGTACTCAAACTGTACAGGTCTGTTCTTGACTCTCTTGTAGTCTGTTGGCCTCTCTGAATCCAGTCTTCACCATAACAACCATGTTATGGTGTCTGGTAGGGACTGTGCTGTTCTTTCATAGTTCTTCAAATTCCCTTAGGTATTCTGTACTCTTCTCTTTACCATATGTATTTTACCATCATTTCTCCGTAAGAATGTTGGTTTCAAAAAAAGAAAACAACTTAACTGTAGGGCTAGAAAGATGGCTCAGCAGTTAAGAATACTGGCACCAGAGGCCCTGGGCTCAATTCCCAGCACCCACGAGGCGGCTCACACCCCTCTGTAACTCCAGTTCTAGGAGATCCATTGACTCCTTCTGGCTTCTGTGGGCACCAGGCATATACGTAGAACCCAAAAATGCATGCAGGGAAAACACCCATACACATTGAGATAAATAATAATTATTTTACAGTTTTGTTATCATTGATTTTATTAATTATACTTGTAATCATATGCTTTCAGTCTGTAAGACTATAGCTGATTCAGGTCTATTAGAATTGCTATCTAACTAGCCTTCTGTTTTTGTGCATTCCTTTGAATTCTGTGGAGACAGTCTTTTTAGTTGCAAATAATAATCTTGTTTCTTGCTCTTCAATCCTTGTACTTTTTTGCATTGTCCCATATATCCTGGGATGAGTAGAGCAGTCTAAAATAATGTTTAAATAGCAGGTGAAATTGGGGATCTTTTACTTGTATCTAGTTTGCTTTCTAAAGAAAATCATTGTAGCTATTTCCTATTCGGCATTTTATTTCCTCTAACTATTTAATAGAGACAGTTTGTCATGTTTTAACTTTCAAATAATTATTGTACATATAAAATATACTTTCTCATCTATTTGAATAACCATGTGACTTTGTTCCCTAATCTTTTAATGTAGCAAGTTATATTAAAAGATTCTGTAATGTTAAATCATACTTATATTTATGAGACAAACTTTATTTGATCATGTTGTGCTTGATATGATGACATGCTTTTTGAGCTCAGTTTGCAATTACAGTGATTAGTATTTTGTCCTCTGTGTTCGTAGATGAGAAATAACACATGATTTCCACTTTTTAGGGAATCCCCATCTGATTTGAGTACACGGTGGCTACAGTCTCATACAAAGCTGGATATTATGACCTCTTGTTTTCTAGAGCAGTTAAGATTGGTACTAACCACCCTCGCATCTCAACTGACACTGCTCAAGTGACAGCTAATACCAGCAACTGGTGACACACAAAGTTGTGTGTGCCTTGTTGAAAGGGTGTCAACAGAGAACCTGTATTTTAAAGCAGGCTTGTCCCTTCCTCTTTCACAGTCCTTTTAACTTCCTTTGTTGTTGTTGTTGTTGCATAGTTTTGTGGTGAGGAGTTCAAAAAAAGGCCACTATAAATCAAAGAAGAGAACTACACACAGATCAGTCCAGGGTCAAGACATTTGCTCATCCTTTATCTGAGTGTCAGAAGTCCAGACCAGCCTCCCAGGGAGCCCAGAATCTGTAGATTTCCCTGTGTACTTTCAAAGGTAATTACAGACCCTTTTTTCTGTATTTGCTCACTGAATCCAAGTAAGGCAGGAGCGAGCTCTGTTAGAAATACTAACCATGGCTTCCTGGCTAACAGAGGCATGCCAACAGGCTCAGCATTTCTGAATCTGTCTCAGTCCTTTACTCATAGTGGGGAGCATCCTACCTTGTGCTTACTTGAAAAGAGTCTCTAGTGTTGTAAACCTTCAAGTTGATTTATTTAACCTAAATCTGTATTTGGAAAAGTGAAAAAAAAATATGTGTATAGGTATGTATAGGATTTTAATTGTTATAGTGCTTATAAAAAAGAACCATTAGAAGCTAATTAAGTATTTCTCACTAGGGAATTTATTGAATAATCAACAGGTGACTGCATAAAATAATGACCATAGTAGGCATGTGTGTCTTCACATGCAAAAACTTCTAAGAGACATTTTCTTATTTAAAAAAAAATGCACATATCCTACCCAGTATTACACTGGCTTATGGTTGGCTACCTTTTCTTTTTCCTCTGTTTGTCATTTAATCTGTCCCAATGTGCTAGCCTGCTAAAATGGAGTTATCTCCTCTGTGAATAACTCTTTATATACTCCTTGTAAAGGACAAAAGTACAGTAACTTACAAAACTAAGCGGTGGCTGTTTTTAAGGCAATAATTAAGTATTGACATTTAGGCCTTCGTTTTCTGTGAGGAGATTTCTAGCTTATCAGGCTCGAGGTTTCTAATTACTATTATGTGTTTTTAAATGTATCCCCAAATTTGATATTGTTTTCTTCTGATCAATTTAAAACTTTTTGAGGACTTTCTGAATGTTTAGAGATGGAGCCTTTAAGTACATTCCTTGCATTAGTTTAATTTTCTGTCCCCTTTTCTCCCCACTTCCCAGCAGCAGTGTGTGTCCCCTGCAGAGAAACAAGCCTCTGGCACATCCTAGGGATGTGTGCATGGCAGAAGTGCACAGTTAGCAACACAGGAGTGACCTTTACAGAAACCCTTGATAACTTCCTGAAAGGTCCATGACCTTTACTTTTCCAAGCCCCATGCCCCAGTTAGCATGTTGGCTACCAATAGAAACTGTGAATGAGTAGGTAAAAGTTGGGAGAAGTACAGTTCTTGACTGTGAAAATATTATATTTAATACATTTTTTCAAGAAGCAGAATCCAGAACTCCTTCTCACAAATAAGACCAAGTCAAAAACTCAGAAATGCCAGGTCTTCCTAAGGCTCTACTATTCATGAAGTGGTTTTTACATTCTTGGCCAATTGAGTTGTATGGCCAGGGTCTCTATATTTCCTTGAGGACAGGTGACCTCTTTAAACTGTCCACTCTACCAAAACCCCGTGCTTCTTACCCTAACCCTCCACTGATGGCATTCTCAGCAGCCAGTCTTTGCAGCCATTGTCTTGCTGTCTACTTCTGTCTCGCTTGGATAAGGAAGGCTTGCTTATTCCTCCTCTGCATAGTTCATACCCACACCAGATTCTAGATAGGGGCCATCGTGTCCATGTTCGCCATAAAGTATGTTGGGTATCGGCTGAGCACATGGGAATTAGACTGTCTGTGTTGTCTGCACACTAGCTCCACCACTTGCTGGATGCCTCTGGGGATGTTATTTTTGACATTTAAATTTCATCCTTTTTCAAAGTAATACAGGTACATATTTTTTTAACTTATGTGATACCACACATTTACTGCAAAAGATAATCCTCTGCTTTATCCCACCTTTAACTCGACCATTCAGTCTTAAGGAAATCCAGACAAGTAACATTCTAGAGTGCGTTTCAATTGATTGTAATACTTTCAGTATTACAGACTGACTTCCTATTTGTACAGTGAAGCCGCAGCTCTCCGACCCATTTCTACTCCCATCAGCCTCTCCCTCATTCCTTCATTCTACCATTCTTCCCAGATAATCTGTGATTCAGCTACTTTACAGTGTTTGTAGAATTATTATCAGTCTTATGTACTGCTCTAGATAAGCTTTAGAATACACTGCTTGTATTTCCTGCTTTGTGTGGCTTCTTGTTTTCCCTAGAGTTAATGGCTGTCTCATTTTTTCCACTGGGTTACTCTTCTGTGTATCTTACTATTCGGCCCCAGCTCATTCAAAGCCATAGTGGTTTCTGTGCTTGACAAGTTCAACATGTTGTCTCCGTAAAACCTTTCAGTCAGTTCTTGTCCACAGTGGTCTCAAAATTTACAGCGCCATGCTGCCTTGTTGCTTTACAAACCTTGTCCTGGACTCCATTTGCCCTTTTACTCTAAGTTGTTATTGTTGCTGATTTCCTTTTAACTGTATCTTTCTGTTTTCTCTTTGCAAAATTCTTATTAATTAGATATTGTTGCTTCTATTTTTTGTTTGTATAATATGTGAGTGTGTTGATGCATATGTTTGTGGTGTGTGTGTATGGGTATACATATATGTACTAATTTTATGTCAACTCAGCACAAGAGTCATCTGAGAGGAGGAAACCTCAATTGAGCAATTGCCTCCATAAAAAAACAACAACAAAAAAAATCAGGCTGTAGGCAAACCTGTTTCTCATTTATTAATTAGTGATTGGTGGGGGAGGGCCCAGCCCATTGGATGCTACCACCCTGGCCTGATGGTCCTACGTTCTGTTCTATAACTGAGGCAAGGTCTCTTGTGTGAATCTAGACCGCTCTTGGCTAGTGTAGTCTAGCTACTTTGCTATAGAAATCGTTTCTCCACCTCCCAAATGCTGGGATTACAGGTAGGCCACCATGCCTCCCTGCATTCCTGGGTATCCAAACTCTAGTCCTCACTCTTTCATGGCGGACAACTATACAGCTATATCCACTGAGCCATCTTCCTAGCCTAGATGTTGATACCGCTAAGTTAATCTTTCAGTGTTAACTTGTGTGTGTGTGTGTGTGTGTGTGTGTGTGTGTGTGTGTGTGTTTTCTGTCTACACTGCTTCCTGAGAAATATCTTTCACTTTTTTTGAAACTTTTTTTTAAATTCTCCATTTCTATTGCCGTAGTTCTTGTTTCTTTATCTTGATTCATATGTACATTTCTATATGAAATAAGAGACATATTTTTAAACTCTGTGAACATTAATTATAGGCAATAATACATCTTTGGAAATTTTTTTTCTGATTCCTATATTGCTTTTGTTTCTGTGAGTTTCATTTTATTTTTGCTTTGGTCTGTTCCCACATTAGATGCTTTTAAAGGCTCCCTTTGGCTGTTCATGCATAGTTAAGACTGAAATGCTAAACTGTCCAACACACTAAGAAAGCTGACAGCGGGATAAACCACCGAATGCGGGCTCCCCTGCAGAGTGATCGGAGGCAAGCCCAGCGTCTGCACTGGCTGCCCTCAGTGTCGCACCTGTGGCTCCTTTCTCTTGAGGCTCTCGGTTCCTCGGAGAGCCAGCCAGCCTCTGCTCTGGGGACATTAGACACCTGCACACCGGAGTTCTGGCCAGATTTCACCTGCAGATTTACCTTAGAATAATCAGTCTGCTGGCTTTCTTGGTAACTGTCCTTGCGTTGTTATACCTCTAAAACCTTGTTAACTGTTACTGTCTGTCCTCTACTTTCCTTGCTTTTATGAATCTATATATTTTATTTCTCCACTGTCATGTTAGTTATGTTCAGAGAGAACAATAAAAAAATTGCCATATTTTCTAGGCAAGTCATTTAACCTCTGCATCTCAGTTTATTCACTAAGAAATGGGAAGAAATAGTAGTCCTTACCTCATAAGGACTGATACTAAGTCCAAAAATCCATTTATGACTTAACACTGCTTGATGCACTGCATGCATCAAGAAACATGAGCTCCAGCCAAGCATAGTGATGGGTACCCATAATCCCAGAGGATCTTGAGGTCAAGTGCAACCCGGGCTACATAGCAAGATTCTGTCTGGGGTGGTGGTACAGGGGAGCGCAGAGCAGCAGTGTGTCTCAGCAGTTAAAGATGCTTGCCTCAGAAGCCTGGTGACCTGAATTCAATTCCTGAATCCCAAAGTAGGAGAAGAGAACCAAGAACTGACTCCCAAAAGTTGTGTCCAGAACCTCCACATGCCTGTATGCACTCACACAATAATGATAATAATTTTTAAAAGACATATTAGTTCCATTCCTGCGAGTAAAAGTAATAAATTATAGATGTTTATGATGCCATCTGAATGAGCTGATTGTAAGCATCACTTTCACAGTCAGTGAAAGAGGTTTAAAAAAATAGCCTTTTCTCTCATGGCTTTGAGGTAAAATGATAATGTTTGGAGAAGTAGGGGAGAAAAAAAGATGACCATATCTTGATGTCAAGATACACTTTGTTTGTTTGTCTGTTTGTTTTCAAGACCTTTTCTCTGCTGTAACTCTGGCTGTCCTGGAACTCACTCTGTAGACCAGGCTGGCCTCGAACTCACAGAGATCTGCCTGCCTCTGCCTCCCGAGTGCAGGGATTAAAGGTGTGCACCACCACTGTCGGACTAGAAACATTTTTTTAAATGACATTAGTCAGAACTCAATCTTTTCATAGAATTGGGAATGAGTTCCAGGTGACTAAGCAGCAATAATCTTAACTGATAATTAAATTGTGTGTGTGTGTGTGTGTGTGTGTGTATGCATGCATATATATACAGACACACACATACACACACGGTCTCACCATGAACTCTGGCCTAGAACTTGCTATGTAAACCAAGCTGGCCTTGAACTCACAAAAATCCACCTGCTTCTGCCTCTTGAGTGCTAGGACTAAAAATATGTACCACCACATCTGGCTTATTTAATATTTTGAATTTACAGTGGTTTCACAAGTTAAATTATATTTCCCTTCTGTGAACTCAGTGAACTTGAACTATACTTAGCTATTATTAATAAACTTGTAGATTCACGTCTTACTTCTTTCATTTTGTTGACTGATATTAAGTATTTATGGTATGATCAGTGGTCTCTGAGCTTTCTGCCTATATCACAATAGGTCAGTAAGCAACAAACAGTATCAAAATGCATATGAGACCTCACGGGCCACACTTATAACCTGAGGCTGACACAGGGAAATGAGGCAGATCTGAAGTATGCGTCTATCATTTTTATAAGCATTATGCTTGTTAAGTTTTGACTTGAAATATAGTCCTTTATAGAAACATTTATTTATGCCAAAGTCAAAACATACATATTAAACACATGTCCAATCAGTGGAGCTCTGAGTAAGATAATGTTTGGTATACATCAGTCATGTCCAGCTTCATGGAAAGAGAGAAACATAACTGAGAACTCAAACCCCTCGATCTTTGACCCATCCAACCAGCATTACCACCTTAGTGGTGGTCCTCCAAGTGTTTACCTTAGACAGCTGTGTTCAATGAGAACCATTTAATCATGACTAAAGCAAGCAGAGAAGAGACAGAGGCGCAGAGAAACTAAAGCACATTACACCATGCACACCCACCCATTACTAAAAAAGGAAAGCATAAAATTCTTCCTGTTGTGAAGATGGACGCAGTTGAGTTCCTACTAGTCTCTCGCCTTTGCCTTAAGGAATTGGGGCATTTGTCATTTAATCTGAAAGTCACAGCCAAGTTCATTACTTGGCACCACTGTCTCTCAAGTGTAGGCCAGCACCAGATAGTTTTGGTCTCCAAGTTGTATAAAGTGAGAATCGAATCCATAAGGTGAGGCTCTACATGCTAACTGATAGACAAAAGTCAAGTATCAAATATAGGACTAGATAGAAGACTTCTTGAGGGCAAAGAGCTGTCCCCATCTAACCTAGTTCAGTTAGCTCAGTCTTTTGCCCATAGTTTACAGAATGAGTCAATGGATAGATTTTTAGAGAACTTCGAGCATTGTTCAATAGAGCAAATTCATAAAGAAATTATCTTTAAGATGAATAAATTTCCTCCAAATATCTCTGTAGCTCTATACCTACTCATTTGTTGTCTCCCTTGGTTTTTTGAAGCCAACCACCAGTCTATAACTTCATACTCCTCACAAGATAGAGCACAGCCCCTACACAGATTAAGTTTGGGCTCCTGTGAATTGATAAGGTGATTAGCAAAATGTGATGGTTGTGGGTATTCTCTGTCCTGCAGCAGGCCTGGCCAGGTGGGGCCCAGCAGATCCTGCTTCCTCCAGCCTGGCAGCAGCTGACTGGCGTGGCCACCCACACATCGGTGCAGCATGCTGCTGTGATTCCTGAGACCATGGCAGGCACTCAGCAACTGGCCGACTGGAGGTAAGCCAGAGATCCTTCTGGGTCGAACAGTGTTTCTGGGGTGAGAATTTGTCCACCACTGACAGAAAGCATCATGTGAGTTATGGATCCAGTGTAATGGAGGTGGTTTAAACAAATACATCAGGGCACCAAAACTTCAGCTTGATTAAGTTAGCTGTCATTTTCTACTCAAAACTCAGTTACATCTTTTAAACACCAGTGTAACTCACCAGACCTGGCTGGGTTTTTCCCAAAATTAAGTTTCTCTCAGAAAGCAAGCATTTGTCACCAGTGAGGGAGCACAGAAGAGTCCCCAAAGCCCTAAGCAATTCTAGAAAGTGTTCTCGTGAAGTTTTGAGACATAGGTGCCTGACTGTCTGAGCTCCCCAGGGAAAGCTTGACAGATGAGATGTGTTTGGAAGGGTGAGTTCCAGCATGTTTGTTGTGTGCCTCTTAGTTAACAGCATGTCTTACGGATAAGAATTCATCTTCCACAGACCCCAGGAACTCCAGCCACTGCCCGCCAGCACCTGCATCTGTTTCCAAAACTACCCACGCAACACACCAGCTTCCGCATGAACACCTGCTCTGCTCGTCCTACAAACACTTGTCACTTTTCCTTTAGCCCTCAGCCCAACACCGCCACGATGCCCTTCTTGACCAGTACAGAGCGATATGACAGCCCTCAAATCGTCCCCCAGATCTGTGACCCCTTTGGGCTGTTCCTCCTTCTGCAGAAATTACTCCCTGCTACCCTCTCAGGTAGTCTGAATACCACCCTGAGAACCTCCCTAGTTAGTGAATAGAGTTCTTGAGTTAAATGTGGTAGTACATAGGAAATCTCGGCACTTAGGCTGAGGCAGAAGGATCATAAGTTTGAGGCCAGCCTGAGTTACATAGTGAAATGCTATCTAGATAAATAACTAACTCTCAGGAAAAGGTAGGCAGGTGGCTAAGTCTGCTAAATCACGAATCTACTGCAGCTCTGTCCTCCATGTAACCATCTGACGAATAACAGGAGGAGAGTACATGGGCTGTCTCCACTCTGCACTCAATAGAAGCACTTTCAAACCAGGCAAAACTGGCTTCCATTCTGCCTCTGTAAGACCTAGGGCAGGTTATTTAACCTTTATGGCCTCAGTTTCTTTTTCAATAAAACGGGTCATGATACTTACCTCACAGAGTTGTGGGGTGGGGGTGTCGATTAAAATGGAACACAAAGCACTTGGGCTTGTCTTTACTATGCAGCGCAGCAGTGCCTGAACCTAACAGTGAGTGAGCCTGGCTTCTTCCCGTCACCCATTCACAGCAGGATGGCCTTTCTTCCTCCAGCTCATTAGGAGTAGCAGCCACGTGGAAAGCTATGTGACCAACTGTTGGGTCCCCCCTCCTCGTTCTCCTGAATGACACCACCACTTCCACAGCTTCTTTTTCTTTGTATTTAGCAGTTAGAGCTCACTTGATCTCAGCAATATTTGTGTGCTTATTTATGCATATTTTCTTACTCTGCTTCTTCCACCTCTCATCCATCTCTTAGCTAGTAAGCTCCATATCCTCCTGGTCTCTGCATTTCACTGTGGGTCAAAGAGCATCCTTGACCATGACTAGAAAACAAAAGAGGAGCCCCGGTGCTGCCCTTGTTTCTGTGGAGAAATAAAGGGCAAAAAGAAGCCACCACATCCACTTCCAAAGGCCACATATGCCGAAGCCCGCTCCGGCAAATTTGGACTGTACCTGAGGAGGGGAGTGAAGATTAAGAAGAAAGACAGAGGCAAGAGATAGATCCTGGATGCAGTAAATACTGCAGCACTGTGTGTATTTAGCACAGCAGTTATGTAAACAATAGCTGGCATTTACTAAGGAAGTCTGCCGTTCTTATTACCCTCCTTTACTAGGTCAGAGAATGCTCAGATCCTTGCCTCGGGCTCTAAGGCACCTCCTCCAGCTTAGTAGATAAACCATTCTGCGTTGCAAGCAGTATGTCCAAAGTTAGCAGCTCCTTGTCAAAACGGCTCCCAACACACATCATGTCTAAAAGGCCATCAAAATCACTCTAAAGTGTTTTTCTCCTACAAAGATGAAATTTGATGATTTTTTAAAATTTCAAATGAATACTTCTTTAGCTATTAATTTTATTGTGTGTTAAATGGCCTTTTATGGACAAATCTTTGCATTAATCACCACTTTAAATGTTTCTGCTGGAAAGCAGGGTTTTAAGTACCATGCAGCCTAGATGGTGAGAATTGTCAAATGTCACCCATTTCCAGGATGCAGGATGCAGGCATATTTCTTTCAGCATATGTGTGACTTATTAATTTTGATTTAATACAAACTCTATACATGTCTAGTCACCCTTCAGTTCATCTAATTGTTCATTCAACAAGCGTGTAATTAACTGATCAGCTGCTACATGCCTGAGCATTGTGTTAGCTACTGAGGGAATTCAAAAGAACGTTAATGATTCCTAATGCCAGAAACATATGGCTCCCAGTCACTAAAGTTTGTTTTTCACATTAACTACAATTTCCTCATTAATAAAATGGTGTTTCTAAGATATCCTGCCTACCTCACAGAGCAGAATAAAAGAACCCACTTAAGTTGCTTTGTAAATTCTAAAACAAATGTGCATATTAGTGTTCACCATAATCACCTGTTCAGGGACTATAAAAGTTGAAGGAGCTATTTAACCCGTCTCTCTAGAAGTTAAAAACTCTGAATCTATAAACTTGACATTCTTTCCCCTTGAAAGTCTTGGTTCTCACTCATCAACCAGCTTGATTCATCCTCCTTCCTCTCAACACATGGCTTCCATTCTCCAGCTCTAGGAAGCCCACAGGGCAAACTCACCTGGCAAGGCTCATCTCTTCAAACACCTCATATCATAGTGAGATAACAAACAGTGGTCAGCCTTCATCTGGGGATAAACTTCATCTTCTTAAGAAAGCTCAGCTTCTATAAAACTGCTAAGGGGCCTTGTGTTCCCTTTTCTCTTTTAGGAACACACATGCTCATGGAAGCCATTACAATCCCATCATGCAGCAGCCTGCACTCTTGACTGGACACGTGACCCTTCCAGCAGCCCAGCCCTTAAATGTGGGTGTAGCCCACGTGATGAGGCAGCAACCAACCAGCACCACCTCCTCCAGGAAGAGTAAGCAGCACCAGTCATCTGTGAGGTAGGTGGTGAGAGCCTTGGTGCCCAAAAACACTGCCCTGGCAGGGAGCAGCTCTTCCCACAAGATGGGGAACATCTTACACAAACACTTCAGTGTTTACTGAAGGCTCTCTCTGGGCTCTGTGTAAATGCAGCCTTCCTCTTGACTCTTCCTAGTTCCTGTCCCTCTGACACTCTAAGGTGGGGACCTAAAGTCATGGTGTACCTAATATCTTGAGTGCTTCAGACCTTCTCATTAAAGAAAAATAATAAAGCACAATAAGAAAGATCTTATGTACGACAGGGACAGGTACAAAGATGCTACAGTGGCGGAGAAAGATGGGCTCAGCTCTGCACATAGCGTGGGCAATGAGAATTTGCAGCCAGGGAGTAGTGTCTAGGTCATGTAGAGAAAGTAGCAAATAGGAGACAACAGGAACTGGAGGATTGTAGCTAAACCATCCTAACAGAATTCTCTGAAGGTGATTAGCCATCACCTAAGGGACAGTGAAGGAGAAGGAATCTGATCAGATATTAAGTATAGATAAGAGATAGGGTGGCCCTCTGGCTAACATGAATTAGCAAGCCTCTGTGCTAAAATTAGATTTTATAAAGAAGTACACAGTTCCACCTATGAGGAGGTCCAAAGCCTCACTAAAGTTGGCCACGCAGTCTCTATCATTTTTTCTAGAAACAGCAAGCTTCTGAAATTTCCATTTGAATACAAATTACCAAGATATCTTTATCAAAAACTCTAGAAAAATGCACTTTATTTGAGATTTGAGGTCAGAAATATAACTAACTCATTGACTTAAAAATGAGCTCTGTAGATAGTGAAATAAGTCTAGATCATGAAACTACAGAATTGCTCCCACAGAACACATTTGGCTGATTGCTTAAATATAACTTTGGTGAATCCCAGATGCTTAACAGAAGGCTGCTAATCTTTCCTATTCTGCTGAACTCTTAAGCCATCAAGATTGATACAAGGCTCCATGTTATGTGATTACATTCATATGTCACTCTGATGAAGGGAAACATAGAGATAAATTAGCAGTACCAGAGAACTGGCCATGAAGGAGCATGAAGGGAAGGTGGTGAAAGAATTCCATGTCTGGGTTGTGGGTGGAGTTTGTAACTATATGACAGTCAGCAACTCAAGCACTTCAGAAAGGAGAATTTTAGTGTATATAGTATCAACTATATTCAACAAACCTGACTTTTTAAAAAAGAGGTTTCTAGACTTCATAAACAATAAGAGCAAAAATTACAGCCTATAGCTGGCCAAATAGATTTATATCATGCAAATCCAGAATCGCTCCCACAGCCCCAGTGGTGGTGATTTAGATGCACATACTTGTTTATTTGGGGTAGATTGAACAAGAGAAGTTGGGTACTCTAGTTCTGGTTTGCTTTTCTGTTTCTGTGATAAAAATAAATAAATAAATAAATTCTTTCCCTCTCAAGTTAATTTTGGCCAGAATCTTTATCTTACAGGTTACAGTCCCTCATCCAGGAAAGCCAAGGCAGGAACTGAAGCAGGGACCGGGGATGAACACTGCTCACTGGCTTGCTCCCAAGCGCATGCTTACCTGCCTTTCTTATATAACGCAGGCCTACCTGCCTAGGGATGGTACCTCCCGCAGTGAGCTTGGCCTTCTCAAATCAATTAGCAATCAAGAAAATGCCCCACAAACATGCCCACAGGCCAACCTGATGGGCAGTTTTTCTGAGGTTCCTTATCCCAGGTGTGTCAAGTTTATCCACCACACTAGCAAATTTTGTTTGGTTTTCCTTTGTCCTCATATAGCCAGGTGCTAGAAACTAGATCTGCCTTCTCTTATTCAAGAATCACTCCTAGGGCTGACTACCCTCAAGTTGGCACCCTTCTTCAGGTATTTCTCATAACACAAGAAGATTCTGCTTAGATCAGTGGCAGCTCTCCAGAATGCTTTTGCGTGGCAGCCTTCTGACAATGTACCAGTGTCACTGGAAGGCAGCAGAAGCCATTGCCTTGATCTCTGTGTCCCATCAGGCTCAGCCAGGCCCTACTTGAATGCCATCAGACAGAAGTGAGCTTAGCATTCTTGAGGCCACCCTGTTGAGTAGGGGTCTGACCCTTAGCCCCACTACAGTTTAGCAAATCCCTCCCTGTCTTCTTACTACCCAGTTGGTTTCATGTGGACACACTGCCTCTGCAGGGCAAAAGCAATATAGTTATAGTGCACTGGATCATCTCTTTGCTTCTTTTTGTTGTTTTACTGTTTCTGAGACAGGGACTCACTATAGCTCTGGCTGGCCTGGAAATCACTATGACGGTGGTTCACAACCTTCCTAATGCTGCCTTTAATACAGTTCCTCATGTTGTGGTGATCCCCAACCATAAAGTTATTTTTGTTGCTACTTAATAACTATAATTTTGCTACAGTTATGAATCGTATGTAAATATATGCTAATTGTCTTAGGTGACTCCTGTGAAAGGGTCGTTTGACTCCCAAAGGGGCTGCGACCCACAGGTTGAGAACTGCTACACTATGTCGTTGAGTGCCGAATGGACGTATGGTAGATGCTGAAACTAAAAGCTATAACATGCCATAACAGATAGGAAAAGGAACCCTCTTATCAGAAAACCTAGCTATCAGCTCCAGAAAGGAATTTACCGAATGTAGCTGATACCAGCTATGTACAAAACCAAGTTCACTTTTACTAAATTATTTTCATATTACTTCCATCTCTCCACTTAGAAGGTTCTAGACTCTCTAAGGACATAGTACCTTGTTCCTCACAGCATAGGCACTACCAGGATTGGTACAGGGTTTGTTTGTTTGTTTGTTTGTTTGTTTGTTTTTTTGGTGGGCGGGGAGGGGAGAAGGAAAGGTAATTGTTCCCTAAAGTTACCAGAACTTAATATAGAATTTCAGGTCAACTGATCCAAATTAAAAAGTCCCTTTTGGTGGCCTAGAGAAATAGCTTGCTGGTAAAGAGCACTTGCTGTTCTTCTGGAGGACCCAGGTTTGATTCCCACCACCTCCATGGCAGCTCACAGCCATCTGTAACTTCATCCCTGGGGATTCTGATACTCTCTTCTGACTTCCTATGCACTAGGCATGCACATACATACATGCAGGCAAAACACTCATTCGTGAAATAATATATAAATGTAAAACTAATAAATAATTTTAAAAGAGAACTATGCTACAGTAGCCAGATTTGGCTTATCCATAATTTTTTATACAAGTCCCTTTTTAAACGTACCTTCTTCCTCTGGCATTTGTCCCAAAATTTTTTTTTATTACAATTCAAATTAATTGATAAGCCTGCCATAAAGCTCAAGTCAAAATCCTAAAAGTCTTGTTTTGTTTTCCATTATGCATTCACAAATCTGAATGGCCATAGCTTTTCCCAGAAGAGAAAGAAAGGGAAGCTGAGTCCAGGGGCTGGAAGATTGCTCCTACCTGTAAATGCTTGCCCTGCATACAGACCTCAGTTCAGTCCCTAGAGCTTGCATAAAAAGCTAGGCATGCAGTGCACATTTGTTATTCAAGTGCTTGGGGCAGGGGACAGAGACAGCAGATCCTGGGAAACTCGGGTAACCAAATGGGCTCCAGTTAGGGAGAGGCATTGTCTCAAACAACGGAGATGGACAGCTCCTGAAGTTAACTGACCTCTGGCGCGCGTGCAGGTATACACACACACACACACACACACACACACACACACACACACACACACACACACACACACACACATACCACTGAGGTTATGTCTTTTAGTTCTAGAAAGTCTCACAGGTGTCTTAGGCTAGCAGTGTGGCTCCATGCTAGAGCATCTGTTCTAGAGCATCTCCATGCTAGAACCTGGATTCAGTCCCTAGCACACAAGGGGCTGGGGGGGGGGGTCAACAATTAAATAACCAATGAACCATCAGCAAGGAGACCAAAACTTTGTGAACAAACACCACTTTTTCACCACTCCTAAAACAAAGACTCAAGTCCCATTGAGGGAAGACTAGATGAAGCCAAAGGCTGGGGTTTAATCCTAAAGATTATCCCAGGCAGCCATGTTGGATCAGGGCAGCTGCCCCTAGAAGACCAACTCCCAAAACAGGTTTACGACCCAAACCAAAGCCCAGAGAAGGCTCAGCTGAGGTCCTGTCCTCAGGTCCTGAGGTCCTGTAGTGACTGACTAAAGTCCTCTAGAGTCCTCTAAAGTCCTCAACCTGTGGGTCGAGACCCAGTTGGGGGTCAAACGACCCTTTCACAGAGGTCACCTAAGACCATCTGCATATCAGATATTTACATTACGATTCATCACAGTATCAAAATTACAGATATGAAGTAGCAACAAAAAATAATTTTATGGTTGGAGTCACCACAGCATGAGGAACTGTATTAAAGGGTCGCAGCGTTAGGAAGGTTGAGAACCACTGCTATGGAGGTACCACATTTTTCACAGATGGAGCCCAACTAGCCTGGGCTTCAGACTTTTTTCTGTGGAAATTTGGTAAAGCTGGTGTTTTCTGAAAGTTGGGCCCCTTGGATGAAGATGTAGAGCCTGACCTTCCTCTGTTTCTGTTTTGTCATTACAGAAATGTCTCTACCTGTGAGGTGACCTCTTCCCAGGCTGTCAGCTCCCCTCAGCGGTCCAAGCGTGTCAAGGAGAACACTCCCCCGCGGTGTGCCATGGTGCACAGCAGCCCAGCCTGCAGCACCTCAGTCTCCTGTGGGTGGGGTGATGTGGCCTCCAGCACCACCAGGGAGCGACAGCGGCAGACGATCGTCATCCCTGACACCCCGAGCCCCACAGTCAGTGTCATCACCATCAGCAGTGACACAGATGAGGAGGAAGAGCAGAAGCATGCCCCCACCAGGTGAGGCTGCACATTCAGACTCCCAGGAAAGAGCGCATGCATCGTGCTATACTGCCCTGATCTTGGGATCTGGGCCGTTGTCCCTGAAACACGGCGATCATTCCCTACTGATCCCAAAAGTTTCATTTTGTTATGTTCTTGGATTCTAAATTTATTTCCTGAGAATCAGGTTTGCCATAATTGTTCAAAACCAAAATAAGTTTGAGTGAGTTTGGCCTTTAAAAATAGTTACAGTCTCTAAACATTGGGAACATGAGACCATAAAAATTGGGCTCCAAACCCAAGCTTAAAAATTGCTGCCTCGGGCTATTGAATTTATTCCCAGTTGGTCAGGCTATCTCTCTAACATTGCCTTGGCTCACTCAGAATTTGAAGCAATTATCCAATTAATCAGAAATTTCTCTGTGTCTGATTAACCCAATCTTTCAAACTGCCAGTTGGCTCTTCACCCAGAGAGCATTACTGTTTATTCCAAAGTAACAGTAATTCATTTCACTGTGTGTGCTTCTGGAGGGGGTGGGGATGGGGGCAGCTGTTTATTATATTTGCAAGAATGTAACCCTGGCACCTCTTTCCTGCATTCCAAAGCCAGACTCCAGCAACATGTGCCTTCTTCTTGGGCTGCCAGCTCAGGGGGCCCTGACAGATATACCCTAACTTTCTGTGCCCCAGGGACCTTGGACCTTACAAAATCCACAGTTTCACAATCATGCCCTAATGGTACCTTTGCATTAGGAATTA
This sequence comes from Cricetomys ansorgei, assembly GCA_026225945.1. Taxonomy (NCBI): domain Eukaryota; kingdom Metazoa; phylum Chordata; class Mammalia; order Rodentia; family Nesomyidae; genus Cricetomys; species Cricetomys ansorgei. The sequence continues at coordinate 4,374,537 of JAMJFZ010003145.1, read as the reverse complement.
GGCCAGGGAAGGGAGCCTGCCACCCCAAACCAGAGCTTCCAATCATATCATACTTCCCACAACTGGGTGCAAAGTTCCGTGTTCACAATTAGGCCCAAATTGTTGATTCCTGGTTGGATATAATGCTTATTATTAATCACAAATGTTTTTGATTGCATAATAAATTTTCATGCTTGAAGTCATTACAGAATGTTCAGCTAGACTGATTACAGCAGTTCCTACAGGATGCAACCCTTCCACCTTCCAGGGGAAGTTGAGCAGACTGAGTTTTCACTGATAGGGCTCATTAATGTGTCCTTTTCTGTTGAATGACCCAGTATGATCACCAGTGTTGTTAGATAACACACTATCGTGTTTCTGTTCCTGCCATTTGCTAGGTATCTGAGAGGACCAGAGTTGGTGAGACCAGGCACATGTGTTTGTACTCTTGTGTTACTTTACACACCATCTGCTTGTTCCAACACTGACCTCTCTTTTCTTTGTGATTTTCACCTCCAAGTTGAGTTAGTGTCCATCCTCCCAAACCGGAGAATCCTGAGGGCTTGGACCCCTTCTGGAGAGAAAGGTCTTCCTGCCCCAGACTGGCCCCTGACTTGGGGAAGCCTGTGCATATATTTGTAGCGCTGACATAAGGAAAACTGAGCAGCCTTGAGCACAGCTGGAGAAATTCAAAAGCAATTTAAGACATAGCTTTCAACTAGATTGCAATGTCATTTTTGAAGTCTGAGATCTGAATTGACACCAACTCTGAGCAGAGTACTCAGGAGAGAATTGAGTAGAGGACAGGAGGACAGGAGGGTGTGTATGTCTCCAGCACCTAGAGAGCCAGTAGGGCTGAACGTGAAAGGCAGGTGGAACATATAACTGTTTTCCCAGGAGGAAGCAAATGAAATATATGGCAGCTTGTTAGGACGGTGATGCAAATGACTCAGAGGCTGGGAGGGAAGGTGGGCACAGCCTATGGGCAGGTGACATGGGAGGAACAACCACAAACTGAAACCATTGACTTCACACAGTAAGAAAAGAAGGCACTGCCAGCCTAACCCAGGATAGGGACATGTTAGAAAAGTTCTGCTGAGTGGCTGCAGACTGAAGCAACAGAGTAATAGTAAAGGGCCTGAGCTACCCACTGTGCTGTCAGGAAGCTCGCAGAGGAAGACGCAGAGTGGTTTTCTGCAGAGATAAATAACTGTTGCTTTAGAAAATGGCTCCGTACCCAAGAAGATAGGAAATTCTATCTAAAGAAGCAGCAGCCAGTAGATCTTATTTATAGACAAATCACTGTGTAATTGTATCACGTAATTGTGACTGTATCTATCAATGAGAAAGTAAAGGGGCTTATGATTACTTGTTCCTGGAAACCATAATTACCATAAATTTAACACAGTGAGTGTTTACTGACCCCACCATTGTAAGATATTATGTCTGGAACGTCATGTGTTATACAAATAAGGGGGACAGTCTCTTCTTGAGGCTTACAGAGTAATAAGCAAGATAAGACATGTACAAATTGTTCTGACACAAAGCAGAGAATCTCTTCCAGAGAAACTAGCAAAGTACTCGGGGGAGTTGAGGGAAGAGAATTGCAGATTTAAGTGAGCTGGACTGATGTTGCAAAGCTCAAAGGTGAGCAAATGGGAACATCACTGTTGCAAGGCTTATCCAAGAGAATGCAAAACACTGAAGGAAATGGATTTGGTCGTGGGAATGGGTTTTTGAGGCATTTCCCCTTAGATGGGGATGAGGAATTTGTCAGAAGGCTCTAAGAAGCTCAAGGAAAAGCATCAGTTCTGGAAAAACAAAAATATACTATTTGCACTTAAACAGGAAGGCACTTGTCCATGGGCCCCGGTGCTGGACAGCATCCCTGTCATCCCCACTTCAGTGTGAGACATTCCATCCCTGTATTAGTTACTTTTCTGTTGTGGTGAAACTCCATGGCCAAGACAACTTATAGAAGAAAGAGCTTATTTGGGCTTATGGCTCTAGAAGGTTAGAACCCAGGATGGCAAAGCTAAAGTAGCAAGTAGCAGGAACAGCTGAGAGTTCACATCTTGAACCACAGGCAGGAGCCAAAGAGCACTAAATCAAAATCCTACAAGTCTTTTGAAACCTCAAAGCCCACCCGCCACCAATGACATACCTCTGCCATCAGGATCTTACCTCGGAAATCTCCCCGAACAGCCACCAACTGGGGACCAAGTATTCATATGCTGAAGACTTACAGGGGACATGTCATTCAAACCACCAGTCCCTAACTCTGGTAATCCTTGTCACCAAACCACATTACCAAACCACATTTCTCCTGGGAAGTGAGCATCTCCGTTGTTCTGTCTTCCTAACTTCATTCCCTACTTGCCACTTACCCCAAATCTAGCATTTGTAGTTCCCAGTGGTCCTGAAATTCAGTTTCCCTAGTGTGGCTCAACCTCAGCACAGCAGCTAAAGAGTCGAGGTCATTCACAGGGGTAACAGAACCTCACCACAGAGTGTTTCTTAGTATCAATATAAGATAAATGGTAAACCACATTTTTCAACCTTAATGACAGTGTCAGTCTTCAAGACTAGATGACATTGCCTACAACTGTTAAAAGAATGTCGAGGGAAGATCATTATTCTTGACTGCAAATATGGGCACGTCAATTGCTGAAGCAAGTGGCCAGTCTCTCTCCATGCGTGTAGAGGCACCTGGAGAGAGGAACTGAAGGGATCATAGCAGACCTGCACAATGCTTTACCCTCAGTCTGCTTGTCCCTTCTATTCCTACTCAGTAAGTAAGGAAACCAAGGCCCAAGAAAGCCAATGGCTCAGTCAAATTACTAAAGATTCAAGTAGAATTGGGATTCATTCAGGAAGTGCCATTAAAGAAATTATCAATTACTGACAAATAACTGTTTAGCCACCAGCTTAACAGCTATTGATTCTGCCCTGCCCTCTCCTGTACCAATCCCATGATAGCATCCAGTGTGTATAGGGAGTCATGTCAGGGCCGTGAGGAGTTCAGAGCATGGGTGCCAGCACTCAGGAAATGGGCGGAAGTTTAAATCTTTCCATTTTCAGAACATTTTCCTAAATGGGCTGGCCACTGAAAAGCTAGTGGGCTCTACTTCCCAGTAGCTCACTAGTAGACTAGGGGCTTCTATGGCCAAAGACATGAAGATAGAAAAACTAAACAACACCTTCTTTCTTGCATTTTCCAGGATTAAGTAAAAACTGCTCTTATTTTAAAATATTTTCAGTGTTTTTAATGAGGGAAGGATTTGTCTCTGTCTTCTTTTACCTGGAATCTTCTTGAACGATGTTTAAAAGAACATGTCTGTTCATCCAAATCCTCATGCCCAACTCACCTTACGCAGAAACTGTCTTACAGCAGCCGTGGCGTACAAAATCCTGTCATAAGGAAAACAATTTAAGGGTGTGGTGATCACAGTGGTTTCATTTCAGCTGACCAGCGAGAAAATGGCTGTCCAGGCTCCACTCTTCCTGTCCCGTTCACTGAGCCACTTGACTGGCTATCTCCAGTAGGGAGCCAGGGCACAGGCCCTCTGTGCGCCACACTCACAGTGCACGTGCGGACGCTTGGGGTGTTCAGCCAGTGTTGCCGACACTGCCGGCGCTAAGCAAATGGGCTCATCGAGCGTCACATGATGTTTTAGATACAAAAGTAATGTCTTAGGTCACTCTTAGAATGTGTGTTCTTTTAAATGGGGGTTCTAGGGCTGTAGTTCAGTTGATTATCCAGAATGCATGAGGGTCTAGGTTCAGTACCCACCCCAAAAAAAGAGTTGACCTAACATATTTTGCTTCTTTATACTAAACTGTAAAGGTGGTAAAATTATTCCAGATAAGTCACAGTCCAGAAACTCACAAACTATTGTTTAGATTACTTCTGCCTGAAAAATGAACAAGAGGAAGAAAAACTTTATTACTGCCTGAGCAAAACAGTCAACTCAAATTGGAATTTCTTCTCATTGACACCTACAACAATGAACCGCCTTCCTATACTAGGTGCAAAGCCCAGTCGGGTGGTGGCAGCGCATGCATTTAATGCCAGCACTCTGAATGCAGAGCCAGGCAGATCTCTGTGAGTTCGAGGCCAGCCTGGTCTACAGGGTGGGTTCCAGGACACTCAGAGTTACAACAGAGAAACCCTGTCTCGAAAAATAAAAAAATAAAAGAAGCCCCATACAACCAGCATCAGAATGCACTCCTGGGCAGGTGACTGCCCACTAAAGGGAGGGAATAAAGAAACCAGACTCATGGTGTCCTGTAAGGGAATTTTGTTTCGAGCTACAACACACCCCTAAGTTGAAAACCATTCCAGTCATGTGACTTGCCCCCAGCAGTGGAAGGTTGTACATTCCAGCCATCCTAACTCAGCCCCATCACAGGGCACCCACAGGTCAGGGCACCCACAGGTCAGGGGGCAGAGTGGAGAGCTTTCCCTGGTGCTTAGTGAACCAGAGCCGCACTGATGTGAGGCAGCCTTTGGTCACTCATTACTTTCCACAGGTGGAGCTGGGGGCAGCAGAGAGTGTCACATCCCGTCTGGCAGGGCAGCGCTTCATGATTAATGTGATTGGTGACCCAGGCCAGCTGCATCACGCTGGCTTAGGAAGGGAGATAACTGAACTACTGAAGAACGGGAAAGGAAAGCCAGCACCTCCTTCCAGGCTGTTGACACACATGTGATACACGCATACAGATGTAAATAAGCAGACAGTATCGTGTGAATGGAATGCATGTACCATATTAAAGCTGTGGGCACTGGAGGATAGCTCCGTTGGAAAAGTGCTCATCGTGAAGCACTTTTGCTGAATTTGAACCTCAGAACCCACATGAAAACACTGGGCACGGTAGTGTAGTCTTGTAATTCCAGCTCTGGGGTTACAGACAGGTAGACCCCGGGGACGAGTAGCTGATTACCTAGCCTCGCCTGCTTGGCCGGCAAGATGAACACCTCCTGAGGAATGACACTTACAGTTGACCTAGATATGCACGCACAGACACAAAACAAGAGCTAAAGAACATCAGAAGGCGCACTTTGGCCTGCAGGCCTTGGCTTCTTAGCTTTCGCTTGGAACAGGTTAAATGTATGTAATCCACTGTGTATTTCTGGTTGAGGGACTTAGAACAGAAGGGGCATGGGGACAAAGCAGTAAGGCCTACTGAACCCTTGTGTCTCTCCACGTTAAACCACCTCATGCCAAAGTGCCACCATCAGCACTTGGAGAAACCAGAAGGGTGAGTCTGCCTCACCTTACCTTCCAGTGTTTGCTAGGAACCTCTCTGGTTCCATAATGATTAAGACTGCAGACGCTTTGACCTTGAGCAAGCAAGTGGCTCAAGCCCTTCTTGTCTGCAGTTCATTGTCTTTGAACGGAAAGTAATCATTTTCCTTACCGTGTAGTCTTGCTGTGAGGACTGCAGGAAATAACACACATGCAGCGCCTTGAGTGGTAGCTGATGTGCATCCAGTGTGTGTTTCATATTTGGTCATCAGTGCTGTGATGGAAGAGTAGATTTTTTTTCACATACAGCGTTTACTCTGAAGTTGGGGGAGATAAAGGAGTCATGGAAAGTTTATTGGAGGAGATGAGTTTTGACCTTGGTCTTGAAGGATGAAATTGGCTGAGATTAGCAAGTAGAAATCAGAACCACATTCCAGACAGGATCCTACAGGGATGGGGTCAGAGGCTTGCATCTGATCTCTGACTGTATTTTCTCCTCTGTGGCTCATTTCTATACTTCTTAATTCCTTATTTCCTTTCATCATTTTAAAATGATGAAAATCATCTATTGCCATGACAACACAATGTAGTCGTGAGCTCTTGCTGCTTTGCTTCTTATTCAGAAGTGATGTCTGTCAAGGCCATTTGAGCAAATATTTCTCATTCCCCTCCTATCGCTGTCTCTCTCACTTCCATTAACCAGTTTGGAATGGGATTGATAAGCTGTCAATAATAATTAGAGACAATGGTGTAATGAATCCCAGTAGTATCAACATGTATGAGCTTAAAGAACTTGCAGTGGCAATCTCAAATGTGTGCTTGGTTTTTCAAGTGAGCCATTTAGCAGCTTCCCATTGTTCTCTAACCTGGATAGTATATTTACATAGAGCACAGACATTTCTAGCAATAGACAAGATTAGAAACAGAGCCATCACAGTAATTCACCTTTCCCAAACCTGTCATATATAAATCCAAAAAGATACAATATTAAGCTGTCTCATGTGCTTGTTAGTCATGGGGCTTCCCAGCTGCAGACAAAGGGATGGGCCTCATGAAGAGTTTGGAGAGCTTTTCTCGCCCCCACCTTCACAGATAACAAGACACTGGCATGCACCACTCACTACTACCAGCTGGCTTTTTATTGTGAACCTGGCCCTAAGTCCTCACAGGTCATCCAGCCAAGCTCCCAGCTCTCACAGGACTCTGCCCAGAAGCCTTCCTTCAGTGGCAGTGTACTCATTCATGTACCTTCAGAAATTCCCAGTGGTTGGCAAAAATTTATCTGCATTAATCTATCTGCATTAATCTAAAGCTTCTTTACAATTTGTGAATCTGAATTACAAATTCCAAATGCACACAGTTAGAATGGTGTTTGAGGTCAGATTACAGTTTAGCCAAAATTAGTGTTATGTGTGTATTGATTGCTTAACTTGTTCACTTTCTAAATAACTGATAGCCTAAGGAAGGGAAGATCAGCAGAACTGGCTAGGACCGGATTTATGCGTAAGGTCCTCTCACTAGAGAGATTTGTTTTCTCTTGACATGAATAGTAGACTGTGTTTTATCTTAAATGTCTTCCATAATAAATCTCTAGGGATATTCAAAATGGACCCTTTCATACTGCAAGTAATCTCTCCCACTTCCCCTAGTAATATCGGAGTGGGTCAGAGCTAGACCCACTAGGGCACAGGGCCATGGTTCCCCAGGGTCCCACCTGTAAAGGGACAACAGAGCCAGAACTAGAACGCCATTTGCAGGGACCCATTGGAAGCCAACCCTTATATTCATGTAGGTCCACCACCCTACAGATCATGCTCCTGCAGTAGAACATATCCCCATTCAGGAAATGGCAAGAGGAGCCAGTGTTTGGGATATTTAAGTGCCTCCTGCACCCCCTTGGGGACTCTCCCGGAGTAGTGGATTCCCAGTCCATCCCCGTGCTGGGAGCACTCTGTGCCTGTGCAGGTGGGAGGGTCATCACACAGTGCTCTGCTCAAAGACCACGGGCTTCCTCTGCCCACTCCCAGCACAGAAGAGAGCGGCAGGTCCCCCTGATCCCTCAGCTTCTCACACTGGCTCCCACATCTCCATTGCTTTTGTCCTGCTTTCCAGGTTCAGGGACCTCTTCCTAGGGACACACTTTCTAATTCTCGTGGTAGAACTCAGTGACTTGTGACCCCTGAAATCTGCTGAGGCAGAACTGCTAAAGGCCCAAGGCTATATCCTGTGAGCCCACAGGCTTTCTAAAATTAGAAATAATTCACATACTATACGGCTCATCCATTTACTGTATACAGTTCACTGGGGAGACTGCGCATTAGTTTTTTTTAATTTTGGTAAAACACGAAATTTGCCATTTTAACTATTCAGGGGCACTGACTAATTGTCACCATTATCTACTTCTAGAACTTTTCTGTCACTCCAACCCAATTCTACACCCATTGAATCATTTTACATTTTCGTCTGCCCACCCCCCCAGACCTCTGCTACTATAATCTATTTCCTTTTTATATGAGTTTTCCTATTCTGGATATTTTGTGTGTTGAATCATGCAGAATTTGTTTCTGACTTATTTTATGTGATACTTTCAGAGTTCATCAATGTTGCAGTGCATATCAGAACTTCACTCAAGGGGTTGGAGAGGTTGCTGAACGGTTAGGAGCACATACTGCTCCTCAGTGGGCCGAGGCTGTATCCCCAGAACCCATATCAGGAGGCTCACAATCTCCTGTAACTCCAGTTCCAGGGCATCCTGACACCTCTGCCAACTTGCATACACGTGCTCACACACAGAACTAAGAACTTCACTCAACCTTTGACTGACCAGTATTCCACAGTGTGGGTATGTTGAGTGTTGGGAACAACACTGCTGTGGACATTGAGATAGTAATAGCTTTTGAGTCCCACCCCATTTCTTTCAAGAATATGCCTAGGAATGGAATCGCTGTGGTAACTGTGTTGGGCTTTCTGAAATCATGGGGACTTCGAGGTTTAAACCGTTACAAGTGAGGATTAGAGGTCTTTACTATTTAAAATGTACCTGTTTTTATCTAAGTTAACGAAGAGCTGTAAGTATATGTAACCAGTTCATTCCTCACCTTCTTTTGAGTTCTAAACAATTATCATCTGTAGACTCATTTGACAGTAAATCGTAAAAGGCTTTGTGACATCCATTATCCTAACTGGCTAAAGGTTTTACTGTTTAACTTGTCATGTGGTTATACAGTCTCCCACTGAGCTTTTCATCTTCTCGAGGACAGACACGTTTCCATTTCTTTGTGCGGGTATTCCCTGTGGCACTGACTGTAGATCTCCAAGATTCCAAACTAATGATTTGTCATGTTCCTTCCTGTCAGTCTTCTGGCTTAGCACAGACTAGAGAAGAAACTGTGCCTGACAAGGTTTTGTGCAGAGCTGCTTTTCCATGTTACATAAGGTAGCACAACTGATGAGAATACAAGTTGAATATCCAAAAGGCTTGGGACACCAGGCATGGTGTCACACACCTTTAGTCCTAGCTCTCAGGAAGCAGAGGCAGGTGGAGCTCTGTGAACTCGAGGCCAGCCTAGACTACATAGTGGAATCCAGTCTTTAAAAAAGGCTTAGGACAGGACCTGCACAGGTCTAAGCCAGGTGAGGTCCCAGCACTGAAAGGGGAAGTGGACACCAGCCCCCATCCCTAACTCAAAGGCTATTTCCAATTGATAACTACTCAGGGAAGAATTAGTTCTCCATCAGAGTCTCATGGGTATACAAACTACACTTAACATCACGCCCAGCGCTAGATGGCTAACACAAAACGAACTCACTGGTACTTTTGGAGGGCTTTTGATTTGTCTGGGCATGTGTTTGTTTGGTTTGGTTTGGTTTTTTTTTTTTTTTTAACCTTACAATTCTTTTGCTTATATATCATGGCTTCTGATTGTGTGTTTTTACCGGATTTCGCAGGAGGGGTGTGTCTCTACTTCTGTATGTGTTTCTTGTGCTTTTGGAAAGGAGACTCTTTTTTTTCTGCTTGTTTTGACCTATTCTGGTTTGTTTGTGTGGTTTGGTTTTGTTTTAGTTGCCTAATGAGAGAAAGAAAAGGTATAGATTTGGGTGGGTGAAGAGGTGGGGAGAATCTGGAAGGAAGTGGGGGAGGAGAAACCAGGATTAGAATATATTGTATGAAAAATTGTTTTCAGTTAAAATTAAAATTTTTTTAAAAGGCTTGTGACTAAAAATGTTTCTCAAATTTCAAATTTTCCCATGTACATATCTCCTGGAGGGAATTTTACACAATGATTTTTATTTTGCTTTTTGACCACAGCCTGTCATATCTTGGGATTCCTCACTTGGAATGTCAGCTCACATATCAGCACTCAAAAAGTTTTAGATTTGGGAGCATTTGGATTAGGGTGACTCATCCAAAATAGTAACAGTGGTAGTTCACCTGAACTGTGATGTGTCATGCAGGATTGCGCTCTCACCAAGTCCCAAGAGCAGCCTGTGAATCAGGTCCACAGTACTCATAGTCTCACTGTGTAGACAGCCCGATCCCTCAGAAGTTGAAGCTTCCCCAGGCCCTGTCATTGGCACACACTGAAGTTAAACATCTGACTGGAAGCCCATGGTTAACCCCCAGGCCTAGCTAGGGACCGTCTGCCCTCAACCAGGAAGGAAAGAGTGTATGGCCACTGAAGGAATAGTCCATCTGACATCACTAGTGCAGGGCCAGGCCCCGTGAGCCTTCACCCCAGTGCCCTTCCAGCCCCTGTGGGTCTACAGCCCCACTAACCTTCTACTAGCTCTCTGCCTAACTGCCCTTGAAAGTGCCCATTTCCCTCCTCTCCCTCAAGTGATAAAAAACTCATCTCGGAAAGAGCCTGGCCTGCAACTGTGGTATTAAGCAAGACTCCTGGAGTAGGGGTGCCATTGGGAACCTCATCAGACGCTATAAATACTAGCTTTTTCCCATATCAGATTAGCTGGAAAGTAGCCACCTTGCCTACGCAGTTATTTCTTAAAAGTAAATGATTGGGGCACTAAAATAGATGCGTATCCATTTTTTAAAACCTTGCATAATGCACACTAAGTTCCACATCTGTCACCCCAGCAGCCTGTCGCCAAGCCACAGGCAGATAGAATTGGTTCCCAGAGTAACCACAGGAACATAAAGCTCTCTGAAAAGCAAATGCTGGCCAGCAGCCATCCCAAGCCAGCTCCTCCCTGTTTCCAGGTAAAATTCCAGTTAGAAAATGAAGCCCAGGGGTTGGAAGCTACTGCATGGTGGCATCAGCATGCAGGAGACCAGCCTTTAGAGCTCAGGACAGTACTGTCTCCTAGCTTTGGCCCAGGGGATGGGAATTTTGCAGGAAGGCCAGACCATTCCTAAAACTGGGTACTCAGGGGTCCTGGGTGGCCTACATAGTCAACCCAAGTTCAACTCGGTTTCTATTTCTCAAAATTTCTGAGTGATGCTGCTGAGCTCTGAGAGCCTTGCTTGTCCTCCATCCTCCATGCCTCCTGGGTCACTGGGCACCTCTGTCCCTTCCTGCTTCCGCTCTGATTCTCACAGGCCCAGATCCCAAACTTGGACTATTTCCCTTCCAACTGGGTCCTCCTCCTGCCTGGTTCATTCAGATTCTCTCCTTGCTCACACAGACTCCCATTCTAGTGGTCAGAAGGGTTGCCACCCCACTCTACTGAATCTGCCACATAAGGACAGCCCAGACCACCTGTGATGGTCTCACTCATTAGCTTCCAGAAGCACCAGTGCTCCCAAGCGCTAGGCCCAGCCCTGTTCCACCTGTCTTCCCATGTACCCTGGTGCAAAGCGCAACCAGCGGCTTTTCCCAGAACAGGTTCTGAACGGCTGATGGTCTCACCTCACAGCCAGCCCATAGTCCTAATTTCTCCTTTAATTTTCCAGCACGGTCTCCAAACAAAGAAAAAATGTCATCAGCTGTGTCACAGTCCACGATTCTCCCTACTCTGACTCCTCCAGCAACACCAGCCCCTACTCGGTGCAGCAGCGCACAGGGCACAACGGCACCAACACCTTGGACACCAAGGGGGGCCTAGACAACCACTGCACCGGTAACCCCCGCACCATCATCGTACCGCCCCTGAAGACCCAGGCCAGTGAAGTGTTGCTAGAATGTGACAGCCTAGGGCCAGGTAACCTGGGACCACAGGCCCACATTTCTCTGCTTTTCTTGTTCTCTGCTATTAGAAATGTCAGTGCTGGTGAAACATAAAATACCTAATTATTTCGGGTCATCTATGTCGCACACATGATTTTGTTCAAGCAGCCACAATGGGATTCTGTTCATTGTCATATTCTGTATAGAACATTTTCCTTTTGAAATTCTGAAAGCTTTGCTGTCTTCTTGGTGGCTCTGCTTCTGTGTGGTTGATAAACAATGAAAGCACCCCCAATTTCTTATCAGCTGGTTCAGACATTCCTGACATCTTCTCAGGGCCTGCTGGTAGAGCAGGTGTCCTGTGAAGACAGCACTTCCTCTGAGTTTGCCATGTCGGGGTCATGGACCCTTTATCAGGGCTTTCTGTTGGGCACAGCTCTGAGCCGAGCACATTTCTCTCAGCTTTGTTTAAAGAGCTAACGTTCCATGAGTCTTGTCCTGAAATGGGCCCTAGCACGAAGCCAGTGAACTTAGCTTTAAAAAATCGGCACAGTGGCACACCATGATCTTACTACGCAGTATCTCTTCAGTGTTTGCCTCACTCATGCTCACACAGGGGAACTGGGAGACTAAGCCAAAAGAGTCGGCATGTCCGTTCTTCTGCCACACGCTGTTATCAGCCACAGCCACACCAGGTAGCATCTTCAGGATCTCAGGAAGGGACATGCCCTCAGGCTTTGTCTAGACAGGAGAGGCTACTGTTCCTTGGTAGGGACCTCCTGTCTGTCATTTGACATGGCCACAGGAGACACCTGAGGTTACCCTGGGAGATATGGACTCTTCTTTGGTGGCTAACATTGGTAGACCTAGTAGACACAGACTGCTGAGGTGCAAAGCAGGACTCAAGATGAGATCTCTAGAGACTTCTGCAGTCCCCTGCTGCAGGCCAGCCTGCAGTACTTTCCCAATGCTCACAGCAAGCCTGTGTCCAGACCCTCTGTTTTATACCAAGCAACTCTGCCTGAAAGCAAATGAAAACTGGCTTAGGCATCTTTCCCCTTGCCGCCCTCACTCTGACAGGGGTGGCCCTTGTGGGGTATGCTCCCAGGCCTCCTTGTCAAAGACTCTACCTGTGACTTCACAGGTACCCCACTACTTTCTTCAGAAGACAGGCTCATTAAATGCATCTTCCCTGCACCCTGCCACTGCTGCCCGCTTTCATATCCTAGCTGATCCCATAGTCTGTGGAGTTGATGCTAGTTTCAGAGGCAATGCTCTGGTGGGGAGCAGAGTGTGGGGCCCGCAGTGCCCTGGCTAAAAAATAATGAGCCACTCCGTAAGGGGGATGTGCACCTGGGATGGATCCCACAAGGACTGCACATACCGCATGAATCTGTTCTTTCATTGCCACGGAATCTACATTCGGATAGCGACTGACCCATTGCCACTTCATTCACCTCTGCAAGAGAAATCACTACCTGAATCTCTTGACCCCTTCAGGACCTTCCTACATCCAGGCCTCTTTCACTCTGTCTGACATTGCCATTTGGCAGACCCAAGCTGCAGCTCCCATGAACTGATTGATTCTCCCTCTAGCATAAGCCCTACAAAGTTTCTAGGATGCCAGACTGAAGAGATCTGTTCATGATATGTTGCTAGAGGGGAGTTCAATCCCAGAACATGAGGTATCTGGGGAGAAAGGGAAGTTCTACTGACAGCCAAGGCATATAGCTTTCTGTTTGACTGTCTATCTAGTCCTCAAAGACCCCTCCTTACCCAGGTTTTGGCCGGGCTTTGAGAATCTAACTGGCTTAGCTTGGGTACTGAGTCCTAAATGTAGTCTGTTTCACCAGAGCCTGGAGGCCTTTGCATTCCTAGGAAGCTCAATTACACTAGTTACCAGGCACCTCCTGAGGGGCTTTGATGCTGCGGATAAGTGGGAGAGGTCTTGGGTGCTGGTGCACAGTCATCATTTGGAGCATCTTTCTGGGACCCACCCTCTCCCTCCTAGTAAATCAGATCTTTGTTTCCTTGAGGCTGGGAGTCTCTTGGGATGTGAGATGTTTTCCTCTGCCTTCTGCGTATACCATGATCTTCTATCCCCAGGATTCCAGTTTCCTTTTGTTCTTCTCCTGGAGCCAGTACCTTTGATGGTACTCCTCTCCCATCATCAGTGATTGACTTGGGTGTCACAATTCTGACTTTATCACCCTGGAATTTGTCAAAAAATTGATCCAGCCCAAGTCATTCAAAGGCCCCATCTTTTATTGTACATGGTTCCTTAATGTGTAGTGCCATCTGTCCTAAGAATGAGACATAGACCTGCGATTTAGTCAGTTCCAGAAACTCAGTGAAAGAAATGAATCAAGACAAGTGGTATATGGTCACAAGACACAATGAGAGAGGTGCTCAGATACACTTGGGCTGGTGGGAACGAGGGAGCTCATTGCCCTCATTTCGTAAAACACACTCTCTGCCCTTGAGCAAAGCTTCCTCAGGCTTGTCCTCACTCAACACCACCTTCGAGCACCTGTCTCACACAGCCCATCTCCCAGCTGGCATTCCGTTCCTGGCTAGACTGGCATCTGGTTGGCCTGGGGCAGTGGGAGGCAGGCTGCCCTTCCACCTCCAAACCAAAGCCATTTTCTTCTCTTTGTTCTTTGTTCTTCTTTGTTCTTTAGCTTTTAAGGAGAATTAACATGTTAACTGTGGCTTTTAAGTATACACCACCAATAGCAGAGTTCATAGGCTTCTTTTGTTACTGTGGGCATTGGGACAGAGGTGGTGTCTGGACCTCCTCCTGCCCATGCATGCCTAGGCTCTTGTGCAGGTTTATACCTGGAGACATGCAGAGTCTCCTCGTAACTGTGTGCCTGTTTGTTACTTGCTATTGTTGGCTCTTAGGTATTGTCCAATAAAGAGGCTTCAGCTGAGCCAGGCGTGATGATACACATCTATAATACCAACACAGAAGAAGAGGCAGGAGGATTGCAAGTTTGAGGGCAGCCTGGGTTACATAATGAGACCCTTTCAAAAATAAAAGGAGAGAGAGTTATGGCCTGTACATTTCGGTGTTCTTTGCATAGCATCACTCTTAACTTATTCAAGGAGTGAAGGTCTCACCCCTGGCCAGCTGACAGGTAAGGCCTGTCTTGCCCAAATGTTAGCACCTTCCTGTATCCCCTGCCTCTGCCTCTTGCCCTTCTGCTGTCGTGCCTCCTGATTTCCACTCTCAGCCCATCTGTTCCTGAGTAGTATATGGCCGGTCACGGTGCCTGACAGACAGCATGTGCATAGAACATACGTGGCTAGGCTAGACAGCAGGCTCTAATAAAGCTCTGGGCTCCCTTGGCCAAGCACTTAGAGCCATCTGATGTGGGTATGGCCCTTCCCCAACCTCCTACCCACTACAGCTGTGATCTTCCGTCCAGAATGTGTTAGAAGGCAGTCTCTCATGCCACCCCCAGTTTCAAAGCTGGAATCACATTGACCAAATGTAGCACTACCTCCTGGCTGAGCAGTCTCTACATTGTCAGTAACATAGAACAGTTGCCTGGGGTCAGGAGAGCTGCAGGTTATTGTAGCTTCTGCTGTTCAGCTTTGTTGATTGTTAGGTCCAACCATCGACATGATCACATCTGATCCTCTTGGCTACCTGAAAGGGAACTACAAAGGCCTCCTTCCTTCCATATACCCTAGGTGTCTCTGAAACACTTCCCCCAGAGGACCCATGCGGGTCCTGCGTCCTTTCCTGTCTTCTTCATTTGCAGCTCCAATCCACCTCGCAGCCAAGGGCCAGAGCCCAGCTGCCTCTCCAGAGTCAAGGTGAATGCCTGGCCAGGTCTGAGGACTTGAGTGGTTTAATCCTGGACAGTCTCAGGAACATGTTCTTCCTAGAAGGCTTGGAAGAGGAGGAAGCACATCTTCTAGACCAAGGATACGCCACTGACCTATGACCTGTTCTTCCTCCCGCAGCGGTCAATACCAGTCACCATTCATCCTCCTTCAAGTCCAAGTCCTCCAGCACCGTGACCTCCACCAGTGGCCACTCTTCAGGGAGCTCATCAGGAGCCATCGCCTACCGGCAGCAGCGACCAGGCCCCCATTTCCAGCAGCAGCAGCCCCTCAATCTCAGCCAGGTAAATCCCAGCAGCCACAGGAGACAGGTCCCTAAGGGTCTCAATGGCTTATCCTACACTAGCCCAACCCCAGGAAAGTGGTATCTGGTACACAGAGGGCCAGCCAGGGCAAAGCGACAGAGTGCTCAGTGACATGGTGCAGAGCTGACCCGCTGATCAGAGAGCCTGCATGGTGCTGTGTCAACCCAGCAAAGAGTGGGCACGGTGTCCTGCCATTGCCCTGGGCCGCCAGGCTAGCCCTGAAGTTGCCTTACTACAGTGGGTCCTCACAGCTGGCAACCCAGGCCCATGGAAAGAGGACCCTAGGACTTGCATGCGTGTCCAAGTGATTTGTTCTCTACAGGAGAGAGGGCTGTTTGCTTGGACTGTTTCTGGAAGTCCCCAACTGTAGAGTGAGATTTCACAGCGTGTGGAAATGCAGTCACTACTCAGAAAGGGGTCCCTTCTGACACCTCAGAGAGCATCCCACTGGCTTTGCTCTGGACTTGCTGAACATCACCCTAGTCGGATGACTGGCCAGCAAGATGATACTTAATTAATCCAAGCAAATTTTGGTGCACTCAGCTTTCGAAGGGAAGCATCTGTTATCACTCTTGCTTCTGTCCCTCCTTCCTCTAACAGCCCTCTGCTGCTTTTCCTCCTCAGGCTCAGCAGCACATGGCTGCGGACCGCACTGGGAGTCACCGTCGACAGCAGGCCTACATCACTCCTACCATGGCCCAGGCTCCATACACCTTCCCGCACAATAGCCCCAGTCATGGCACTGTACACCCCCACCTGGCTGCGGCTGCCCACCTCCCCACCCAGCCACACCTCTACACCTATACAGCGCCCACAGCCCTAGGCTCCACTGGCACCGTAGCCCACCTGGTGGCATCCCAAGGCTCAGCACGCCACACCGTGCAGCATACTGCCTATCCGGCCAGCATCGTCCACCAGGTCCCTGTGAGCATGGGGCCCCGGGTCCTGCCCTCGCCCACCATCCACCCCAGTCAGTATCCGGCCCAGTTTGCCCACCAGACGTACATCAGCGCCTCGCCAGCCTCCACCGTCTACACTGGATACCCACTGAGTCCTGCCAAGGTCAACCAATACCCTTACATATAAACACTGGAGGGGGCCCGCAGGGAGGAGGGTGGAGGAGCTCCCAGACCGACCTGGGAGCTGGGGTTTTATACTGCAGGTGCCGCACACAAACAATGCAAATGGGGCAGGGAGGGGGGACAGTTGGGACACAAATGAAACTTGAACTAGGAAGTGGGAGGACTTAGAGCAGAGAAGAGAACATTTTAAAAGGAAGGGATTAAGGAGGGGAAATTTATGCTTTTTATTTTAAAAAAAGAAAAAGGAAAAAAAAGAAAAAGAAAAATGTTAATAACAAAAAGAGGAAAAAAAGAAAAAAAAAAAACACAGCTCACAAACCCATTCTGCACCAAACTGGAAAGGAAAAGAAGAGCTACAGGAAGATTCTAGACACAAGGGGCCCCAGTTTTTGAAGAACTTTATGAACTTTTTAAAGATTATTTTCATATGACAGCAAGTGACATTGAAGAATTTGCTGTCAGGGACACCTGATATGGAAATCCAATAGATTTTTAATTAATTGAACGTGAAAATAAGGGATTTTTCCAGAACTCCAAAAGGGTGGACACCCCTTTCCAATGTCAGGCGGTGGCCGGAGGAGGCTCATATTTGGGGGTTGGTCTGGGGTTGGCAAAGCCCAGTTCTGGCTCATTTGTCAGAAATTGTGGGGTCAGCTAGACTGATGGAAAACCCTCCGGGAGAGGGGCGAGTTCCCTCTTTTGGAGCATTCTGGATAAATCTCTACGCAATGTTATTCCTCAGATGTCATTAATAATGTGTGTTGCTGTCTTTGTTTTCCTTTCTGAGATTGTTTCCTCTTTGAATCAACCCCTAGTCGTGTAGCACAGGGCTAGCGGTCGACACCCGAGTAGAATGTAGCACTCTGCGCCCGTTTCCTACCTTGTGTTCAACTCCAGTGATACCAATAGACGATTCCTCAAAAGAATTGCACAAAACAGTGATATAACATAGGCATGGAACCAATGTGGTGGTCCAGGTGAGCCAGTGAGTGTGCATGAGCACGTGTGGGTGTGAGCGGGGCTGCCACCCTCCCCGTGTCCCTTGGCGCCGCCAGCACAGCCCTTGCAGTCTTGATTTTACATCATTCCCTCCTAGTGCCTTAACGACCGACAGACAGACACGGTGAAGGGTTTACTTCCACTGGTACTCCAAGAAACTGGCTGGGGCTGGTCAGCTCTGTTCTCAGCTCTTGTGTTAAGCTGTTATAGTATTTTATTTAGGTCTTTATGTTTTTGCATTGTTTAAGTCATGTGGACTGTCTTTCCTGGGCTCTTTGTAAGTAGAAGGATTTCAAAGAAGCTTGCATAGCTCAAAGGGGAGGACCATGGATCTCAAGAGGGATGTGGGAGCCAGACACTGGGGCACACTGGTGACACAGCTGGGTCTTTTGGTGAGTTTCACTTTGAGGACAGAGATCAGAGACTCCCCACCCTGCCCCAGTTCTGCCTTGTATGGCACTAGGGGTGGAGGGTCTTAAGCATGCCGGCTTTGCCAGACAGCTGCCTCAGCCTCCAAGCCCAAGACCTCTGTCCTGGAACCTATGGGAAGAGGGCAGGAGACTGCTCCCATTTCTGGTCACTTCCCTGATCCCTCCCTCCCATGAGGAGCCTGATAGTCTCAGACGCACCCACATCTCTCTCCACCAGCTCCGTGGACTACAGTCAGGCTCCTAGTTTTGCCAGCTCTCTCCCTCTGCAGACTTCTACTGGCAAGTTTGCTGTCCACTCTTTCCTGAAATTAACCTAGGTCTCCCAAGACAGTTTGATCTCTGCCTATGAGAGAGATGCAGTGGGCAGAGGGCTGGAAGACACTTATGAAGTGGCTAATGGTCCACTGCTCTTGGGAACGTGCTCCCATGGACAGTTAAGCTCCAAAGAAACCTGCCTCGTACCCTCTTTGCACCCTTGCTGCATTCTGGATGCTGTCTCTAGCTTGAACAGTGGAGTGAGTAGGAGCACTCTATTCCTCCTGAGAAACTCTGAAACCATGGATGTTGGAGACCAGTCAGGTCCAGAATGGGGAATAGCAGCATGGTATGGATTGTTTGATCCTGATATGAGTCCTGGCTGGCCCCCATTCACGTCTCCGAGTACAAAGAGGTCTCTGGTCGGCATTCCAACCTCCTCCAGTCTCCTCCCTTTTTTTCCTTCTGCAGGCCCTGAGCAATCTACTGTGAAAGGCTTTCCTCATGATACCTGCCCTCCTTCAGTAACCAAGCTTACTTAGCTTTTAGCTGTGAAAACTCTGGAAACTTCCCCACCTATCAATTCTTATGAAGTCCCCAAACTGGATGCGTCTTTGTGCACCTTGGGCCAAAAAGAAGAGCCACTAGGACCTGGGCAAGGCCTGACCCACTTCCAGCCAAGGACTTGCTAGGAGCAGAATGAATGGTACAGGCCCGTAGTAGGGAGCTGCAGCTCTCTCGTCCTGGTCAGAGCCCGGTTAGCCCAAGACTGGCTTTAGCCAGAAGTTAGACGACAGGAAAACAGTTCAGAGGGGGTGGGGAGCAAATCTTTTGGAGAACCCCTGAGCCAGAGGCTCCTAGAGCCCCACCAGTGTGAGACCCCATCTGCCACATGGTTTCCAGCTGCCAGATGGCAGCAGTTTTTCATGGGACTTTCTCATACTAAGTCACCAGGCAGCTAGTCTTGGCTGAAAGTGGGCCCAGGTTTGCCTTGCTGTGTGGCGGGGTCAGTGCTTTCTAGAGCTGGTCTTCTGGGAGAGGGACAACTTTGTCTTTCTATCTCTTCTTGTCTGTTTATGTTGAAGCTTCTCACTCTTCCACCCACGTGTCCTTCCCCTTTCTCCTTCCAGATCAGGAATGAACATTCCTTGCTGCTCATAAAGTTAGTATTATTGTACTGATTATTTGTGTTATTGCCACTGTAATTATGATCATTATCACCTTGTTGCTATTTTAGTCGAGTTTTGAAGTACTCATTTATTCCAAGTATCTTTGTGTTTTCTTTGTAATATTTAAATTTATTTTATTGTAGCTGTGAGTATGAGTAGACTGGAGGACATACAGATGTCCGATCTGTCAGAAGGAAGGAAGGAAGGAAAGGCCAGGAATTGGGGAAACTGTTTCTATCATCTCTGTCCCATAAAGAGCTGCAAGGAAGACCTACCACAAAGCAGAGATTCAGATAGACCGGGGCCTTCCTGTCTGCACAGCCCAGCTGTGGTGCGCAGCCCAGCTGTGGCACACAGCCACTGTCAGTACAGTGCCCTTTGCACCCTTGGCAGCTTCTCTCACATTCTCTGTGCTCTCCTCCGTGTCTGAACTACTGACCAGATTTTAGCCTGCCTAGAATCTGACTTTTAGCATAAAAAGACCTGTCTCTCAAAGGCCCTGGACCCTTCCCTAAGCATCACTCTTTCCCATCAGCATCCTTGGAGCATGGCTTGTCTCCCTCAGTGCAGGCAGAGGTCCCTTCTGAAAACCATTGGGTACAGTGAGGGTGATGGGCAGCCTGTGCCTCCTTGAGGTATTTTTGCCTCATTCTGTCCTTCTGCTCAGTTGCTCCCCTTCCCATTTCCCTAGACTGCCTCTTCCTCAGACATACTCCCCCAGCACACAATTCTGGGGAACCAAGTAAAGGAATGAGGATGACACGGGAGAGCCCCAAGCAAGTCCAGCAGCTGCTTGGACCCTGCAGGACCCCTAAATCACTGGCAAGTGAAGGGCACAGTGGGACCTTGTAGCCATCCCTTCCTGGGCTCTGACTGTGCCCTTCAGTGCCTTGCACTGTGGTGATGGGTGTGTATACACTACCCACTACCACTCAGAAACCACCAGGCCCCCAGTGAAGGAAGGATTGGGAACACTAGCTTCCCCAGTGGAAGACAGCTTCTCAGTAACCCTCATCCCACTCCTTGATCTCAAATCCCATGATCAGAGTTGACACATCAGGAGTCACACAAGACCCCAGCTAGTGAGCATCCTTACCTAAGTTCCCACAAAGGTGCTCAACCCGCATCCCTTTGACAAAAAAAGACAGAAGAAAGCTGCTGTCCTTAGGACTATGCTCTCAGTGGAAGGAGGCTCTCGTAGTCCTTAATAGAACATGTGTCCCTGGTGCATCCTCTGGGCCTTCTTTAATGAAGGAGCACTCAGCATGAGGAAGATGAGACAGTCAGCTCAGGGAAATAGGTCTGTGGCACCTTGTGACCCTCAGGTGACTCTGCTGCTGCTTGCTGGGTTCTTACTGACCATCTGGGCCTTGGCACCCATGTCTCTGTGTTAGTGCGTCCGGGTAATGTTTTAGGAAAGCGGATGAGCAGGCCAATGGGTAGGCAAGGCTGGTGTTAGTGCCAGTTAATCTTGCGAAGTGGAGCAGATGGTTGATGTGATTCAGAGGAAAAGGGGGGCGGGGTGGCCCAGTGTCCCCTGGACTGTATTCCAGTTTCTCCCCTTCCTGGTGGCAAAGTTGTTTGAAGCTATAAAAGCCAACGTGACTTTGTTCTCTTTGTCTCTAAGGACTAGAACTGACCGACCATAGCGTGGAGCAGGTCAGGAAGGGAGGCACAGCAGACAGACCTCCCTGGACTAGGCCTCGGGGAGCTGCAAGCACTCATTTTTGAACAGTGTATGGTAGAGGAGTGGGTTGGGTGATCGTGAGTGAGTGGAGGTAGTGTTCTTGGGAACCAGAGTGAGGTGTTGAGGAGACTTAAGGAAGTATTACGGGTGGTTCATGGTGGTGAGGATGACTGGGTCACCACCCTGCCCCCCCACCGGGTTCTCATCATCTGGCCGGGGGCAGGGTAGGGTGTGGGTGTGGCTTTTGCTGGCCTGCCCAGGAGCTTCTAGGACAGGAAAACAGAGGAAAAAACTGCTTGGTGCCTCAGCTAGCAGACAGAATTCCACGAGAGGCCAGGTGTCCTTCCGCGGCCTAGCCTGAGACTGAACAGCCCCAACCCACCACTGAACCCCAGGGTCTCTCGGGCTTCGCCCTCACTTGTCTTTCCCCTCTATTGTGCTTTAGAGTTTCAATGGGGAAGCCTCAAAATTAAGCAGGCCAGAGATGTCCTTACCAAATTGGAAAGGAAAGTAAAACTGACCCTTTCTATAGCCAAAGAACCTTCTCAAAGACACCTCTAGAGATGTACAAATGTTATCTCCTGTCCCTTTCTGGGCAATAATGACTTCAGTGATGCAATTCCATTTATCTTTCCTCTCTATCCTGACTCCTTTTTTTTTATTTCATTGCATGGTTTATTTCAAAACCACTCATCTTTAAAGAGGAGCAGAGTGGTGGGCCCGAATGCTGCTGCTCCTGGGAAGCTGAGGCTCCTTCAGTGACCCACACTGTATCCCAGGCTTAGGATGCACAGACTGGCTTGGCATCATCTGTCCCCTTGCCTAGTCTCCACAAGCAGAACTCGGACAAATCCGTCAAGCCACTAGAGAACCAAAGATGGCAAAGCGAGGCTCATTTAATTGCAGGAAAAAAAAAACCTCATGGACACTTTGGCACTCTGGCTCACTGTGACTGACCTGGGTTCCCTGGGTCTTTGGGGCGGCTCATGAGAGGTAGCCCCCGAGAGTCTCTTCCCTTCTGTCTCATAGTTGCCAGAAGAGAGATCCTGGAGATTCTCTGTCACAGAGCCTCCAGGCCTCTTGGCTCTTCAGCTTGAACCCCTCTCCAATCCTTCCAGGGCCCTCATCTCAGACCCATGCAGGAGAACACTCACTGATGGCCTCTCGCTGCACACTCGCGCATCCCTCACGGAAGGACCCACCGATGTTTGTTGAGTGTTCACAGTGTGCCAAGCAAACTGAGCAAACTCTCCCAGACCCCTCACAGCCACCCACTCCCAGAAAGAAGTCAGCACCCCCTATCTGACATACGGAAAAGCTGGCCCTCTGAGAACATGACGGGCACAAAAGGAAGAATATGACACATCTCAGAATCCCAAGCTTCTAATGCTATGTTTTCATTAGTGAGGACTTTACTTACGTGAAATTTTGTTTCCCTGATTAAGTGCAATGAGCAGCCTATCTCTGATGAGCCATTTGTGCCAAACACTGTGCTAAGAATTGCTGGATGAGCCCTACTACACCAGCTGTGTCAGTTCCTGTACAGGAGAGGCGCCTGGCTCAGAGAGCCGGAAGCCTGCCCAGGCCGCCCGCTAAGAAGTAGGGAAGTTAGGGTTGACGTTGTGTCTGCTTGGCTCTGGAACTGAGCTCACGGGGAGCAGCCTCGGCTGCCTCCTTGTGTATCGAGGACAGTGCTTTGCAGATTGGCACGCCCCACCTTCCCTTTGCTGCTGTGGACTTCAGCAGAAGGTTGTGCACAGAGGATTCCTGGATTGGATGCAGGTGGGAGAGATAGGCAGGGGTGACTTTAGGAAAACTCTCGGGGGAGTTTCTCTGGATTCCTAGAATTCCTTTACAGTTTCTTCCCAGCAACTAGCTTTAGTCACGCTGCTACAACTCTTACGAGAGTGAGGGGAAAGTGTTCTTTTCTTTTAAAACAAATTTTTAAAAAGATGATTTTTCTTGCTTATAGTTAATCCTAGAAAGGCAATACTAAAAGTATATATTTTTTCCAAAATGCTATTTTTTACTGTACTTGATAAATATCATGACAGCTCTGATCTCTGTAATAGACCCACTCTTCAGCTATGGACAGGACCAGAAGCCAGGTTCATGCCAAATCTGTAAATACCACATGGGTCTGTGTCCAGGAACTTTTTTTTTCTATGAAGAAACAAACAACAACAAAAAAAAAAAAAAAAAAGGAAAAAGAAAAAAGGAAAAAAAAAGAGGAAGAAAGGGAGGACGGCGGCAAGATGACTCTCGGGAAGAGGAACAGAGTCGAGCTTTCTTGCGAGAGAGACATCCTTCTCAAAAAGACGGACAACCGTATAACTGAGCAAAGCAGCCGCCCCAGGGGTGAGGCGGCCGCTCCGGCTGCCGGGAGGTTGGGAGTGCCACGGTCGCAGGTTCGGTTCTCTCGTGAGGCGACAGGAACCTAGAAGTGCTTCAGGACTAGATTCTAACTTCTTAAAAACTCTTTTGAATCATGTGCTATAAGTGTCTCCTCGGTTGTTTCAGTTGGGTTTCCTGTTTCTCTTTTCTTTTAGAAATGTCTTTACTGACTGGCTCCGGGCTGGTTTGCCTAAATTCTTAGGTCGTTTACACAAGTTCTAAATCCTTCTAGAACTTTAACTCCATCAGAAGCAAACCCAACTAGTGTAGACGCGGACTCTGGTTGGTGTCAGTGTGCTCTGAGACTCTGGCAGAGCACCTAACAATGTTTTCAGAAGGTTTTAGAATCCTTTTCTTACACAAACTGTGACCTAATGGCAATAATTACCTCAGATGTGGGCATTCGTCCTGGTTTTAGCCTTTTTGTTTTTTGGTTTTTTTTGAATCATGTAGCCAGCTTGATCTTGTGATTTAAAAGACTATGAATTCTCTGTGGGCTGGAAGTAAGGATTAGTGTGTACCCTGGTCACTGTTGCCTAAGTGAATTCTGAGAGTAGCTCGTCGTAACACCAGAAGTGAAGCCAAGAAGAGACGATTCTTTGTGTCATGACCCATGTGACGTTCAAGTGCAGGTGGAGCGTAACTCACCACTGTAAAATGTCCTCTGCTTTCTCCAGTATCAAGTAAACTACTCAATTGACTGTGGATACTCAAACATACTTCTGGCTACATTTTATAAAGTATTTTATAGTTTACATTTAACCTGGTACTTTTTTAAAGAAAACTGTTCATAACTGACATCACCAACCACAGCAATTGACTGACTCTCGTGTTGGAGCTGTGTCTCCCCAAGGCAGCATGTTCCTCCCACACTGTTCTGTAGCCTGATGTGTGTTTCCTTTATTGTTGCTTCCTAGTGAACCTGAGAGAATGTGGAAGGAAGTCTAGAGGGAATGGGATGTGGTGGGCCCTGAACCCTGGCCAGATGCAGCCCCGAGCCATGTGGTGTCAACATTCATAAAGGCCTTCTTGAAAGCATGGGGCAGGGGACAGTGAGAAGCCATCCCTGCTTCATCAATTCTGTCTTGATTTGAATGCTTCCTTTATGACTAGATCACTCACCGGGCAGGAGACGATGCTGGGACTCAGTAGCTCCAAAGGTATGGTTGCTGTTTCTGGGTCCCCAGTGAAACTCTGTCAGCATTTTGAGAGGGAGAACCTTGTTCACTGGCTGGGTTTCCACAGATCACTGTTGTAGGCATTTTTTTTTTCCTTTAAAACAAAACCCTTGTAAAACGATGTGTACTTTAATTTATCCCTTGCCCAGCTAAGATATGAAACCCAGTTCAGAGGGCAGGGCTTGACTTCTGCTGACACACAGGTGCTCCTGAGCTGAAGCAGCTAGGAGTGGGCAGCCCAGGACGGTCCGTGGGGACTGGGACAGCGAGGGGATGTACAATGACTGAAATAGGCTTCAGAGACAAGAGGGGGCCCCATTGTTAGGCAGGAGACAGGAAACGTCAGTTTCCCTGACAGCGCTGACGGGTTTGGGTTTTTGTTGGGGCATTTTGTTTTGTTGTGTCTTTAAGACAGGGTCTCTCTATGTAGCCCTGGCTGGTCTGGAACTCTCAGTGGACTGGATTTTGGGTTTTGGTTTTCTCTTGTGCCACCACTGAACTGTGGAGGACCCGTGGCGATCTGGGGTGTTGTGTGATCACCCCTCCAGCAGATGGCACCCGAGAGCCACGGCACAGCAGTGCCGGCCGGGCTGTCCACCTCCCGCGTTGGCTTTGCACCTGTGGCCCATCCTGACAGCACACTCTTGTGATCACTGTCAGAGTGGCATAGAGTGTTCCTCATCTCCCTTCTTAGTCATACTCCCAGGCTCCTGGGGTGTGTGTGTGTGTGTGTGTGTGTGTGTGTGTGTGTGTGTGTGTGTTCCTTTGCACTAATAAACCAAATGAATTTTGTGTCATTGTCTTTAGAGCTAACCCATGTTTTTAAAACTGAGAGGTATAGAAATGGACTTTTCATTATTTGAAAAGTAAATTTGCTGTATCTAAAAAAAAGGGCTCTGCTGTCGCTCTCTTTAGTTTCCTCTCAACAATTTCCAAATGAATCTCTCCTGCCGCCCCCACCACATTGTGTTGCCCCCACCCGCCCCCAGCCACCTCTGCCTCCCTGCTGTCACCACAGATCCATGCTCAGGCACTCAGGACTCCCAGGAAGCTCAAGAGCCAGCTAGAAGACTCTGCTTAGCCTTGAGAGCCGCGATCCCGCCTCCCTGGCTGCCTGCTGGGCTTGTGGGCCGTGGACTTGCCGTTACTGTGTTAGTACTTTGGCTCAGGTTATGAGGATGTGGGAAGTTGAAAGTGACTTGACTGTGCCATCCTCTAGCTTTCTGTGACTCTGAGTGGAACACACACACACACACACACACACACACACACACACACATGCCTGCCATGTGCCCTTCAAAGCAAGTCTGCCTCCAAGTCTGTGTGGCTCCCTGCCCTCCCACATCCCTGTGTGTTACTGCCCATTTAAGGCTGGCTTTCTTCCACAGGTTACCCAGGGCACAATCATTTCTAGCCCCCAAAGCACCCTTCACCCCCTTTGTGTGTTTATAACCAAATGAAGTTGACAAGAAAGGCGTCTGCTGGGGCTGCAGGATTCCTAGTGTAGAAGCACTGTATAGATAGAGATGTTGATATATATGTTTGTGTATATATATCAAGCCAAATTTCAGATAGGAAAAGTATAGCTTTATGTGTGAGAAGGAAGAGGAGCCCTGTAGAGGTTGGAGCCAGCCTCTACGTATCCAATGAGCAAGGTGCATTGTGCTCCTTCACACTCAGCTAAGGCCCCAGAGCCCAGCCCTTGTCACCCATCTCTCCTCAGCAGAGCTGGGAGACCCTGAGGGATCTGCTGCTCTCTGGGGCCCCAGCAACAAAGGCACAGAGAGTGAGGGGACACAGGTCAGAATGACTGGAATTTTCCATCCCATTTTGCTCTGACCACATGTATTGAGCTGCAGCCTAATATTATATCGTGTTTCCAAAAAAATGGGCCGGAGAGATCTGCAGCAGCTCCCCTTTCAGCCGCAGTGAGTTCAGGACAGACAGACATACTCCCCGGGATGAGAGAGGGGAGGGACCTGGCAGTGCCCATTCCCCGGTCCAAGGAACAAGGCTTCCTCCCCGGGTCATCTCACCTAGATCTTCTCTACCAGGTCATCTCAGCTCGATCTTGAGAGCCCCTTGAGAGCCCTGGCCCGCCGTGTTCCTTCACCGTACAGTTTCTGTAGTAAAGTGTTAATCCATGTTAATCTGTGTGGGAATTATTGCGTGCAACAGTATTTTCTCGTGTACCTTTTTCCTCTGTGATGTGTCCCTCTTCTTTTTATTTATAAATGTCTACTTTTTTTTTAAAGGACAAACCAGTGTGTCGTAGACCTATATGTAACATGCTCCTTAGTCTCATTATAGGTATGTTATAAGGATGGATATTTTACTTGGCTTTAGAATGTTTTTCAAGAAAACTAATTCTTAACTGATGAAGTCGTTGCTACTAAAATGCTTGTTTTCATCATGACGTCGTGCGCTTCTAAATCATCATTTTCGTTGTAGAAAAATGGAGTGAATTTATATTAGTCTTGGAAACTAATAATAGCATTGTAAATTTATGAGATGATTTTAACAGAAAAAATTATAGAAGAATATAGTTATTTTAATTGTAATATTACTAACTGTAGGGTGAGGAAGGGGGTCCTGTTGTGGTGAACTCTGTTATAGCTTGTTACTCAGTTTCTTTTTGATCATTTTTTCGGTCTCTGAGGTGAAGCGAGTTATTAATTGAATCT
This sequence comes from Cricetomys ansorgei, assembly GCA_026225945.1. Taxonomy (NCBI): domain Eukaryota; kingdom Metazoa; phylum Chordata; class Mammalia; order Rodentia; family Nesomyidae; genus Cricetomys; species Cricetomys ansorgei. Next base: position 4,347,142 of record JAMJFZ010003145.1, on the reverse strand, counting down.
GTACACTCACATATGCATATTGTATATGTGTAGAGATGTGATCACACTGTCTTGGAATTACATTAAACTGTTTGGAATCACTGTACGTTACTCAGTAGCCTCCTTACCCAGAGCCTCCCTAGAGGGCTCCGTTGCAAGTAACATCCCTTACAAGGTCTTTAGCCTTTCAGAACTGCTCACTGTCTCCCAAAGGATTCACAACCCACCCTCACATTGAAAACTAGAGAAGTCTGTCTAGCTGGAGAGAGGCGGGCTGATGGTCATTTCACTGCCAGTTCTGTGCCTAGCGTCTCCTAGATCCCCATTGCCTCTTCCAAGCGCCCCAGCCCCCATCTGTGCCCACACTCCTTCCCTGAGCCCCAAGGCCCTGCTGGCACTGCTGTCCTGTGAGCTTGTCAACATCCCTCCCAGATGTGCGTTCTGCTCCTTCACGCTGAGCTCCACAGACAGCCTCGGTGTGGCACAGCCCACCGTCAGGAAACGTCAGGGTGCTCCCCGACCCACCGCATACCCACCTCAGGAAACCCAGAGCATGCCACTTCCTCCCTCGTCACAGCTTCAGCTTCAGTGTTTTTTTGTTTTTGCCAAATACTACAAAATTTGCCATTCCCTTCTCCCCAGCCCACTAAACACAAGTGCATTCTGGCTTTACACTGTGCCTGTTCCATGTACTTCATATGCCTGCAGTCATTCATTATTTGTCCTTTTATTCCTATTATTTTAGAATAATATTCTTGGTTCATTCATGTTATAGTGTGGATCAGAATTCCCATTTGCAGATTGAATAGTTTTCCATTATAGGGACATGCTACATTCTGCATGAACAACTGCCCTGCTTCTGACCTAGCAGACCCCTGGTGCTCCATACAGAACCTGGTCCCATAGACCTCTGACCCTATAGACCACTGCCCAGCAGGCCCCTGACCCCCTATAGACCATTGACCCAGCAGACCCCTGACCCTATAGACCACTGACCCCCTATAGACCATTGATCCAGCAGACCCCTGACCCCCTATAGACCACTGACCCAGCAGACCCCTGACCCCCTATAGACCACTGACCCAGCAGACCCCTGACCCTATAGACCACTGACCCCATAGACCACTGCCCAGGAGACCCCTGACCCTATAGACCACTGACCCCATAGACCACTGCCCAGCAGACCCGACCCCCTATAGACCACTGCCCAGCAGACCCCTGACCCCATAGACCACTGACCCAGCAGACCCCTGACCCCATAGACCACTGACCCAGCAGACCCCTAACCCTATAGACCACTGCCCAGCAGACCCCTAACCCTATAGACCCCTGACCCCATAGACCACTGCCCAGCAGACCCCCGACCCCATAGACCACTGACCCAGCAGACCCCTGACCCCCTATAGACCACTGACCCAGCAGACCACTGACCCTATAGACCACTGACCCAGCAGACCCCTGACCCCATAGACCACTGACCCCATAGACCACTGACCCAGCAGACCCCTGACCCTATAGACCCCTGACCCCATAGACCCCTGACCCCATAGACCACTGACCCAGCAGACCCCTGACCCCCTATAGATCACTGACCCAGAAGACCCCTGACCAAGAAAACCCTCACTACTAGACTCCCCAATCTCTACAGCCATGCAGACAAATGGTCTGTGGCTTTCGCCAGACTCGCTGTACTCACAGACTAGTGTGACTGATGAGAAACATGCCCCCTTTCCTTTGCCTCACTTCCGAAGACCTCTGCTCTTCACGGTAACCAGAGAAACCCACCTACAGCTTTCTCAACCCTGGCTCCTCTCCAACCCTGGGAGTCAGCCTCTCCACTGCTTTTCCTTCAGTGTCCTGGCCACTCAGCCCCAGCAGCACCTGCACCACCCGGTGGCAGCCTGACCTCCGCCCTGTGGAAGCAGATCCATGGTGTCGGACTTTCCCGGTACTGAGACCATCTCCCACCATTCATCCTTTATTTATTGGTTTATTGATTTGGGGTTCTTGGGTTTGGATACGGACCTTGAGTGTGCTGGGCAATCACTTTACTGCTAAGTAATCCCCATCCCCTTTTTATTTTTTATTGTTTAAGTGTTGAAACAGTGTCTTGCTAATTTACCCAAGCTACCCTCAAACTCACTATGGAGCCTAACCAGTTCTCAAACTTGTGATCCTCCTACCTCAGCTTCCCCAAATAGCTTGAATGACAGGCATATGCTACCTGGCTTGGCTCAACATTTTTAAAATGCTTTTCCCACTTTAACTCATGAACAGATGCCATACAGGGTCTCTTCTTGGAGACACTGCATCTGATGGTACTTCTAAAACAATGCTGGGCTCCAGGTTCCCCTAGGAAAGACACTTGACATTCTCGTGTGTCTTTTCTGATCGTCGCAGTGGGGTCTTGGGTTTTGTGGCAGTGGCTCTCTCAAAATCTTTAAGCATGGACCAGGACTGCTTGTGAGAGAAATGCCTTGACAGGTGGGAGGCCTGAGGCAGAAGGAAATGCTAATGCCAGCAGGCAGCCCTTCGGAGGTGGGGGGACACGGGATGGGGGGGGGACACGACGACACGGGACTCAGCCACATGGTTCAAGCTGCCGCAGGCCAGAGACATAGACAGCGGCTGGTGTGGTTGGTCCAGGTCAGGTTCCAGCATCTGATCTTTATCCCTGGGAGATCTGGGAGGTCCCCAGGCCTCTGGTGTTCTGTGGGCCTCCCAAACCATTTTCATTGTGTCGAGCCATTGCAAGTGTTGGTTTGTTATTGCCATTAAGACTGTTTGGTTTAGAAATTGGCTCTAAAAGGGAGTTCCTTCAATAAAAATCTAAAATAAGGGCCACTGAGCTGGTTCAGTGGGTAAAGGGTTTGCCTCCAAGCCTCAGGGACCTGGGTTTGATCCCAGGACCCACAAGGTGAAGGACAGAACCAGCTCCACTGTCCTCTGACCTCCACAAGCACAACATGGCATGTGTGCTCCACACACATGCACTAAAAGGTAATAATGTTTTTGAAAATTATAAAATAAAATGTGAGGGGCTGGAGAGATGGCTCAGCAGTTAAGAGCACTGGCTGCTCTTCCAGAGGACCTGGGTTCAATTCCCAGCACCCACATGGCAGCTCACAACTGTCTGTAACTCCAGTTCCAGGGGACCCAACACTCTCACACCAATGCACATAGAATAAAATTATTTTTTTAATGTGTGGCATCGGCTTGGAAGGTGAACAGAAAAATTAAAAGAAAATAATTTTCAGGGCTGGAAAGATTGTGATCCAAGTGAGGCTTGAGTAAAGAAAGCCTGAACCAAGATGAAACACTGGAAAAGCCACAGCACTGACTCCCCAGCTTCTGGAGAACAGGTCAGAAAAGGCTCAATGTTAGTGGGTGGAGGCTTGGCACCATGGCTTGCTTTTGTTTTGTTTTTTTTGTTTTTTTTTTTTTTTTTTTTTTTTTGAGTCAGGGTTTTTCTGTTGTAGCTTTGGCTGTCCTGGAACTCACTCTGTAGACCAGGCTGACCTCGAATTCACAGAGCTCCGCCTGCCTCTGCCTCCCGAGTGCTGGGATTAAAGGCGTGCACCACTACCACCCAGTTTTCAAAAAAGGTTTTTATAAGAGGTAAAATTAAGCAGGAATCAGCCAGGCATGGTATGGAATGCCTTTAATCCCAGCACTATGGAGGCAGAGGCAGGCGATCTCTGAGCACGAGGTCAGCCTGGTCTACACGGTGAGATGAGAGAAGAAGCAGGGACATTCGTTTATTTGAAAACAAGCAAGAGAAAATGAAATTCAAAATGTGAAAGACTGAAAAAAAAAAAAAAGACTCAGAGAGGAAAGGAAGGTAGGCACGGCTGTCACAATCCCATCACTCAAGGAGCTGAGGCAAGAGAATTATCAAGAGTTCAGGGCCAGCCTGGGCTACATAAGACCCTGGAGAGATGATACAGAAAGGAGGGGAGAGAAGAGAGAAAAAGAAAAAAATGGTTTTAACAACAAAACATAAGCAAAACTCAGCTGAATAAATGAACTGAACCTCCAGCAAATGTCAAGACTGCAGTATGGTGGCCCATGTATACCATCCCAGTTCCCTGAAGCCTATACGAATAGGTTGACAGAAAAACAGGACAGAGCCAGTAAAGAAGGAGAAAGAAATGAGGCAGTCCTGACAGCCTGGGGAGGGACTTTAATGGGTGCAGATAATCAAAACTACATTGCACCGATGCGGGCACAACATTGCCATGGAAACCTCGCCCTGGCACTGCAATCCAGGGATGCTTCCTGCTATTTGCTTCTGCTCCCAGAGCCCTCAGACAGGTCCCCGGCTGGTATCTGGTAGCACACAGCTAGAGCTGGGCAGCCTACACACTGACCACTTCAGGGGTGACCAAGGGCAGCAACAGAACAGGGAGACCTCCAGAGGGCGGGGACTCAACAGCACAACGTGCCAAGGTGCAATGGATTTCCTTTTTATTTTCTTTTTTTACACGACTACGACACCGCCATCACCACCACCACACCACCACCACCACCACACCACCACCACCACACCACCACACCACCACCACCACACCACCACACCACCACCACCCACCACACCACCACCACCACCACCACCATCACCACCGCCACCGCCGCCACCACCACCACCGGCTTTTCAAGACAGGGTTTCTCTGTGTAGCCCTGGATGCAAAATCTGGATTTCACACCCCCAGGGGATGGATTTCAGAACTTCTGAAAGCCGGTGAGCATCCCTTTTGCAATTACTCTGCCTCTAGCCTGTTTTACACTTAGAGATGGGCAGTGCCTTTAATCCCAGCACTCAGGAGGCAGAGGCAGGTGGATCTCTGTAATTTCAAGGCCAGCCTGGTCTACAGAGCAAGTTCCAGGGCAGCCAGGGCTACAATAGAGAAACCCTGTCTCGAAAAACAAACTAACAAACAAAAAAGTGTGGTAGACAGATGAGGTTTTAAAGTTCAAAAGATAGTTTTGAAGGTTTCCCCTCCATGGAAAGAGCTATGGAAAGGCATGACGGGCTTTGTCTCTTGCTGGAGAGATGGCTCAGTGGTTAAGAACACAGGATGCTCTTCCATCCAACCTGGGTTCGATTCCCAGCACCCATGTAGCAGCTCACAACTGTCTGTAAGGCTAGTCCCAGGCAATCTGATGCCCTCTTCTGGCCTCTGCAGGTACTGCATGCACATGATGCCCACATATACATGCAGGCAAAACACCCGAACACTTTAAAGAAATCCAACCAAGAATAAGAACACATGGAAGCCCCGCTGGTGGGAAGACGGTAGCCACCCCTGCTGGAACGGCATGTGAAGATGTACATGCTTACATTACACCAGACAAACTTTGTGAGTATAAAAACCAGTCATAAACGACAATGGCCATGGCCCAACATAATGGAACAAAATCTTAGTTCCCAGAAACACATTCTTTTTCTCCCTGGCTTATGAAAGGCCAGTGATGAGGTGTCTCACCAGCTCACTGACAGGGGACAAGTCAGAAGACTGACGGCCTTATAAACTAGAGGTGTTAGCAGAAAGGGACTGGTCACTGGAGGCTGAAAGAGTGTCCCCAGGAAACCAGAGCTCTGCTCTAAGGAGGACAGATGTCCTACTTGGTGTGCCATTCTTAGGAAAGCCACCTGAGGGAGGTAGACACGCAGAAGCATCACCTGTGGTGATGAGGATGCCCCCCCACACCCGCCATGACCCTTCCTCGGTGACAGGCATACACAGACCATCTCAAAGCCAGCCAGTGGACACTGTAGCTTCATAAGTAGCTCCCCAACGTTCACTCTTGCCCGCCTGGAAGCTTAGGGGCATCCCAGAACCCTGAAGAGCTTCTACTCATCATTTAGACTGGCCTTTTGTCTGCCTGTCGGCCATGAGGACGATAAGAAAACACTGGTCCAATGGCTAGTGCAGAGCCCCTGCCCCTGGCCCTGCCAAAGTCTTCCCGTATCATGCCAAAGCCCACTGATGGCCTGCCCACACAGAGGCCTTGCCTGCTCCGGTGGTAATTCTGAGGCCTAGGCCAGGATGGGGGTTGGAAATTGCCTAGGGAGCCCCAATTTTAGATGCATTCTTAACTCTAAGAGAGTCACTCCCCAAAGGAAAACATCAGCCAGGAGCTTGAGAAATGAGGCTGGGGAAGAGGCAGTTGGGGAGCCCTCCCTGGGGAGGGGACACACAGCCTGAGGTGGGCACTTGTCCTGAGCAGCACATCTGGATGAGCGCTGCCCAGTCTGGCTGCCTGGCGGAGAGCAGGACTCAGGAGGCCACAGTGGGAGTCACATGGCACGGCCTGAGCCAGCCCAGTCCTGGTCTGCCTGGTGCGTGACCTGTGAACAGAGCATCCACTCCTTTCTGTCCACACAGAAGGAAGCTGGCCGTGTTCAATTTTTCCTGGTATTTTCTTCCCCGCTAGGAACGGATAAGGGGAGGGGCTTATAAGGGGAGGGGTTTATAAGGGGAGGGGTTTATTTGTTTAATATTGGTGACTCAGAAGCCAGTGGTCCCAAGATAAGCCCAAGGTTAGGAAAGCTTTTTTTTTGTCTGATGGCCTTAAAGTCTCAGGCAGTGGACTTGGAACTTTTTTAAAATTAAATTTATGTTTGTTTATGTACGGGAGTGTTTTGCCCATGTGTACAGTGCATCACGTGCTAGTGTCCATGGAGGGTGGGATCCTGTCTTAGTCAATGTCCTGTTGCTATGAAGAGATACCATAGAGGGCTTGTTTGCAGCTTCAGAGCTTCAGCCTACCATCCTCATGGTGGGGAACATGGCGGCACGCAGGGCGACCCGGGAGCTGAGAGTTCTCCATCCAGATCTACCAGAGTGATCACTGACAGTTGGGAGCTCTATGTGGGTGCTGGGACCTGAACCCAGATCCTCTGCAAGAATAAAGGTGCTTTTAACCACTAAGCCATCCCTCCAGCCTGTGAACATTTAATAAGATGTGAAAGGCTCTCCTTCTCTGAACCCTCAAGCCCTTCCTGAGACTTTGATGGCTAAGCACAGGTTGGGGCAAGATGCTACCACGTGACTGGCAGTGACCCCCCCCCACCACACTAATGAGTAGAGGGGCAAATTCAGAATTCCCAAACCACTCTGCCCTACGTCCTGGCTGTCACTGGCTTCCCATGAAGACCCAAACTACCCGTATTGAAGAAATACCTAGAAATCCTGCAGCTCAGAAATGAGTAGCTTTGTCCGAAAACTGCATTCAAAACAACTGAACAGGACCCTGTGGGATGCAATTTGCCTCTGGGGTATTTCCTGAAAATGGACCAAGGTCCAAATGCTGAGACTCGGTGCCCAGACAGCCATCCACACCCCACTTGGTTGCAGACACTAGCTGGAAGTCTGGTCAGGGTCCACTGCAGGCTATGGGACCCTCAATGTGCTGGGGATAGGAGGCTCCCCAGAGCCTCTCAGACCCTTCCCAGGCAGACCTGGTGCCTAAGACCAAAAGACTCTCAGAGGCTCTCACTCAGTCCAACATAAACATCACCAAACCTTCCCCTCACATCACCCATTCCTCCCCGTCACAACAAACCATTCTTTTACAATGCTCCAGAACCTTCTAGTACTTTCTAGTTCCTCTTCTCCCCATATGTTCTCTGGGGCAAAAGGACAGATCCCACATGCCTGGTGTCACGCCTGTCACATGGCAGGTGTCTTGTTAGGGTTTCTATTGGTGTGGTGAAACACCATGACCAAAAGCAACCTGGGGAGGAAAGAGCTTATTTTTCCTTATTCTTTCTCACCAGTGTTCATCATCAAAGGAAGTCATGGGGCTGATGCAGCGGTCATAAGAGGAGTATTACTTACTGGGTTATTTCCCGTGGCTTGTTCAGCCTGCTTTCTTATAGAACCCAAGACCACAAGCCCAGAGATGGCTCTGCCCACAATAGGCTGGGCCCTCCCCCCATCAATCACTAATTAAGAAAATGCCCTACAGGCTTGCCTGCCTGCAGCCCATGGAGGCATTTGAGTTCCCTCCTCTTAGATGAAGCTAACTGGTGTCAAGTTGGCATAAAACTAGCCAATCCAACTGACCCCTTGTCACCTGAAACACAAACATGTCGCTTCTCACTCAGGACCTTTCCTCTCTCGCTCGTCACCAAGATGGCATATTAATAAAAACACTGCAATATAGAACATAAATAAAAGTCCCACAGTCTTTACAAATACAATCACTGTAAAAGTTCAGCCTCTTTAAGATATCTAGTCTCTTTTTAAAAAGATTCAAAGTCTCTGTAAAACTCCATAATCTCTCAACTGTGGGCTCCGGTAAAATAAAAAATAAGTATTTTCTTATTCCAAGAGGGAATAGCCAGAATGCAGTCACAACCTGAACAAAGTAAAACCAACTCCAGCAGTATAAATAACTCAGTGCCCCAGTGTCTGGGATCCACTCACGGTCTTCTGGGCTCAGCCATAGCTGCTGCTGTCCTTGGCAATTGTCCCATGGCACCGGAGTCTCCAAAATGCTGCACTTCAACCAGTAGCCTTTCCTGGGCTCTTCTTGGTGCCGAACCACAACTGTTCATGACCCCTTCAGTCCTGGGACTTCAACTGCTACTAACACTGCATCTTCGCTGATACTCTCTCCTGGCCTTTAGCAGTAACAAGCCTCAGCTGCCCTCCATGACCTTTTTCTTTGGGTCTTCAAAACCAGCACCACCTGGGAAAGTCGGACACATGGCCAAGTTCAGCTGCCAGTGTGAAGTACGCCTTAAAACAACCTTGGAACACAGCTTTCGTGTGTTGAGCCTGAGGAAACATTTCCCAGAAGAGTTCACCTCAGCGATGCTGGTCTCTTCTTAACCGCAGCTAATGTCTCCGATCCAGCTGACCAGCATCAATTGTCCCAATAATGCACAGGTTTTACTTCAGTGGTGCTGGTCTCTTGTTAAAATCACAGCAGATTCTTCAGCTCCACCTAACCAGAACCAGATTCTCAACTCAAATAGTAAAAAGCCCTGATAGAGTTCATAAGGGTCGTCCAAACTTCCCTCTGGAGAAGTCAGGCCTCCGTCATCTGCACTGCCCCCAACATCCTTATCTTCCAAGCTCCCACAGAACAGCTCACCAAGCTTTAAACATTTAATGACTTTTCCAGCCCCAAGTTCCAAAGTCCTTCCACAATCCTCCCAAAAACATATGATCAGGTCTGTCACAGCAATACCCCACTCCTGGTACCAATTTGTCTTAGGGTGACCATTTAACTGATGAAACACCAGGACCAAAGCAACTTGGGGAGGAAAGGGTTGAGTTGACTTAAATTTCCATATCACTGTTCATTATTGGAGGAAGTCTGGACAGGAACTCAAACAGGGCAGGCACCTGGAGGCAGAAGCTGATGCAGAGGCCATGGAGGGGTGCTGCTTCCTGGCTTGCTTCCCATGGCTTGCTCAGCCTGCTTTCTTATAGAACCCAGGAGCACCACTCCAGGGATGGTACCCCCCACAGTGGGCTGGGCCTGGGCCCTCTTCCATCAATCACCAAGAAAATTCCCCACAGGTTTGCCCACAGCCGGATCTTATTGGAGGCATTTTCTCAAGTGAGGTTCCTTCCTCTCAGAGGACTCTAGTTTGTGTCAATCCACATGAAACTAGCCAGCACAGTAGGTGTGAATAAACAGTTGTCACATTGAGTCAAATAGTATGAAGGTGCCAAAATGGAGTCCAGCCATTAACACAGCCACCAATAACATCAAATGAGGCCTGAGGCTGGAAAATGGGCCCCATTTGTTGCTCATTTTTTCTTCCCAGGTTCCTACACAATGCTGCTCGTCACACTGGGACAAATGCGTCTTCATGGTGCCCCACAGACTGCCCCTCGGCCCCTCCCCAAGCTGTGACCCTGGAACAAACAGCAGCAGACTCACAGATGCAGTCATGTCTTTATTCCATTAGTGACCAATACGACAGCACCACAGCACAGCAGGGGCCCCGCCTGAGGACCTCGGGAGGCAGGGAGGACAGACGGGGCCTTCAGCCCTGGGCCGTTCTCTCCAAGGTGCAGAGGAAGCTGTGCCTGCCTGCCTCCCCCAGCAACCTGGGAGAAGCCACCAGGGAGGACAGGCGGCTGGGTCAAAAGTCATACAACCCACGTGAGCCCCCCATCTGCCCAGAAGCACCAGGGCTGCAGCTAGGAAGGTTCCAGGCAGAGCCAAGGAGGGGTGGCCTGCTAAGAAGAGCCTGTGTGTGTTGTGTACATTAGTGTACATGCGCGTACACGTGTGTGCTTGTGTGTAGGGGACAATCTGTCTACGCTACTTAGCATGATGAGATATAACTGCTAAGCCACAGGACCTGCCTGGGGGACAAGAGAGACCAGGAGCCAGGGCCTCGGAGCTCTGGAGCCTGAGAGGGGACAGTGGCAGAGGCCACCCTCCCGACTACTTCCTTTCAGAAAGGGTGGTGGCTCCCGCTGGAAGCAGGTTGTAGAACGGACACTGCCCTTGGGCCTGGGCAGAGGAGCCACCCCGTCTGAGTCACGTCATGTGTAGGCCATCTTGCTGCAAACCCAGGGTCGGGTTGCCAGACACTCTGTCGACACCAGCCTGGTGGGCTCCACAAAGACGCACTCCCCTGTACCCGAGATGGTGAATCTGTGATGGGAGAGAAGAGATCAAGTGCTCGCACGCAGCCCATCACAGGCGGTCCTGAGGCCCTGTGGCCTGTCCCTCCCCCACTCATCACTGGACTGCCTTCCAAGGCAGACATTGGTTCTCCTTCCTAGCTTAGTCCCCTACTGTCCCAGCTCTATGCTCTGGCCACTGGGACTGATCTACACACACCGCACCGATGCTCCCTGCCTTCCTGATCCTTCCAGATCAGCTCCAAGGTGCCATCTCCAGAGCCAGCCTCTGCCCACCTTGTCCCCCACAGGACCCTGTTTGCACTATGAGGCACATTTCAGCACAGCCTTGAGGGGCTGTCAGGTCCCGTACATTCCCAAGACAGCCAGTTCCTGACCCTGCTATCTCTGCTCCCTGACAGCAATCAGTGTCTAACATACCATCAAATCTCAGGAAACATGGGCTGAATTAAATCATTCCCACAGGACTGACAAGAACAACCTTAGTGATGTAGTCACACTGGAAAAACGGGGCTGCATGGCTTGGACGTCATCAAAGCACGCACAGTCCTGTGTACGTTATGACAAAACCACGCTTGTTCACCCAGTCTCTGCTCCCTGGTAGCTGGGGTGGGGGGCCCAACTGCAAGGTCCTTGCCCAGTGGCCAGCCCTTGAGAGACCCTAGCCTCCAGAACTCTCTGGGACACTAACAGCAGGAAGTTCCCAGAAAGGCAATAAAGGTCCTTCCATGGCCAGAATGGCTGCCGGCTGGAGCGGGGCTTAGACAGGCCATGCTCACCACCAGCCCTGCTCCGACGAGCCGTCCCCCCATCTCCCGACATCACCATCAGGTCGGCAGCTGTGCTCCTTCTGAGCTGGCGCCCTAGGGCGCACTGCTCCATAGGGAGAGTCAGCACTACAAACAGAAGTTCTTATTTCCCACAAGTGAACTGCCTGTGTCTAAGCCTCCCGTGTGTGCGCACACACACACGCACACACGCGGGCACACACATACACATGCACACTCATGCACACACGCACACACGCACACACACACGTGCACGCACACGCACGCGCACATGCACGCGCACACATACACATGCACACACGCACACATGCGCGCACACACGCACGCACACATGCGCACACACATACACATGCACACGCATGCACGCACACATACGCACACACATACACACGCAGACATGCACACACACAAAATGCGCACACACACGCACGCACACATGCGCGCACACACATACACATGCACACACACGCACGCACACATACGCACACACACACACAGACATGCACACACACAAAATGCGCGCACACACACACATGGGCACACGTGCACATGTACACACACACGCACACACATACAAGCGCACACGCACACACATACACACGCACAGACACACACGCACACACATACACACACACACACACATACACATGCACACGCATGAGCGCACCTACACCACCACCATCCCCACTGCCCAAGACCAGTGCACCTGGGCCGTACAAACACAGCACCACTTTGCGTCCAACAGGGCACCTGCACCAGAAGATGCCATCACAGGAAAAGGTGGCCAGTAATGGCTGAGGGCAACTGTGTTCCACAGCCACAATGCATTCGGGAGCTCACTATCTACAGAAGCCACACCTCCCATCATCCCTTGCAACCAGGCGTGGGCATGTGACTAAGTTCTAGCCAACAAGGGCAGCATAGATGGGGTAGTCACAGAGGGCGCCTGCGCCTTTCACTGTGAAGCTCTGTACACAGCAGGGTCACCAAACCAGGCTGGACGTAGAGGGAAACCAAGCCACGTTCATAAAGGGACCCCTGCCACAGACCCCCACTTGCCCTAAAAACCTAGCCTCCCTAGCTAGCACAAAGCCACGTGTTTCTCTCTGAGAGCTGCCTCTAGGGCTTTGCTTACATCCTGTCTAAATGCATCTCTCTTCTAGAAAATGGAGCCTCATCTTACGTGTCCGGGTCAAACGGGTCTCCGTTCACCCAGTGAAAGTCGTCCCCAACTCTGCGCAGGCCAATCCAGGGCTCCCTCCTTGTGAACTTGAACATAAATTCCTGCAAAAGGAAAGAGAAACCTGGGCACTGGAGTACAGTTGAGGTACAGCCCAAGCCAACACTCTGGAGCCAGCAACTAGAGGACACCGGCTCTGGAGACGTGTGGTGGATACTGAGAGGATGTGTCACTTTGATGGGAAGCTGAGGACCAAGGGCTACAAAACCCTACCTGTCACTCTGCTGGAGCAAGACTGGAACCGCTTCCCAAGCCTGCCACAGACGTCCCGACAGCGTCAAGAGGGTCCCATCCCCCACCCTCCCTTGACTAAGTGGCTGAGACTCTGGGGGTGGCCCTCTGAGTGTGCCAGATTCCAAGCCCAATCTTACCCCCAGTATGCCATCCTGCGTGCACACTCTGGGGCTTTCTCAGAAAGTGACCCAGAAACACTACATTGCAGACAAATGGGAGCTGGTTTAGAACCACTCTCAGTTTAGAAGTGCACAGCACTGGGCAGCAAGGTCCAAAACGAGCAAGAGATTCTGTTTCTTTAACCTTTCTATCGGCAAAACCACTCGAGGTGTTAGCTGAGAGATGGCATCTTGATTTAAATGGTAGGAAATGGGAATTTTTTTACATAGTTCAAGCATGTTCACAGCTTCTAATTCAGTTTAGCTCAGTCAGCCAGCCTTGGGGGCGACCGGGGGTGGAGCTCGAGTGTTCGGACCCCAGGGAATTCTCCTGTGCGCCCTTGGCTAGACAGTGGCTGAGTGACTGGAGACGGACACCCAAGGGGGTCGTTCTACTGGGGTGTGGATCTCCCCCTTAGAGTCTGGCATGGGCCTGAGAGTCCCCGCTTCTGACCCACGTGCTCACCAGTTCCTTCTGGCTTTGGATCACAGCCAGCGCCGCCTCGTGCGTGTGGCAGTACTGCCTTCCGGTGTTCCAGTCCCTGGGCTCCTCGGAGAAGAAGTAGCATTTCCTCCCATAGAGCAGCCAGTCCTCCGGGCAGGGCGTCTCACACTTGATGCAGCCCTTGGACGCTGTGGGGAGGGAAGGAGCCGAGTGTCTGCCAGTGTGCCTGGACATTGCCACATGCCAGCACGCCCAGTCCTCTTCCCTCCCACAGCTCCCGCCCTCTGTCTGGGCTTCAGTGCCCTTCAGAGACACTGTGCCTTGGGGAAGATCAGTGAGAAGAGAGGCACTGAGAAAGCCAGCCAGCGCGTCACCATGGGGGACAGAAGAGGGACAAACCCAAAGTAAGATCTTCTTTCTCCTAACTCCGGGAACCCAGACCAGGAAGGGACCTGAAGGCCACATCTCTCAAGCCAGGGTAGGACCCTGGCAGGACACCAGTGCTCTCGTAACCACACTTCCCTCACTGGCTAGCTCCATAACCCTGCTCATCGCTGAACTTCTAGAAAATTCCTTTCAAAATTTGAGTCCTGAGCCAGGTAGATGGCCTGACCACCTGGAACCCACGTAGCAGGAGAGAACTGACTCCTGCCAATTGTCCTCTGACCTCCACACCTGTGCCACGACACCCATGACCCCGCCTCTAAATGTAAGTGTAAAACATGTTTTTAAAAAGTAGGGCCTGGGACACGCCTTTATTCCCAGCACTCAGGAAGCAGAGGCAGGTGGATCTCTGAGTTTGACGCCAGCCTGGTCTACAGAGTGAGTTCCAGGACAGCCAGGGCTATAATAGAAACCCTGTCTCAAAAAGCAAAAACAAAGTAGGAGCTGGAGAGACGGCCCAGTGGTTAAGAGCACTGGCTGCTCCCAAACAACCTGGGTTCAATTCCCAGCACCCAATGGCAGCTCACAACTGTCTGTAACTCCAGTTCCAGGGGATCCCATGTCCTCTTCAGGCCTCTGTAGCCACCAAGCCCACACACAATGCACAGACAAACATGTAGGCTAAACACCCACACATAAAATAAAAATCTCAATTAAAAAAAAAAAGGAATTCGAGGCTATCCCCAGATACACAGGGAGTCTGAAGCCAGGCTGGACCGCATGACACCACGACTGGAAAATAATTTTTTGAGTCATGGTTCACTCTCCTGTGACCTGTTCCTAAACTAGTCTAGACTCTGCTCTCCTGGGTGACCCAGAACAAATTTGTTGTTTCCTGCTTGGTACCTGAAGGAGGTCTTCCCCTTCTTCCTTCTGTTCCCACCAGTCTCCTGCTCCCTGCAGTGACCTAGAACACCACTGCCACCAGGGCAGCTCAGGACACTCCCAAGGCTCCCCCAGCAGCAGCAAGCTACTCTTCTGAGTGCCCTGGCTCTCCAGTGGCCTGCAGGTTGCCTCAGTGAGCAGACTCTGCATCAGTGGACAGATCGCACACACCCACACACGCGCACACGCACACCCTTTCCTGGGAAAGCAGTTCAGAATGTCCATCACCTCTCCAAAACCTTTGTCATGTGCTTACATTCTGGGTCTCCCAGAAACCAGAGCACGTTAGTCCAAAAACAGTAGTTTGGCTTTGTTCTGCATGCATCTCTGTCTCTTGGGCTCATCTGAGATTTGGTTTGATTTGGTTTCACTATTTAGCTCTGGCTGGCCTGGACCTCACTATGAGACTATGTAGACTCAAACTCGCAGAGATCTGCTCGCCTCTGCCTCCCGAGCTCAGGGATTAAAAGTGTGAACCACAGTACCCACATCATTCGATGCTTTAAAGGTAAGCTTTAGTTTTGGGTCTTGACGAAGTCTCATGTAGCCAAAGCTGACTTCAAATTCTCTAAGGCTGACCTTGAACTCCTGATCCTCCTGCCTCTACTTTCCCAGTGCTGAGACAACAAGTGTGTGCCACCATGCAGGACCTAAAAGTAAATTTTAATATTGATTGGTTTCCCCATCGGTCATATGGACCTGTGTTAATGGCAAATTCCATGAGCATGTGGTTTTTTCTTCATACTACTGAGTAATTAAAATACTGGGTAAGATAGGGCCGAAAATACACCGTACCACCCAAGGAGCTCCACTGTCCTGGGGACCTACCACCACATGGGCACAGACTCACTAGTGGACACTCTCTGAGCACAACTACTTACTGTCCCAGGTCTACTTGGGAGTACTGGTCATGGTGTGGCTACCTCCTTGGGTTCTCCTGAGAGACAGATGAGCACCAAACCTGGGTCCACACATTCCCTGACCTCATGATCCAAGACAAAGATGAAGGGAAAGGGATTCCTTTTGTAGATTATTCTACGTAAAGTCAATCTGGCCCCAATGGCTACTTGGTCCATTTGCAAACACAGTCAGACCCTCTGCTTACAAACAAATTGGACAAGGGAGATCTTGGTAGAGACTGATACTGTCTGTGGATTTTCAACATTTTAATGAGGCTACCTACGCCTGGTCTAGCTGCTTTCTAAAGATTGGAGAGGCTGGAGAGTCAGCTCAGTGGATAAAAGCATGGACTGCTCTTACAAAGAACCTGAGTTCAGTTCCCAGCACCCATATGAGTCCTCAAAACTGCCTGTAACTCCAGTTCCAGGGGATCTGATCTCTCTGCTGGTCTACACACACACACACACACACACACACACACACACACACACAGGCACACGCACACTCACACACACACATACACACACATAACATAATGACAATAAAGTCCTTAAAGATTAAAGACAGGGGTGGAGATGTAGCTCTGTTGGCAGGGTGCTTGTCCAGCACCCACAGGCCCTGATCTGACCTCTAGCAAAGCCAGATACGGTGGCACACACCAGACAGACCTCAGGTGGTACAGAATACCTTTAATCTCAGCCCTGGGGGTGGGGGAGTGGGAGTTGAAGAAAGTCCGACAAGGAGTTCAAGGCTAGCCTCAACAACAGAATCGAAGGCCAATCTGGGCTACATGAGAGCTGTGTCCACCCCACCCCCCAAAAAATAGAAGACAAAAAACTGCAAACCCCACAGAGGCCAAGACACTTTTCCAGAAGTTTCTAAGGGCAGTCAAATCCCTGTTCAGCATCTTACCTGTCCTGCTTTACCTCTGGAACTCACTTAGTACCACACAGCACTCCATGTTTGCAAGGCTTTCCCCCTTACAAGGTTTCCTGGGTAGCATCCAGAGTATTCCACTCCAAAATATGCCCCTTTGTGTAAGGATTATTTTGAGCTGAATACAACTGAGAATCAACAAATACAGGACGCTCCTTCTTCCTCCCTCTCCCTCCCTCCCTCCCTCCCTCTCCCTCTTTAACCCCCCCCCCAGAACTTAATCCAGATGTAGCAAATCTCCTAAGTGTTTGTTGAATGAATGTGATATTTAAAATCTCATATTTTCTCCTACAAGGGGCATTGCCTTCCTAGCCTAGCCCGCCCTGAATGCCCACGGCACGTATGGACAAATTCTTTGGTTCCCTGGCTTCCTCCATGGCCAATAAAGGGGATGCACACAGTCCACGTGGGACTGTGTTATTTTAGGCTACAATTATTATATTGACAATCCACCACTCCATTTCTAATTTACTGTGCCCCCCAAGCCCCGACATCCCTGCTACGTGGGGGAATTTACCTGGCTAGACACGCTGGGACGGCAGCAGGTGTGCAGAAACCACACTGCTGACACCCACAGACTCTGACATCACACTCACCTAAGATGCTCATCACCACCAGGATGGCGAACAGAAGGACTGCAATGGCCCCCAGCAGCAGACGTGTGGTGGTGTCTAAGACGAAGACAAAAGGGTCAGTACCAGTCGTCGCCCTGTGGCCAATCCCCACCACCATGCCCAAGTCCTAACAGCAAGAGCCTTGTGGGGTGGAACCGAGCACGTGCCGGGACCAGCCTGTCGTGAAATATCATCCATCTTCACAGGGAAATGTTTCAGTAAAGCCTTTGCAGCTGGCTTTTTTGGTTTTTGTATTTGTTTTTGTTTTATGAGACAGAGTTTCTCTGTTGTAACTCTGGCTGTCCTGGAACTCACTCTGTAGACCAGGCTGGCCTCAAACTCAGAGATCTGCTTGCTTCTGCCTCCCAGATGCTGGGATTAAAGGCGTGCACCACCACCCAGCTGCATGTGGCCTTATAGTGAAATATTATAGTAAGCCTTTGTATCTGCTTTGTAGTGAAACGTTTTAGCAAAGCCTTTGCCATGTCTGGCTTAATCATTAGAGGTTAGGAAATTGTTTTGAGACGTGCCTGGACCCTGAAGAATTGTTGGCTCACTGGAATGCACACACTTGGTGTTTTGAGAGAGTCTGCAGCTCCACAGACCTTGGTCCTAAGATACTCCTGCACACCAGGAGGTCTTGCTTTTGATCATGGTGAGCCGAGGTCAGAAGGGACTGAGGATTGCATGGGTTGTTTGCTCCTTCAAGCAGCAAGTTTGACATAAACTATGGTAGATGGAACTTCGCCCAGCCCTGTTTGCTCTCTGTGTAAAAACCGAATAAAGATACTTGGAGAGAGCCCGTCTGCCGCCTCCTGAGAGCCGCTCCTCGGGACGCAGCCCCCATCCTACCACCCCTCCTGCCCACAGACTCCTCCTGTGGCAGTCACAGCTTTCTGACCTTTCCACCACTTGCCAGGTTTCCTCCATTCGACCCTCCCGGCCCTGTGCCAGGGTCTCTGCTCCCGGGTCCTCCTCCACCTTACCTCCTGCATTGGGAGCGCCCCAGGCCATCGCCACCCCCACTCCTCAGTCTCTCCTTATTTACTTTATCCCACTCGACACTTCTATCTGAATGAGAGATGCCTTCTAGACTCCAAGCATAGCGTTTTCTTTTTAAGATTTGTATTATGATATGTATCTTGGGAGATACAAATAATACATCCTAAAATTAGCCATTTTAAGCACCCAATTAATAGCATTAAGTAGCCAGGCTATCCCGTTATCTGTCTGCAAAATCTTCACCTCTATAAACAGAGGCCCTGTACCCACTAAACAGTAACTCCTGCGCCCCATCTCCCAGCCACCATCACCCCGCTTTGTGTCAGCCCATCCACTTGTCTTACTTCATGAGTGGAATTCTTAAGTGACTTTTCCTTTGGTGTAAGGCTTATTTCACTTAATATGTTTTCAAGACTCATCCATGTTATAGCATGTAACAGAACCTTACTCCTTTCCATGGCTTTCTATTTCATTATATGGGTATATCACATTGGTCTATCCATTTGCGATGGTTACTTCTTGTTGCTGCTGCTGCTGCTGCTGCTGCTGCTGCTGCTGCTGCTGCTGCTGTTGGAGACAGGGTTTCTCTACTAGCCCTGGCTGTCCTGGAACTTGCTCTGTTGATCAGGCTGGCCTCCAACTCACAGAGATCCACCTGCCTCTGCCTCCCGAGCGCTGGGATTAAAGGCGTGCGCCACCACTGCCCAGCATGATGGTTAGTTTTAATGATCACACTCTAAATCACGTGGGGAGAATCTCAGCAAGGGGTTGTCTGGATCGGGTTGGGCATGTTGGGGGGTGGTGCCTTGGTTGTGTTAATTGTGGGAAGATCTGGTTTGGGGTCCTGCCTCAATCATATAAGAGTAGAGAACATGTGTGGAGCAGTAAACATGCACGCGTTTATTCCTCTCTGCCCCTGACTGCGGATGTCACAGGCTGCTTCAAGCTCCTGCCTTTACTCCCCTACAGGGATGGGCTAGAACCTGAAATGTGAGCCTGAAATGACCCCTAAACTGTTTCCTGTGTCAGATGTCTATCACAGCACAGAAAGAAACTAGGACCCCATCAACTTCTCGGTAGACCATCCGCTTGCTTCACTCTGGCCACCGTGAATAATGCAGCTGTAAGCACGGTGGACAAACCTGTTGGAGCCCTGCTTCCAAATCCTTGGGGTATATGCCTAGGGGCAGAGTTGCCGGATCACCTGGTAATTCTGCGCAACTTTTTGAGGAATCATCAAGCTGTTTCCCACAGTAATCATAACATCTTACATTTCCATCAGTGACATTGCTGGGGTCCGGTTTCCCCACGTGCCAGCACCTGCAGTTTTCCATTTTCTTATTATCATGTTGTTCTATTTATCTACGTCACCCTTGGGAGTATGAATGTCTCTTCTCAATTTTTTGGTTTGGCTTTTTCTACCATCTTGACCAATTAAATGTACAGATACATTGTTGGATATTACATTGGTGCTTAGCAATCAGCATATGAACACTGGGAAGAAATTAACATTCAATTCAAGATAACTGTCTCAAAGATGTGACATCTGGACCCTCCTGACCTGCTCTAGTCTGACTGGTTGCCTGCCAAACCCAGCTGCCACTCTGGATCCCGGAACCAGCGGCCTGAGAGTTTCTCTGTCCCCATACTGTGTGGGTTTCCTGTTCTTCCTCTCCCATGCCTGCTCTTTTGTGGTTTACTCCTTCATCATGATAAAGCACAGCTTCTAGTGGCTGCCCCAGAAGTATGACAGGGCCAGAGAGATAACTCAGTTGTTCAGAGTGTGCACTGTTCTTGCAGAAGACATTCAGTTCCCAGCACCCATAGCCAGCAGCTCACAAGCAACAGTAACTCCAGATAAAAATTGAACTCCCTCTTCTGGCTTCTTTAGGTACTGCACTCAGACACACACACACACACACACACACACACACACACACACACACACACACTTAAACTAATCTTTTTTTTTTTTTAAGGAGAAAAGGAAAAATGAAACTGTAACTCCAAGAAGTAAAATTTATTAAATTCCATAAATAAGTATTATAGTTTGAAAATCATTCTTCAGAACTTTGAAAGTATTTGTTGTCATCTAGCACCAGTGTTGCTTTTGAAAAGCCTACCTCTCCATTCTCATCATGAGCCATTTTATTTCAACCATTTAATTTGCTTCTGTCAAAGAACTCCATCTTGCTTTGCTTGGATATAGTTATTTCTATCTTCTCTGTTAGGCAGCTGATGGGTCCCTTCGACTAGGAGATTCATGTCCTTCAGTGCCAGAAGATTTTCTTTAATTATATTATCGATGGTTTCTTCTCTTTAATTTTCTCATTTTCTCCTGAAAGTCAGAGTCTTCAAATGTTTGAGCTCTTGGATTGGTGGTCCTCCTCCTCCTCCTCCTCCTCCTCCTCCTCCTCCTCCTCCTCCTCTTTCTCTTCCTTCTCTATTTCTTTGGTTTTTCTAGGAAGATTTCTTCAACTTCATCTTCTCACTTTCCTACCAGGTTTTCCATTTCTGTAATGATAAGTTAAGGTGTTTGGGGTTTGCTCCATCTGGGCTATGCCTGTCCTCTCTTAAAGCAGCCTGTTCTTGTTTAATGATGTAATATTTTCTCTTCCTCTTTCCTCTGGAGGTACTGCTGAGAGTTGTTTGACAAGAGGAGAGATGGGGAGAATGTTCCCTCCTCCCCACAGAGTCTCAGTTTCTTTCAAAATGCTTATTCCAATTCCTGGAGGTGCTTGGTTATTGCTCATGGCTAAGGCAGGAGGACTAAAGAGTTCACTGGAGCCTCTGAACCCACTGCTATCTGTGGGAGCATGGCAGGGGGACCTGGCTGCGCAGATTCTTGGGGCTTAGCTTTTCCACCTTGATAGATTGAAATCTCTGTTTTCTCCCCTGAGGGCTACAGACCTGGGTAGGGCTTTCCCCAAGAAGACCAGAAGAGTGCCCTCCACACTTAGTATGTAAAGACGGACTCTACAGCTTGCTCCTCATGAAGTCCTGGGTGGAAGCCCTGGTTCTTGAGAGATTTTTACCTCAAGTTCCTCCTAGAGATGGGGACAGGCTATTTAGATCTGGGGTCCATATCTCTGAAAAATAATTCCCTTCCTCCTTTTTCTAGCCCGTCTCCCACATTCCCTTCCCCGAGTATTGGGTCCCTAAATGTGACTCCTGCGGCTCCTCTGCTCCTGGTCTTCACAGGTGGGCCTAAGTCAGTTACTACTCAGCCACTTTCTGACAAGCTTCTATCTCCAGTTCCTACTGGGATCAGCATTTAAAATGTTGCCTATTTAGCTGGGTGGTTGGTGGCATACACCTTTGATTCCAGCACTAGGGAGGCAGAGGCAGGCAGATCGCCCTGAGTCTGAGACCAGCCTGGTCTACAGAGTGCGTTCCAGGATAGCTAGAACAGGACAGAGAAACTCTGTCTTAAAAAACTTTAAAAAAAAAAAAACAGGTTGTCTACTGTTAATGGGTTTCTGAAGGGAAAGAGTGAAAACCTGAATTCAGTCAGTGGTCTCGACCTATGAGGCCAGTAAACATTCTAGAATCATTCCTCTGAGCAAGTTTTATGCACCACCAGAAAGCCACTGGCAGGGATCTCTGCCAGTCTTCTCCAGGTATCTACAATGGCCTCACCAGGGGTCTATTCTGTGTTCCTCCACAGTTCTACCCTGGGCTATGCCAGGCTCCAACAGGAGGTTCCTCTAGGGGTCTATGTTTGTCTCTTCCAGAGGTCTACATTGGGCTTCATCAATGAGGTCTACACCAGGATCTTCTAGGGGTCTACACTGGACTCAGTTAGAGACCTAGTTGGGATCCATCATGGTCTATACTGTACTTCTCCAGGAGTCTATACTAGGGTCCACTAAAGGTCTACTATGCTCTCCAAGTCTCTACACTGAGCTCCTCCAAGGATCTATACTGGGTTCCATTAGGGATCTATGCTGGGCTCCATCAAGGGTCTACACTGGATTCCTCTGGGAGACTAAGCTGGGTTTCTCAGGGGGTCTGTGCTGAGTTCTACTGGAGTCTACACCGGGTTCTCCCAGGAGTGTTTACAAGCTTCTCTACTGGGTCCTTCAGGGGTCTTTGCTGGGGTCTTACAGGAGTCTGTATTGGATTCCTTAAGGGGTCTACACTGGGTTCCTGTAGAGGTCTACCCTGAGCTGTACCCAGAAGCCATGCCTGCCTGCACCAGGAGTCTGATGGGTCCCTCCCAGCTGTGTGAGGGTAGGGGCTTAAGACCGAGACTCAAGCTTCTTCTTACCACTTTGCTGTTCCCAGAGGTATACTCAGCATGGGCTGCATCTTCCGGAACTCCACGATGCTACAGCGGAGAGCGCACTGTGCATCCTTCCTCCCTCCTCTTCCAAACCCGTGCACTGAGGAGGCACTGTGTACTGAGTTAGCTACTGAGGATGAGAATACCGTTTCCACACTCTGCCCCTGCCCGGATGTAGATACATAGCTAAGTTACAGAGCATCTACCCTCTTCCATCTTCCCCATGTCAGCATATACTCTCCAGGTTTTACGAGATGTCAATGTACTCAAGGCCCTCCCTAAATGTGGGTCCAGATCTGCACACTCAACCCACGCTAGACTGAGAGAAGAACAAAATTGCATCAGTAGTGAGCATGTGCAGACTTTCTGTCTGCCCGTCCAGAGCCCTGGAGCTAGACAGAGTCCACCAGGCGTCTGTTCCTTAGACTGCATAACTTGGCGCCATCAACTGGCTGGCTTCAAAAGTAAGGTATTCTCCCATAGTTATGAAAACCAGGAGTCCAAGAATTGAGGTGTTAACCAGGCCATGGTGTCTTTGAAGTCCTCAGGGAAGCCTTGCTTGACCCGCCCTGGCTCCGGGTACTCGCTGAAAGCCTTTGGCTTCTGACTTTATTGCCTCAGACTCAGCCACTCTGAGGCCTTCCAGGATGCGACTATGTTCATCGGAGGACACCGTTTGTGCCGGATTGGAGCTCACTGACTCCATTCTGGCCTCCTCTGAACTAAGCAAGCCCTCCAGGACTACAGTTCCACCCCAGGGCACGTTCTGAGGTGCTGGGAGTTAGGGCTCACCATGGCTGTCCTGGTGTGAACACAGTTCAACTTTTAGCGAGCATCTAACTTGATAACCACCCCCACTGCGCACCTACCCACACTAGCTGGAGTTGCCAGGCGCAGGTCACCTGGCCTCTAAATGTGTATGATGTGGCTCCTATTAGAAAGGACAAGTGGGAAGCGCTGGCTCTTCAGACCAGACAGACGAACCCCCCTCACCCTCACACCCACATCCCAAAAAAGGCTCCTGGATGACATCTAAACCATCCAGGGCACAGCCTGGCCAGCACAATCCTGACTACTTAAAAGCGCTCAAATGTGGAGTTTGGTAATTTTTAAAATTTTAGGTAGCTTTTGCCAAATGCATGTGTGTGGTTTTGATCAGGAAGTTGTGGGTTTGTGCCTAATTTAAGAAAGAAAAAAAAAAAACTTTCAACATTAAAAATTCAGAGTCGGTGACCACTGAGAAACCTATATAGCCTGAGGTATGCAGAGTCACTCTCCCTTCTCTCTTACCCCAGAACACTCTGCTCCTAGCTTGGATCACCTTCAGGCTTCCCAGACCCAGCGGGCCACTCTGGGTCAGCCTTATCTGCCTTCACCTGCGTCTCAGGTGGAAGAGCAGACTCCTGCACCTCCACCATGCCAGCTCTCCGGCTTCTGCTCCCAGAGAACTGTCTTCTAGTCTCAGCCTTCTGGCTGAAGCTCTCTAATTCCCTCAAGCTGCCCTGCTGAGGGTGGCAGACTCCTCAGAAGGGTCAGAGGTCACGGTGTGTCCTTGAGTGAAACAGCCTCCCCAGTGCTGATCTGCTCATTAGGGGCAGAGCTAAGAGTTAAAGGGTAACTAGCCAAGGTACACACCAACCCCATGGGTGGGTTACAGCTGCTTGGGGAAAAGTAAGATCAGGGTGGAGACACCTCTGGGGCTCGGCTATACCATTTCAGAAGGACCCCCCCACTTTATGAAAACAGAGGGCAGACTAACCAAAGGACCTCCTCAGGACCAGCAGATCCCTTTCTCTCTTATGTGCATTGGTGTTTAGCCTGCGTGTATACCTGTGGAAGGGTGTTGGATCCTCTGGAACAGGAGTTACAGACAGTTGTGGACTGCAATGTGGGTGCTGGGAATTGAACCCAGGTCCTTTGGGAGAGAAGACAGTGCTCTTAACTGCTGAGCCATCTCTCCAACCACAACCAGCAGATCTCTTACTGTCCACAGTGTATCATTAAGGGAACTGAAGAGCCAAAGGAACAGTCTCAAGGGAGACCTCAAAGGACTCCAGCTGAGCAGCTCCGTGTCCCCAGGACTCCTCACCAGGCTATGGGGTTCTGAGTTCAGAGAGCCAGGAAAGGAGCCACCACAACAGAGCCTAGACTCCAGACCTTCCTCCAATTAGCAAGAAAACTGTGGTGTGACTCCCAAAAGGAAACTGGTGCTCCAATAATTGAAGTCTACCAACCAATGGGGTCAGGCGGCTCAACTTTACCAGCTCTTTGCACCTCACCAAACTGACTCTGGCCCTGCTCCCTGGTTCTATGAGGGCTGGGTATGTCCAGGGCCCAAGATGGTACCTTAGCACTGTAGAAAGAACACCATGCCAGCTCAAAGATCCCATATGGTGGCAGCTGCTGCTGAGGACCAGTCCCAACCCATGGGCTCTTCTCTTTGGATGGAGATAAGGCACACCTAAGTAACATCCAGTAGACCCTCAGGGGACCAACAGAACCAGAAAGTCCTAGAGAACAGTCAGCAGGCCAAGACGATGAGCACCCAAGAGCCATGGAGGGGGGGATGCTCTTATATGCACCGAGACCAAAGAGGGACAATGGTAACATCAGCAGAGTCATGCTAGTTCAGATGAGACAAGACTGGACAGCAAGAAGATGCTAAGTACAGTGGTGTGCTCAGCCCATTACCCACAGAGAGCTTCTCTTTCCTCCTGCCCGGTGTGTGGCTTCTTCTTCAGCCTGATGGACAGGGTCAATCAGCCACACGAGCACGAGGAAGGACAAGTGTCAATTCAGGGACAGAACCAGAGCCAAGCCAGCCACACTACCCTGAAATAGCCCTAACCAAAGGGGTAAGGAAGGTTCGTAGAGCTGACTCTTACAAATGCTTACAAAAGAATGAAGAGATATAGCCTAGAGAAATGAGTAACATCAAGAAATGACACGGGTAGGAGGCAAGCTGGGGTCACAAGGAAAACCTAACCACTAACCAGAAACTCCCATCCAAGAGGGATTGGCTGGTCTTTATTCCACCCAAGCTTCTGGTCTAGTGCTCCCTTGTAATAGCCTTGCTTCTTCTGAAACTATGTCTTCGCCTCCACGGTTCCTAACCACTATTGGACTTCTTCAGAGTCTGCACAGCCCAGAGTCTTCACAGAGACTGCCCTACCCTGGCTCAGAGCCTTCTGCCAAAGGTCCTCTGTGTTCTGCAGCCCCACCACCGGGCACAGGTGGCTTTGTCCCTTCCAGGGCCAACACCCACTTTCCTCACTGACCAGCCTTCCAGGGCAGGTCTTTCCCATGCAGATCTGCTTTCTTAACCCCTCAACAGCTCCTTCAAGAACAAAACAAAATCCCTGTAGGCTGGCCTGGGTGGTCCCTCAGATCTATCCACTCTCATATTCTGTCTCCCTCCATCCCTTTCTCCCCATGCCCTCATCAGTACCCAGTACCCTACGGTTCAGTTATCCACAAGGACTGGCTAGCTCTAGTCACCTGCGCATCCTTGACCTGGTGCACCTTTCCGTGTATCTGCTCCACATGCCTGAAAGATACCCTCCTCTGACTCTGTCCCTCATTCATGCTACCCAGTTCCTACTGAGTAGGAGCCTGAGAAGCATCTGGAGGCACACACACATACACACCCATGGCCAGCTCCAACTCCAGTATCTCCAGAACAGCACACCACGCACAGGCAGCCAACACAAGTTTCCTAAAAGAGCTTGTAAACTTGAAGTCTCTTCCCTCACTGTCTCCTAGAGAGCCCGGGGTCATTCCCTGAGCCAGTATGACAGGAAGGGATAGGTAGCATTCTTTCCCAGGAATAGCCTCTGGGGATTCCTCTTCCCAAGCCCCATTGCCAGCAGCACGCTCATCCCACAGGGTATGCAGGCACCATCTCCGGGAACCAAACCTTTTGGTTTTTATGAAGCACTAAGTGTTTTCTCTGCTAGAGATTCAGGTCGCCACTCAGCATGCGGGGCAGGTGCTTCACACCAGACCCAACTAAGGTTTGGGGCATGAAGCATGCTCCAAGGTCAAAGAGGGAGCTGGCAGCAAAGGCAGATCAAGGCTGTGACCAGAGGTGGTCCCCAGCGGCCCCTTCTCCATCCCACAGTGGCATCTGTCTGCCACTGTCCGAATCCTCCGGATCCACCTCTCCTCTGCGATCTGTCAAGGTGACACTGGCCACTTCGTGGGTCCCGAGTCGGGGACGGGGGGGGGGGGGGTGGGACGGGACTACGCGCTTACCCTCCAAGGCCGCCTTCCAGCTGGTGCTGCCCTCATAGCCCGACCCCGACCGCCGCAGCAGCCCCTCGGGGCCGCGGGCCTCTGCTTCGGCTGGAGAGCGCGGCCTGGGCGCCGCGGGCACCGGGCGCGCGGCGGGGGGCGGCGGGCGGACGCGCGCGGGGGGCTCCCGGGCCGGCTCCATGCCGCGGCGCGCGCGCGCTCCTGCAGCCGGCTGCGGGGCCCGGCCCCAGGCGCACTCGGCGCTGCGCGCGCCCCGCGGGCCCCCCAGGCCGGCTCGGTGCTCCGGGACCGCGGCGTCCGCAGGCCGGGGCTGAGCCCGGCTCCCCCGCCCCGGAGCCGCTCCGGTCCCCACTGTGCGCGCCGCAGCTTGCGCGCCGAGCCCCGCGCGGGGGAGGAGCCGGGGCTGCGCGGGAGCCGCGACCGCGGGCGGGGCTGCGGGGAGGGAGGAGCCCCGGGGCACTGGCCCCGCCACCGGGATGGCACGCACGGCCGAGTGCCGAGGCGCTCCTCTCGGGCCTCCTGCGCAGCGTCTTCTAAAGTGTGGGGAGTCGCCCGGCGTCAAGCCCTGGGAAGGCTGCTTGCCCTTCGGGTGCCCTGAAGGCAGAGCAGACAGATGGGGGCTGGGACTTGCTCTCCAGATTCTCAGCGGCTAAGAGAAACATTCCCCTACCTCAACCTACCCTATACCCTAGCAAAGGTCCAAGGGAACAAGGCGGAGCGGCGCTGCAACCCGGGAGCCATGCAAGACCATCTTTTATGGTTCTGGGACTTTTCCCCTCTTTTTGGCTTCTGTGTGAATATTCGTGTTTGCACGTGGAAGCCTGAGGTCTTCATTGGGTATATTCACCCCACCCCCTTTTTAAGGGAAAAACAAAGACAAAAAACAACCAGGATCCCACCATACAGACCTGGAACTCTCTATGAAGACCAGGATGGCCTCTAACTCATAGCCTGCCTCTGCCTTCCAAGTGCGGGGATTAAAGGAGGCGCGTGCTGCTACACTTGACACTGGCTTATTTCTTGAGACAGGGTCTCTTACCCAACCTGGGGCCAATTCGGCTAGACTGAGCGGGCCCACCTGCTCCACGGATAGGCCTGTCTCTACTCCCCATTGCTGGGTTTCAGACGCTTGGAGCCAGCCCAGCTTTCACAGGTTGCTGGAGATCTGGACTCAGTCTTTAGGCTTGTGCTGCAAGCATTTTACCTACTGAGTCGTTTCTTCTGCTTCTCTTATGGGATTTTTGAGACTGAGTCTCACTATGTAGCTCTGGCTGGCCCAGAACTCACAGTAGACCAGGCTGTCCTCCAGCTTGCAACCATCCCCCTCCTCTCCCTCCCAAATGCTAGGGTTACAAGTATGTGCCATCACAACCTAGCTAAGCTGCAGGTGCTTGTCATACAGTAGCTGACACCCTATCCAGTGGATGGAGAATGGATTTAAGGAAGCCCAGGGAAAGCCAGGCGTGGGAGCCAAAGCCTGTCATTCTACTGCTTGAGAGGCTGAAGCAGGGGAATCAAGAGTTCGAGTTATCATGAGTGGGCTACATTGAGGCCATCTTGGGCTGTATAATGAGACCTGTCTCAAGAAATAACAGCCAAAAAGGCCAAGGGAGTTTTTGAAGCAGCCATGGCAGGTGTGTGGTTGGCACGAGGCATCTCCTTGGCTGGGTGTCCTCCATGGCCTCTCCTGGCCTCTCCTCTGACCTCAGGGGGTCTACCACAGCTTCAGCATGGGCCATTCTCAGCTCTCTCTCAATATCTATCTCTCTCTCTCTCTCTCTCTCTCTCTCTTTCTCTCTCTCAGATGTGAGCGCTCAGCTACTGCTCCAGCACCATGCCTGCTGCCATGCTCTGTTTCATAACAGCCCTGGAACTGTAAGCATCTATAATCTCTTCCTTCTGTAGATGTCTTAGTATGGTGTGTCTTCACAGCAACAGAAAAGTAACAAAGACACATAGCACTCACAAAGACCTGGGTTTCATCCTTGGCACCTCATTAACTGGCTGTTATTCAAGGTCATTCTCGACTATATAGTAAGTTCAAGGGCAGTCAGAGCTAAAGGCCCTGTGTGGACAATGATGATGGTGGTGGTGGTGGTGGTGGTGGTGGTGGTGGTGGTGGTGGTGGTGGTGGTGGTGGTGGTGGTGGTGGTGGTGATGGTGGTGATGGTGGTGATGATGGTGGTGATGGTGGCGGTGGTGATGGTGGTGATGGTGATGGTGATAGTGATGGTGGTGGTGGTGGTAGTGGTGGTGATGGTGGTGGTGGTGATGGTGGTGATGGTGGTGATGGTGGTGATGTGGTGGTGGTGGTGATGATGGTGGTGGTGGTGGTGGTGGTGTTGATGGTGGTGGTGGTGGCGGTGTTGATGGTGGTGGTGGTGTTGATGGTGGTGGTGGTAGTGGCAATGGCGGTGGCAGTGATGGTGGTGGGGATCAAGAGCTGTGTTAGGAGGCAGTGGAGAGTGGATGACAGGCCAGGAGCCATTGCCTCCTAAGCCTTCTGGATTATGACTGGCCATTATCTCTCCCTTGGCTCTGAGAATATTCTCTACCTCTGTAGAGGCAGAGCACCAGGCTCAAAGCTGCAAACCTCAGGATATTGGTACAGGAAGCATCAAAGACAGTAGATCAGGTTAGGGTCCATGACACAACTATAGGAAAATTAACTTTGGAGTAGAGTCAGGTGCAAGGCCACTCTGGAGCAGGAGGTCAGCAAGGAGGCTCTTCCGTGAAGTTAAGCAGGAGGAACAAGGATGGAGTAGCCAAGCCGTGGCAGCATTCCAGCCCTGACCAAGTCAGTCCTGATCCAAGACAGACCCAACTTTTGGAGTCCTCTCCTGGACTTCCTTCCTCTTCTCCCAATGCATTCTGGGACCACTGCTCCCAAACCTATCTCAGAACCTTACATCAGCTGCTCTGGGGTACCCCAAAACTCAGACAAGGGTGCTCATGACTGCCTCAGTCAGCGAGGGATTGCTGAGACCACAGAGGAGACCTATCACGACGGACACAGTGACTGAGGCGGTTCTCATGCAGAGCCAGCTTCCCAGCCCTAAGAGAGGCGGAGTTCCTCAGCTGGTCCTCATCCCCTCCTCTGAGACATGGGAAGCTAAATCTTCCCAGCTGCCCTCAGGAGCATGTGTGAACACTGTGGGGGCTTCAGCTTGGCCCACAGAGGTGGAGGGTACTGAGCCTCTGCTGGCATGTGCCTTAGATGCACTGGACACCAGAGCCCCTACATGTATGTCACATACTGCTAAACATGCTTGATCAGAAATGAGGTGAGCATTAAAGCAGAGGTCTGGGTGGGCTTGAGAGATGGCTCAGCAGGTAAAGGCACTTGCTGCTAAAGCTGGGAGTGTGAGTTCAAGTCCTGGAGCCCATGTGGTAGAAAGATAAATCAACCCCCACAAGTTATCCTCTGACCTACACACACACACGCACACACACACACACACACGCACACACACACACCCCACAGAAATATAATAACTTTTTTTTTAAAAGAAGTAGATGTCTATAGGCCCAACCCAGGCCAGCCCCACCCTCAGGGCAGTTTTCCATTGCTCTCTATTCAGAGATACATCCCTGTGTCTAGAAGGCTCTGTGTCAGGAGACCCCGTGCTCCTTCTTCTGTCTCAGAACATGACTCTGTCTCCTCCCACCGTTACGTAACTGTGGGTCCTGACCCACAAACCCAGAGAAGGGGGCAGGGAAAGGCATTTCATTTTCTTTTAAATCAACTGAACTGTGAGTTGGGTGTCACTGTCTCACTGGGGTGATAGGAAATTCCATGTCAGCATTTTTAAATGTTTTCATTTATATCAATTTAGACAATAATTTAAATTTATCATCGTTAGGTCAGGGTATGCCAGAGCCTGTGGCTAATCCCAGCACTTGAAAGGTGGAGTTCATCCTTGGTTACTTAGTGAGTTCAGGACCAGCCTGGATTACATGGAACTCTGTTTCCAAAAAATAACTTTAGTACCATTTTCAAGTCTCTAATTCATCACCCTTTAAAATACTCACAAGCTTGCACAGCCATTACCACGCTCTCATTCCGGAAAGCTCAGCCGCAAAGGAAACCCCGTGCCCACCAAGCACACTCCCACCTCCTCTGTCATGCCATGGAAGTGTTTACAGCTGACAGGAAGGTGCCCTAGCAGACTGGAGCCCAGGGACCACACAGCCCTGAGGTGGGGAAGGCTTCCCCAGTGTTGCAGCTCTGAAGGAAAATATCCCTGGCTGAGCTGAGGTGCTCTTTGCTGTTTCTTATCTCTTTGCTTCTCTCTTCTTGAGTGCCTCCACTTAGGAGGAAGACAGTAGCCAAAGCTGTGTCCTCTACTGAGCAGAGTGCAGAATGTGGCTCTTTATATAGTCTCCCAGAGGGGTGGAGCCTTCCAGGGTGGCCTGTGATTGGTGGGATTCTTTTACCCTTATTTGACTAGTCTAGAGACGGTTGAGAGGTCCAGCTTGGGGTCCTGTGTTAGTTTGGACCACATCTATGCTGTTCTGCCAGGTTGGGGGACCTGCAGTAGCTGGGAGGGGGGGTCCCTGGTAGTCCCAGGGTGGGGGCTTTCCTATGGGAGGTCTCAAACCCCAGAGCTTCCAGCCTCCTTGAGCCAGACTCCCACAAAGGAGAAATGTGCTGGCTCCCCAGTGGTCCTCAGCACCATTTGGGGTTCACGATGAGCACAGGGGCTGGTGGCCAGAGCCTTGGGGTCCCCAGCAGGAGGGAGCCAAGCAACAGTCTGAGAGGTAGCTGGCAGCAGGAGGAGCCAGGCTGCTGGGAAGGGTCAGGTTTGCTCCATGATAGAAGCATGGCGCGCTGAGCTGGCCGGTTAAAAAGTGGCTAAGATGGTACGTTTCTATATTGTGTGTTGTTGGCTACAGTTTTACAAATGACACACAGCAAAGGGAGAAAAGACAGCTTTGTTAAAAAGGTCTTTCTGTGTGTGGCCTGCAGGCCAACTAGCTAAAGTTACTACACAAAGGAAGAGGTAAAGCCAGATGTTAGGGGAATGACGGTCATGAAAATGTCCACATCGCTTGTGTTTTCTGCTTATAAATCCATCTACTCACGACACAGAGCAGAGAAGGTATGTGCCTTTGCACACTTGTGGGAGCACGTACCCACGTGTGTGCAGTTGCACACGTGTGTGGGCGCACCACTGTACATGTGTGTGTGAGGACAACGTTGGGTGATTCTTCAGGAGCCATCACTTATTTTTAATGGAAGTTTTCTTTGGGGGGAGGGAGGCTGAAGAATTGGCGCAGCTATTAAAAGCGTAGGTTCACACATCCAGCAGTGATGGTGCAGACCTTTAATCCCAGCTCTTGAGAGACAGAAGCAGACTGATCTCTGGGTTCAAGGCAGGCTGGTCTACAAAGTGATTTCCAGGACAGCCAGGGCTACACAGAGAAACCCCATCTCAAAAAACAAACAAACAAACAAAAAATAATTAGCAAGCTTAAATGAAACTTGTTCTTTTTTAATGTGTATTTACTTACTGGCCTGAAGCTCTCTAGGTGAACTAGGCTGGCTGCCCAGGGATCCACCTGTCTCCTCCTCCCCAGTGTTGGGATCACAAGGATTTGCCATTATATCCAGTTTTTAAATGGGTGTTCTTGTGCTACAAGGTAGCACCCCTCCCCCCTTAAAAGATTTTCCCTCTATTTTTGTGTGCATATGTGCGGTGTGCATGTGTGCGTGTGTATGTGGAGGTCCAAGGTTCATGTCAGAAGTCATCCTTGATCATTCTTCCACCTTATTCAATGAGTCAGGTCCTCTCAACCCAGAGTTTGAAGATATGGCTGATAATTGCTAGCCAGCTTGCTCGGGGGTAGCTGTCTCTGCCTTCTGAAGCTGGTATTTATTTGGGTTCTGGGGATCCGAACTCTGGTCCTCTTGCTTACACAGCAGATGCTTTACCCATGGAGCTACCTCCCCATCCCTCTTAGCAGCTCTGAAGTCTAAAATTCACTGTGATTCACCTGGGGTGTGTGGCTCTCAGAACACGTCTGTCACAGCGCTCTCAGCCTTCCTAATGCTGTGACCCATAGTACAGTTCCTCGTGTGTGGTGATTCCCAATCACAAAATCATTTTTTTTGCTACTTTATAACTATAATTTTGTTACTGTTATGAATTGTAAATATATGTATTCTCTGATGATGCCAAAGGGGACGAGACCCACAGGTTGAGAATCGCTGATCTAAGGGAAACTGTACTCTTGACCAATAACTCCCTATTCTTCCC
The DNA here is from genome assembly GCA_026225945.1 of Cricetomys ansorgei. NCBI lineage: Eukaryota > Metazoa > Chordata > Mammalia > Rodentia > Nesomyidae > Cricetomys > Cricetomys ansorgei. The sequence goes on along the minus strand of JAMJFZ010003145.1, from coordinate 4,314,096 downwards.
AACCCCTGAGACTTTGATTAGGCGCAGCTAATCAAAGACTACAGAATTGTGGCGAGCCATGACCATATCACACGATGCTTCTGTTTGCCTTGACTTTACTCTTCCTCCTCTTCTAAATTTAGGACGGAACAGTGAATGATTTCTTTGGATTTTGTTACACGTAGGGATGCTCCTGGTGTAGTCACTTCACAGCAGGTGGAGTCCAAAGTCTGGAGGGCCATCCCCACACACCCCTCTCAACTTACCAAAGGGGGCTGGGCTCCAGCCCCAAGCCCCTCAGCGGTCCACAGCTGGGGCTCTGTAGAATGCTCCCTGTGGAGGGAGCTCTGCCTCTGCCCTCTACTTGCCAGATCCAACCCTCCTGGCCCTGACTCCTCTGGGCATCTAGCAGTCAAGCCACCTCAGCTTCAAGTCAAGCCATGGCTGCTTCATGATGGGTCCTGAAGGGGATCATGGCAGCCAGTGGACCCAGATGAAGACTGGGCTGCTGGCTGCCTGCTCCTGGCCCAGGACATACATCCGTGCATCACCAGAGCCCGTCTCCTGAACACTCTTCATCTTGTAAACTTCTGCACTCATGAAATGGCTCCTGCCCTGCCGCCCCAACCCCTGGTACCCACCATTTGATTTCCTTCCTCTGTGAATTTAACTAGTCTAGGTCCTCCTCGTATATGCCACCACAGTCACATGGCCTTGTCCTCTGGGGCTGGCTTACTTTAGTTAGGATAATGTCCTCAGGTCTGTGCACAGTTAGCAGGCATCAGAATAGCCCTTGGATTTTCCCCCCCCCCCTTGGTAGAAGATCTTGCAGAAAGTGACCAGAATTGCTCATCAACTTTGCCCATTCAGCCCCCTAATGCCCCCGGGCTGTGCGGTAGACACGTGTCCAAGCGGTGAGCTCATCAGCTGTTTATTACTATACAGCACAAATCACCCAGCTGCCAGTCAAGAATAGAAAAATGGTGCCTTGCCCTGAGTCAACTTGGCCAATTCTGACCTGGAATTTCACTTGTAAACCTCATCTCACCCAGTTCTTCATGCTAGCTTCTGCTGTCAGGATACTTCCTGGGGTTAGCACCAGAAAGCCTAACCCATACCAGCCAAGGCAAAGGAGAACACATGGGTTCTCACAATACAGAGTTGGAACACCCTCAGCTAGACTCAAGCTCCATCACTGAGATAAGCCCTATACCTCTTCGTAAGTCTGCCTTTGACCTAACTGGCTTGCTCCTCATAGCTTACTCAGCCTACTTTCTCATGGAGCCCAGGACCACCAGCCCCAGGATGGAACCACAATGGGCTGGGCCCACCAACATCACTCATTAATCAAGAAAATGCACCATGAACTTGCCTGCAGGCGAATAGTATGGAGGCGTTTTCTCAATTCCGAGTCCCTCTTCCCAAATGACTTCAACTGGGATCAAGTTGACATAAACCTAACCATCACACTCCCTCTCTTGAGCCAGCGGCAGAGGTGAGTTTCGGATCAAACATCCAACACTGGAGTTGGGGTCAGGGCCATCCCTGCCCAGATTATAGGATTGAAGGTAGGAAGAAACAGTCCCCAAAGAAAATCTAGGCTACTTCACAAGGGTA